>OY728151.1:662889411-663489411 GCA_963277665.1 Viscum album | reverse complement strand
CACTTTGGTCTTCAACCTATGGAATGATGTTATCCACAATGTTATGGTTTTCTATGCTTGGAAATTTAGGAAGATGTGTCAATTCTGATGGTTCATTTATGTAATGTTCAGATAACATGAAAGTAGAGTATGAGATACCAACTGTTTTTGACTCATTTATTTCATCTCATACCGATGTCGAGTGATGAGGATTAGTGGAGTCATAATACTTAATAAAATATTCAATTTCCTTTTTTTCAATATTGTTCGCCAAATAATTTTCAATTTAAACCACACCAGTGATCACTTTATTGATTAGGGAAATAACGTCACAACCTTCTCTCCCATCAAGACAATATAAAAAAATTGGTTTGGGGTTCACCTCACATATTAAAGAATTTTCAGAATCCTTGATAAGAAATGATAAATGTGGTATAATCAGATTTGAATCAACAAATGATAATTCTAGTTCATTTTCATTATTTCCATTCATGTTGAAGCATTGGAGGTTAGACATGATATGAGATTCCAAAGAGTTTTCGAGATCCTTTAGAACAATGGAGCTTGCATTTGTAATGTCAAAATCAACTTCTCCATTTATGACCTGGTTAATGGGGATACAATATTCACATACTCTTCTATTAGTAGAACACGAAGAACATGATGGATTGGGATTCAATACCCTCTCAGAGTGAGTATCAGAAGAATGGATAGAGAATACAAATTCATTCTCTGATGGGTATCACATGGATTGAAAAATATTGAACTTGACCAGTTGGTAACAAAATTCCATGGATAAGATGCCATCATGGACATCAATTTTGGTTTTAGATGTCATGAGGAAAGGTCTTCCTATAATTAAGGGATATCGAGAAGAGTTTGTCTCACATTCGATATTAAGGACATAGAAATCCGCAGGTAAGATCATATCATTCACACGAACAAAGACATTGTCAATTATTCCCTCAAGACTGGTTGTGCATCGATTGGCTAACTGAATGACAATACCTATTGGATGTAAGGGACCTATACCAAGGTTTGAGAATATGGATTTGGTCATGACATTAATTGAGTCTCCTTGGTCTATGAGTGCATCATCAAAGTTGGAACTTCCAATTTGGCATGGAACCGTAAAGGTCCCTAGATCTTTGCACTTTATGGGAATAGACTGCTAGGTGGAAACATTTTCAAAGGTCATAAGATTCCTCTTGTGGGTTCACAATTCCTTAAGAAACATGGCATACATAGGAATTTTTTTGATGGAATCTAAGAGAGGAATAATAAATTCAAAACATCTAAACATGTCAAGAATTTCAGGATCAGGTTCAAAGGACTTCCTTGTCATAGAAACATCTTGAGGAAAGAAATTGGGTTCCTAAGTGGAATGGAAGGAAGTGATGGAATGGATTCGGATTCCTTTTCAAATTTCTTTTTCTTTTCATTTTCTTGTTCAACATTCAAAGGAGGGTTGGAGGACTTATCTTGAGGCATAGAAACTTTCTTTCTCGATCTCTGTTCAATTGAAATTACATTACCCTTGGGGTTGGGTAATGGTTGAGCAGGAAGATGGGATGTATTGGATTGTTGTTGCTGGCTGAAGTGGGATGCAAGTTGACGTATTTGAGTTTCAATGTTTTTTAGGCTAGAACAGGTGAAGGAGGAAAGATCTTCCACTTCACTTTCCCATGGTTTCTTGGAAGAAGAGGCTTGTCCCGGATTACGATTGCCTTGATTTTGGTTATTGAGAAATCGATTGTATTGGTTTTGGAATTGGGAAGGCTCACTAGGATAATTGAATCTAGGAGGAGGAATAGGAGGATTGATCCTTTGAGGTTGATGAAATAAAGGGTAAGGTTGTTGAATGTTACCCACACCTTGACTTTATTGAAACTAGTTTGGGTTTTTAGGAGGGAATTGAGGGGGATGAGAGATGGGATTACCATACCTCAGGCCTTGGTTATAGGAAGAATAGAAGGACTCAGAGTGAGGTTGGATGAAGTTTCAAACAAACTGACCTGATAGTTGAGGATTGGTGTTCCGTTGAGCATATGCTGCATTGACCTCCACTGGTCCAGATGAATTGGATTGATCCTCTTGATGTTGTGGACATGTGTCAGTTGGATGAGATGGAGAGTTGCATATTCCACAGTTTTTTGACATGTCCAAGAAACTTTGATTGTGGAGAAGACAAGGTTGGGGATTTGGTGGCCACAACTAGTTGTCGCACAAGACCTGTAAGTTTACTAATCCACTATGTCATCTTATTCGGATCAATTGATTGATTATCATGCACTTGTTTTACTTGAGCATGTGCTCGAGTATGGAATTGTTGTGTGTTTACATCCATGTTACTTATGAGATCTCTCACTGCTACATGAGTTTTATCAACAATAGCACCACCACTTGGGGCATCAATGAGAGTTATCTTTATAGCCAATAACCCCTCATAGATGTATTGGATCAATAGTTGGTCCGGGATTTGGTGATGTGGACAGGTTGCAACAAGATTTTTGATCCTCTCATAGTACTCATGGCATGATTCACTTTGGAACTAATAGATACCACTTATTTTGTTTCGGATAGAAGCAATACGACAAGCAGCAAAGAATTTCTCTAAGAATAGTCGCTTCATGTCATTCCATGTGGTTATGGAACCATGAGGAAGGTAGTAGAGCCATGACTTAACAGTGTCAGCTTGGGAGAAAGGGAATTCTCTAAGTTTAATTTGTTCTTCAGAAACCCCTTGAGGCTTCATGGTAGAGCACACCACTTGGAACACTTTAAGGTGGAGATGTAGATCCTCACCGCCTAGCCCATGGAAATGAGGGAGAAGATGAATGAATCTCTATTTGAGTAAGAATTAAGAATCTATGATTGGATATTGAATACCAAGAGGTTGGTAATTCATATCAGGGGCGGTGAGTTCTGTAAGGGTTTGTTCCCTAGTATTGGACATTTCAAATTCAACTGGTTGGATGAGGACTGGTTCTTGAATGAGATTATTATCTCTTATGTTCCTCCTAAGTTGGCGAAGTGTCCGATCAATTTCAGGGTCAGAAAAATCCAAGGGATTTCTTGGAAGGACACGGGGAATTCAGAGAGAATTTGGAAGAAAGGGGAAGACGGGTTTTTTCTTGGTATTTTTTCAGTTTATGATTTTTATGAAGAAGATGGGTTTTTCTTTGGGATTTTTTTTCAATTTTTTTAAAATTTTTTTTTTGTTTTTTTACAATAAACAGAAACTATTAACTACTTAATGCACCGTCCTCGGAAACCGTTCCATTTTAAGCGCATGACCAATTGTTGCCTATCGAACATTCAAAGTTCCGGTGCTCTGCTAATATGTATAGCAGCACTCGGGTCGAATCCTCAGTGATGATAATTTGAAATAGTCGTTTTTTTAGTTGATTTTATTCTGATTGGGGGTTTTGATTGCAGAGTTTAATTGAAATTACTAATTTATTATGACTGATTTAAGAAATTTATAATTATTGGGGTTACTTCATTATTGGGGCGTTAAGCTAGTGATATCCTTGGGCCTTACTTTATATTGCATTAAATTAACACCCATGTCATAAGTTGACGTTGATTGGAATTCCTAAGTGTTAAGGATTTAATCCAAGCCTTAACATATCTTAGGGTTCTAATTTCAATAAAAACGTATTTATGGTAGTGTATTTATGGTTCCAATAATCCATGGAAACCACTCGTTAAACAAAACATATCATTAATCCATGACATATTAAGTTTAACATACACAATATTAATTTAAAGAGTACTCATCGAGAAAAACTCTCAATCACTTGACATCTCCAAATTATAACTCACCGCAATGAGAGATTTACTCAGATATTTAGGTGTTTAATAATCTGGTTATAATTATTATGATTATAAATTAAGAGTAGAAGAAAAAGAGAGGGATAAGAAAAGAGAGGTACGTCGGCACACACACGAACAATGAAGAAAATTAAAAACAAACATTCGATTGAATGAGGAAGAAAATTAAGGGAAGGGGATTCAACTATATTTAAACTATTTTATGTACATAAATATTTAACTAAAGAATGTGGAGGAGAATAAGATATATTGAAGAAGTAACTTCCATTAAAACAGAATTACAAAGAAAGAGACTTACAAAATTACAAAAACGAAGAACACGAAATTAAGTGAAAACAAAGAGAGGTGGAAAGATCTCTCATGTTAAAACATGAGTATGTGAGGTCCTCCCAATCATTTTGAAAGGATTTGGTCGTGCTAATATAATCTCCTCTCTTCTGAAATTCCAACCCCTATCAAGGAAAAAAGGGGAGAGTATTTATAGCACAAGGAGTGGACTGTTTGCATTCCTAATCAGTCCCTCCACTTAAATAGCCAATTTGGAAATCCAGACAGCTGAATCTATAAATATCTCCTGCTTAATTGTTTTAGATAATAACGTTTTCCAACTACTCAAAATAGTTGGAGTCATTTGGAATTAAGGATCAATGGTTATGGCCGGATGATTAAACAACGGTAAACTATCCATTTCAATCCAGTCTTTTTAAAGTCCAAAATGTGAAAGGGTTTTGCCATAAAATGATTCTTTCAAATCAGAATAATTTATTCAACAGCGTCTGCTAACAATATCTCCTCTTTCACATTGCAAAATATCAGCTTGATTTGATGCTTACATCATGAGATTTGTCATGCATACTGTACTGATTTTATTTCTTGTCCAGAATAGTGGTTGGACTTCAAAGCATATGTTGGGCCCCTTGTTTTTGGATTTGGGCCTCTAAATTTTTATCCAAGACTCCATACATTGTCCCCAGAACTATGGTAGAGAATAATAAAATTTTGACTTCTGTATTTATCCTAGTAAATCAATATTCATGAATAGTCCAGTTTCTTCACAGATTATTTGGTCTTGTTTGTGAGGACCGCATGACACTTCAAATGGCAGAATTGGCTCATGGTACCTTCTAATGAAATGTTTTATATTGAATGTAGAATCCGACAATACAAGAACCAAACAATTTGGATCAGTATAGTGATAGTTATTATTAAAACAGTAAACTGACTTAATTGGACTACTTCTAAAAATGCTCAAAAATTATACTTAATATTAAAACATTAATATTTCACACATATTATGCACATTTCATATAAAATAAGTAAAGGGATTATATAATATGTCATGAAAATATTAATAACATCATCTATATTGATTGTGGTGCACCTGTCTTTCTTCAGGATGGCCCCATGACGACAGCCAGCTAGGGTTCCGAGCTTTGTATGAGACGACAGCCAACCGAGCAACGAGGCCTCGGTGCATGGCCCTATTACAGAAGGGGAACCGGAGGTACCTCTACCCGCCGAGCCACCGATGCCACCAGCCCTAGCCGCTGAGAGTGTGCATCGCCATAGTGCACTGTACGAGTTTCAACATTATAGACCGCCCAGGTTCGGTAGGGAGACAGACCCTCAGGCAGTCGAGGATTGGTTGGAGGCTGTTGTACTATTTTTCATGTCAGTTGGGACACCAGATAACCTCATGATGATCTTTGAAGTGAGTCTCTTGCACGCGGGAGTAGGATGATGGTGGGGCCTGATGCTCCAGTTGCACGACGAGACATCTCTTCTTTGGACAGACCTTGAGAGCCTCTTCTGCTCAGAGATCGTTCCAGCCACCCTCCGTGCAGTGCGTATTCAGGAGTTACTATAGCTGCGGAAGGGCAGCATGACGGTAGCCCAGTACTCTACGAGGTTTAATGATATCTTTCACAATTCCAAGGACATGGTAGATCACCCATTCTTCCGGGCCCTGACCTTCGAGCAGTGATTGAGGCATGAGATTAGGGCATCGATGATATCCCTCAGCATTCTGACGCTGGAAGGAGTACTGGAGAAATACCTTCTCGTAGAGAGAATTCTTGCTGAGCCTACACCAGCAGCGAGACCAACCGCAGGGTGGCACATAGCAGAGTCTTCTACAGCTGGCAGTCAACAGATGTCACAGGGGTCTATGCGGACCGGACCATCAGGAGGACGACCTCAGTACATTGGCTCAGAGGTGTGTGGCACACAGTCTAGAGCCAATCTTATGAGAAGTAGACAGTTCTACGCATGCAGCGGGCATGGCGACATGGCTTGTGACTGCCCAAGCCACCATGCAGAGGAGAAACATATGGTTAATGGACCACCCAGGCAGAGGCAGAGGTTCGATCATGGCGGTCTGCAGGGAGTAGGCGGATGAGGAAGAGGAGATGGCCAAGAAGCAGGTGGTGGGAGACTCTTTGAGGCTCTACCACCACCACCACCAGGAGGTCCACCCCGACCACAGAGACCTCGCAGATAGAGGCAGGCTCAACTTCAGGAAGGAGAGGCCTTCGACCACGGTGCACCCGAGATGATTTGAGGTACTATATGTGTCTACTCCACCCATGATGCAGTTCATATAGACAGAGGAGCGAGTCATTATTTCATTTCAGTTGCCCTTGCTCAGATCTCAGAGATTCTGATGGAGCCTTTGGCTCAACCCATACGGCTAGAGACTCCTATAGGAGCAGACTCGACAATTACACACTAGTGCCGGTAGTTTGAGCTTACTCTAGGAGGCAAGAGCTTCGGCTGGGATCTTCATGTAGCGACGTCGAGGCTTTACGATGTCATCTTGGTCATAGATTGGTTATCTACATTCCATGCTCAGATCGACTGTATTTGGCGCCAGGTGCGGTGTGTCCACACCGATGGGAGCAGGTTCACCTTCACCGGCGAGAAGGGAGCGTTTGCAGCGCAGGTTGGACTCTCGCAGAGGAGAGGATAGTCGATCACTCATCAGTTAGATAGCCTCATACTAGGAGAAGTTGAAATGCGGAATATGAGTTTACCTGTAGTGGTGGATCAGTTTGTGGACGTTTTCCATGATGACATTCTAGGACTACCTCCTCACAGAGAGGTAGACTTTTATATTGACATGTACCCCGGGGTAGCCCCGATATCCACTCCATCATATCGGATGTCTCCCACCAAACCTCGAGAGCTACGGGTTTATCTGGAGGACTTGTCGGGCAAGGGATTTATCCGACCCAGTGTTTCACCCTGGGCTTCCCCGATTTTGTTTGCCAAGAAGGCGGATGGGGGCATGCGACGGTGGTTCTCAAAGATAGACCTCTGGTCATGCTATCTTCAGCTAAGAGTTCGAGACGAGGATGTGCAGAAGACGGCCTTCAGATGTCGGGATGGCCACTATGAGTTCTTGGTTATGCCTTTCGGTGTAACTAATTCTCTAGTAGTGTTCATGAGTCTCATGAACAGGATCGTTTAGGCTTACCTCGATCGATTTTTCGTAGTCTTCATTGACGGCATATTGATATACTCGACTATTGAGGAGTAGCACGCCTACAACTTGAGGGTTGTATTGGACACACTCTGAGAGCACCAGATTTATGGTAATCTCTCGAAGTGTCAGTTCTGGATAAGTGAGGTCCACTTCTTGGGATACATCATCTCTGAGGCGTGAGTTGCGGTTGATCTGGCGAAGATCGAGGCAGTGTTAGCTTGGGAGCCACCCAGGTGCGTGACGGAGGTGTGGAGTTTCTTGGGTCCAGCTGGGTACTACCAGAGATTTGTGCCAGACTTCTCCAGATTTGAGGCACCTCTATCAGCTTTGAAGAAGAAGGGGAAACCCTTCGTGTGGTCAGATAGATGTCAGTAGAGCTTCTAGTATTTGAGATAGAGATTGACTAGCACACCTATCGTGAGGATACTAGAGGAGGGAGTAGGGTACGTAGTCTATTGCGATGCACCAGGGACCGGACTCGGGTGTGTCCTGATGAAGAAGAGGGCAGTGATCACCTATGGATCACGATAGTTGAGGCAGCATGAGCAGAACTTCGCTTCCCATGTCCTAGAGTTAGCAACATTGGTCTTTTCTCTGATGATGTGGCAGCACTATCTGATGGGAGAGCGCTTTACAGTCTACTCCGACCACCAGATTCTCAAGTATATCTTCTCGCCAAAGCACCTGAACTGATACAGTGTCGATGGCTCGAGTTCCTCTAGGACTATGACTTTGATATAGTCTATACTCCTGGAAAGGGGAATGTAGTTGTTGATGCTCTCAGCAGGAGTATGGGAATTCAACTACTTAGAGAGGCGACAAAGCAGTTAGCTTCTTTGTAGATATGTTTCGTGGATATAGATAGAGCAACCTTTCTATAGTCACTCACAGTCACTCCTCCACTACTACTGTGGGTCAGAGAGGCACAACGTGGGGACGTTGATTGTGAGACGCGACATGCACAGATATCCTAAAGACAAGCACCTGATGAATTCATTGTGGGAGGAGATCACGTTGTACTTTTCATAGGACATACCATGGTACTCATTGCATTACAGGAGGAAGTGCTGGGAGAGTTCCACACTTCCACTTTAGCAGTACATCCATGAGTGTCGAAGATGTACCAGGATCTTAGATGACAGCACTGGTGGCCGGGTATGAAGAAGGCTGTAGGAGAGTTCGTTTCTCAATGCCTCACCTACCAGTAGGTGATGGTGGAGCACCAGTAACCAATAGGCTTGGTACAACTCTTGGAGGTCCCGGAGTGTAAGTGGGATAGGATATCTACAGATTTCGTGACTAGACATACATGTACTTCCAGAGGTCACGAATCCATTTAGGTGATTGTCGACCGACTCACCAGGTTGGCCCATTTCATACCCATCAGAGAGCAGGGCTCAGTGGAGATCTTGGGACGCCTCTACATTCAGGAGATTGTACGAATTCATATTGTTCTGACACCTATCTTCTCCGATCAAGATGCTAGCTTTACATCCCGGCTTTGGAAGGGGTTGTAGGAGGCATTCGGGATGTAGTTATGTCTGAGAACCGCCTTTCACCCTCAGACGAATGGACAGACTAAAAGAACCATTCAGACTCTCGAGGATATGCTCCTTTCATGTGTCCTCAACTTTGGTCGCAGGTGAGAGGATCATTTACCCTTGGTGGATTTTGCATACAACAACAGCTACCACTCCACCATCGGGATGGAACCATACGAGGAATTGTATGACCAACCTTGCAGGTCACCTCTGTGCTGGATAGACCTTGGGGAGTCTGCACTTGTGGGGCCAGAGAAGGTCTAGGCCATGAGAGAGAAGGTCTAGGTCATCCAGGAATGAATGAGGACAGCATAGAGCCGACAGAAGTCTTATGCTGCCAAGAGTTGGAGACCACTATAGTTCGAGGATTGCGACCATGTTTTCCTACGGGACTCTCCTCGACATGGATTACGGAGAATTGGCTAGGGCGGCAAGCTATCTCTGAGCTTCATCAGACCTTTTCAGATTCTTAGCAGGATAGGTGAGTTGAATTATCACCTGGCTCTACCACCCCAGTTGCACAGGGTGCACGATGTATTTCACGTATCTCAGCTAAGAAGATACGTGCACGACCCGACGCATATCATTGACCATGGGGAGATGGTCATGGACGATGGGGTGACTTTTGCGGAGGTCCCAGTGGAGATCGAGGATCAACAGGAGCGGGTCCTACGTGGGCGGTCGATCCCTCTAGTGCGCATCAGGTGGAAGCATGGGAACCTCTAGGAGAGCACCTAGGAGCGGGTGTAACACCCCGAGCTTCCATGATACGCTTCTCATTCAATAATGTAATAGCTTGCATTGTACGCAACATCGAGTTCTAACACACTGCAACTAATCAAAGTAGCCATTATGAATAGTAATAACCACTTTTTAAATTTATAGAAAATTTATATTTCAAAATGGACTTCATTTTTGTATTCGTAATATCGAAATTATCCAAAGTTGAATTTTTTGTAATTTTCTGAGAACTTCCAATTTTTATGAATAGTGAAAAATACTCAAAACAACATTTTTAATCAAAAATAATTTATAGTGATAAGTTATACTATTGAGTGGTTTTAAAGTATAATTAGAATATATTTTTACCATTTTATCCAATGGTGGACATTAGAATTAATTTAACATTGAAATTGGACATAATCAATTGCCAATCTTTTGATATAAATTGTTTCTTAAAAACACGCTATTTGTTGTAACAGCGGGAATTAATTATAAAATTAATTAATGAAACTTATATGTTTGGAATTTTGTAAAATAGACATCATTTTTGAATTCGGAATATCAATTATAGCTTAGGGTGAAATTTTGGCCTTATTCTGAAAAACTTCAATTTTTGATGAATAGTGAAACCACTAAGTGGTAGTTAAGTAACTGATTTTTCATTTAAATAAAATATTACCACTTCTGTGATTTGATTTTCAAAAATCTGACATACATGGTTGTCATTAAGAAGTAAAATGTGGTTCAATGAGATTAAAATAATTTTTTGGTGAATAGTAACTTTTAAGTTCTTAATCGTGATTAGAGGTAATTAGTGTAGTTTAAGGTAAAAACAATGTTTTAATAATATTATATGAGCTTGACACTTGTCCTACTCCTATTGGATGAGTCATGGCCGACCAAGACAACCCATGGGTCAACTTGGGGACCCCATGGAGCCACTTTGGTTGGAAAATGACATTAATATATATTTATTTAATGTTAAAATTAAATTGACACAAACATGAGTTGTTTTACTAAAAAAGTTTTTTAGTGGGGTTACACAAGTCCAAATTTTGACTATAAATATTCATTAGAAAGATAAAAAGATTACCTACATCATATTATTTTTTTTATAATTTTTAGACATTAACTAAATTAAATTATTTATGACATCATTATGACGTAGGGATGACCTCATTATTTAACGATTTAAATAAAATGAGAAGATAATGTAAATTCCAAGGCATACACTTGTCCAACGCCTATTGGATGGGGCGATTTCGAAACCATACCACCTTAGCCTCGAATTATATAAGTGTGGGACCTTTATAATCCGAAAAGCATTGTATAATAATGTAACATTTCAATCTTTCCAAAAGAGCCCCTCCTCTCCTCTTATAAAAGGCCCCCACCACTCCCACCTTATTCACACCTTCAAGCCATTTGGCTCGGCCAACCTCTGCCCAAATACTCTCCCAACTTCCCCCTATTACTCCTAGAAGCCTCACTTTGGGCATAACTCTTCCCAAGGAATCCTTTGGCTCAAATCAAAAAGAGTTACCCGATTTTGAGGTAATGTGTTCTCTAATGTTGTTTTGTTTTATTTTTCATCTCCAACCCCCTAAACTCTTTTTATTCATTTATTTTGTAACAACAGCAGTATCCTCAATATACTAGGATGTTGTTATAAGAAGGATTCTAGCTACACTTACACACACCTACATCTAATGGTTAAAGAACATACGGTTTCTCTGGATGGCGAATTTCTGCCTCACGAAACGATGATTGTTCAACACTCATATAACACCTTCAAAGGTGGCCATTAAGATGTCACTATTTTTATATATGATATATAATATGTTTATGTTTTACTTATGCTTCTATATTTCTCATTTATGGCATACTTTATGATTTCCATTATGGGTAAAACGCGATAATTTCATTTTAGGAAGTGCAGACTACAGCCCCCTCAAAGTGATTTGAATCGTTAATGCCATATGTGGGATGTATAAAGGATGGAGTAAATGGTATTATACACTATATTATACTGGAATTATATTATACATTTATATCATTATTATTTCGTTCCATTAAATATGAAATTGAAATGAAAGTAGCGTTTATGCGTACGTACGGCTTACCATCTCCATGAACGGTGCATTTCATTTCTTACCTCTAAATGTTACATAATATTATAAATGAATGTATATACTGGATATATAAGATATATATTACATCTAAATCATGAATATAATTATGGATATAATGGATGTTCTACCACATAAACAACTTGTAATTATAAGAAGTTTATTGTTGACTCAAGTTCCAAAGATCGACAAAACGACCGTTATTAACTTAAATAATTACATAACGTTCATAACATTGTAATAAGTTATATAAAAAGGATAATGAAATTTAAAATGGTTCTTAATAAGGTATATATTAACTCTAGTTTATTATTCAAGAGGTTAAAGAACGGTTGAGTCAAGTCGGACACAAGGTAAGGGAATTTCTTAACCCAATTTCCATTATTTGGGTTAATCTCCTACTTTCAAATTATGTCATTATATTATTATGTCATATCTTGTATTTGTACTTTATTTATGTGTACTTATAGTGAATACACATAGTATATCTATTTTATTTTAAAAATGATCTTTGTATGGGACTTCGTCTCAATCTCCTTTCATTGATGCATATTTTATTTTATACGGAACTTTCTTTTATCCGGTGTATAAACCTCTTTAACTTTAACGTTTATTCAAAAGGAATCTTTTTTATACGAAGCATTTTACTAAACTACAAAAAGGGAATGTTTTCCTTTCCGTACTTATGCGGCGACAACGACTTCTCCTCCACCGTGACCATTATTTGAGATTCGGCTTCCTCTACAAGCCATCATTTTTTTAATGAAAAATAAATACAAAGTTTTAACTTTCTGTTATTTTGGTATTGAAAATGGTTTTGAAAGCATTTTTATTATATCAATGTGTTGTACTTATATCTTTTTATTGAAATGTGGAAATGTTATGTTTCCTTTATGCATGTTTTATGGGATACAATTATGTTATGGTTTATGATATGTTTAAACCTATTCATATGAGGAATGCATTGGACTTAATAAGTGACGGGTGGAGCCCACTATAGCTCCTCGATGCATCGGCAGGTCTCATGAGACAAACTAGTGTCTTGGCACGAGGCCATGACAAAATCTTATTTGTGGTCTTCGCACGAGGCCTTGATTACGTGGTTATGATAGTCTGGAATTATGCATTCCATCATTATGAAAGTGGTTATTGATATTGCATGTGATTATTCGACGAGTAGAATATCCATGTGAAGAAGTGAATGTCATTATCTCATTTTACTATTTCCATATTATGTTGATGTTCAAGTATAAAAGGCTTTTTGTTTTAGTTATACATTGCCTTAAATTTTTATGTTTATTTATGAAAGCTTCCGCAATATTGTTATCCTTACTGAGCATCTTAGCTCACCCCTTTCAATGTTTTAATATTTTCCAAGATGTGAAGAAGTATTTTATGAATGACCTGCAGGGATAGTCAGAAGAGGATATGAGTGTGGAATATGAAGACTTTGTTATTAGTTTTTTCACTTTATGATGTAATGTAAGACTTATGATTGTATCTAGTGTTTCCAAGGCTACTAAACTAATCGGTCTTTCGAGACATGATCTTTTTTTATCATGCCAATGTTACGAAGTAATGCACCGACTCTGGGTAGCTGGGGTCGGGGCGTTACAGTTGGTATCAGAGGAAGTTTAGTACAAACCTTGGAAGCTAGATTTAGACAAACTCTGATGAGAGAACGTAGACCTAAGATGAACTTTGAGGATTAGTATAGAAGAACTTCCTAGAATTTTGGTATTATAGAGATGTTATGAGTTTTCCGAGCAGTACATCCCCATCTGGATACGGACAGGTAGAGGCGGCTCTGGCACAGATGTACCTAGGGGTAAAACCTGAAAACACCACTTTGAGCTAGACTCGAACAGGAACTGGTGCACGACAACGGGCCTTGCTGTACTCTTGGTTACGACACTCCCGAGGGATATGCTTAGGATAATTCTCATTTTATTTACAAAACACTATTAAGGGTTATGAGTATATACTTCCTCAAAGAAAACATTTCTTTTTATGATTATGGATTATATCTATAAATAGTTCAATTTATGTAAAGTGTATTACAAGTATGGAATTATGTATTTTGATTCATAAACTAATCTAGTTTATGCCATTGTTTAGAAATGGCGCCTAGTGGAAGGAATGGAAACCGTATCAATGCACGCACTCCGTGTAGGGATTGCCCTCCTGCTCAAGATAATTATTGTGGATCTGGAGATACAACTGGTGTTGATCAACTTATTACTATACTGGGAAAACTCACTCAAGTTATGAATAATAACCGTACTCGTATGGATCACCCTGATCCACAACGTGGAGGATCAATGTTAGACCGCTTCATGAGGCAACAACCACCAACATTTAATGGGGGTACATATCTATTAGTAGCTGAACAATGGATAAACTCCTTAGAAAAAATATTCCAAGCCTCGGGGAGTAGCGAAAGGGAGAAGGTTGTCATGGCAGTTTACCACCTCACTGAAGATGCCGATCAGTGGTGGTCGCTGATTCAAAACACAAAGGAAGATTATGACATATCGAATATGGAATGGAGGGAGTTCAAAGAGATTTTCTTAGAAAAATACTTTCTCGTGACCATCGAGCAGATATGGAAAGGCAATTTCTGAGTCTGAAACAAAAGGAGGATGAGAATGTCGCAAAGTTTGAGGCCAACTTTACAAGGGTAGAGAGGTATGCTGCAGATTATATACGTAACCCAAGAGGTAAGATTGATCATTTCTTTGATGGGTTAAAACCATTTCTCCATCGAGCTTTAGTATCACAATCCTTCTCATCATACGAAGATATTGTCTCGTGTGCTATCAAGACAGAAAAGGAATTCTCTAAGTCTTATGACAACAAAGTAAAGCAAGAGAAGAAGAGAACGGTGGAACAAGAGACAGATAAAGGGAAAAATGGAAAGAAGGATTTTCCATTATGTGATAATTGTGGGAAGAATCACCCAGGTACTTGCCTATAAGGAATGGGAGTTTGTTATAAATGTGGAGAAAAGGGTCACCAGGCGCGTGATTGCAAGGGAAAGAAAGAGGCTATCAATGTTGAATGCTACAATTGTAGGGAAATGGGGGATTATGCAAATGAATGTCCTAAGCGTCAGGGAAACTTACCTCAGAAAAGGCCAACGGATCAAGGCCAATCTTATGCTGTGACTACAGTTGAAGCGGAATAATTAATGTATTGGTTCTTTTGGACTCAAAGATTATATTCTGGTTATAAGAATAATGTGATATATATAAAGATTGTACTGCAATACTTTTTGATTTCAGTAAGGTTTTATTATGATTAAGGTAATCATATTCTTAGTATGTGACAATAAGAGAAACTTTTCTTTGTTTGCGGAATCTGATAAATTGATTTTGGAATTTAGAGACCTTTTAGAGAAAGTCTGGAGGGAGGTATTTTGGATAACTATTAAGGTTGGAGTGGATTAAGTTGAACCATGGATAGTATTGTTTAAGGTTAAAGAATTTCTGAAGATTATTTTTCGAATATTATAATACAATAGTTTTAGGAAAAGGACAACCTGCAGGGTGGGGAATAACCCGTCGTGTCGGACAAAGCTGCAGGAATCGAACCCACAACCATAGTGCGGAAAGCCTTTATTTCCTATCACTAGCCTACAGGAAGTCCCTGGTTATTACAAAATAGTTTTACTAATCTAAATGGTATGTGTTAACATTTTGAACCTTATACAATTAGGATAAATAGAATATTTTTGAGTTCCGTTACCATTTGGAGTAAAAGTTGGGTTTGTGGTAAAAATTTATTAACGAATGAAAGTATACATAACAAGTATGTATATTCCCTTACGTTCTTAGTAAATCTCCTAAATAAATTCCTCAACATTATAAAAGGTAACTTAAAACAAAAATGTTGTCGGTTAACTTTTCCAACCGGGGATTCAATGACCGTTTAACCAATCACAAGTTTGTGATTTTCTTGTGGTTAAACTTTCTCCTAATCCTGTTTTCTATAACTCTCCATCAGACCTTGATGGTTTTTTTTTCTTCCATATCCATATTTTCATATAATCCTAGAATGGGCTATATCGGGTGAACATTGTACTTATCTTGCTTTCTTTTAATGTTATATATTTATTAACCTTATTTCCGATGTGGGATTTCCTCAAAGATAATTTCTCTTTTCAACCTTTTATTTACAAAGAAAAATTTTAAATTGCGAGGATGCAATTTATTGAAGGAGGGCAGAATGTAACGCCCCGAGCATCCATGATATGCTTCTCATTCAATAATGTAATAGCTTGCATTGTACGCAACATCGAGTTCTAACACACTGCAACTAATCAAAGTAGCCGTTATGAATAGTAATAACCACTTTTTAAATTTATAGAAATTTTATATTTCAAAATGGACTTCATTTTTGTATTCGTAATATCGAAATTATCCAAAGTTGAATTTTTTGTAATTTTCTGAGAACTTCCAATTTTTATGAATAGTGAAAAATACTCAAAACAACTTTTTTAATCAAAATAATTTATAGTGATAAGTTATACTATTGAGTGGTTTTAAAGTATAATTAGAATATATTTTTACCATTTTATCCAATTGTGGTCATTAGAATTAATTTAACATTGAAATTGGACATAATCAATTGCCAATCTTTTGATATAAATTGTTTCTTAAAAACACGCTATTTGTTGTAACAGCGGGAATTAATTATAAAATTAATTAATGCAACTTATATGTTTGGAATTTTGTAAAATAGACATCATTTTTGAATTCGGGATATCAATTATAGCTTAGGGTGATATTTTGGCCTTATTTTGAAAAACTTCATTTTTTGATGAATAGTGAAACCACTAAGTGGTAGTTAAATAACTGAGTTTTCATTTAAATGAAATATTACCACTTCTGTGATTTGATTTTCAAAAATCCGACATACATAGTTTTCATTAAGAAGTAAAATGTGGTTCAATGAGATTAAAATAATTTTTTGGTGAATAGTAACTTTTAAGTTCTTAATCACGATTAGAGGTAATTAGTGTAGTTTAAGGTAAAAACAATGTTTTAATAATATGATATGAGCTTGACACTTGTCCTACTCTTATTGGATGAGTCATGGCCGACCAAGACAACCCATGGGTCAACTTGGGGACCCCATGGAGCCACTTTGGTTGGAAAATGACATTAATATATATTTATTTAATGTTAAAATTAAATTGACACAAACATGAGTTGTTTTACTAAAAAAGTTTTTAAGTGGGGTTACACAAGTCCAAATTTTGACTATAAATATTCATTAGAAACCTAAAACGATTACCTACATCATAGTATTTTTTTTATAATTTTTAGACATTAACTATATTAAATTATTTATGACATCATTATGACGCAGCGATGACCTCATTATTTAACGATTTAAATAAAATGAGAAGATAATGTAAAATCCAAGGCATACACTTGTCCAAAGCCTATTGGATGAGGCGATTTCGAAACCTTATCACCTTATCCTAGAATTATATAAGTGTGGGACCTTTATAATCCGAAAAGCATTATATAATAATGTAACATTTCAATCTTTCCAAAATAGCCCCTCCTCTCCTCTTATAAAAGGCCCCCACCACTCCCACCTTATTCACACCTTCAAGCCATTTGGCTCAGCCATCCTCTGACCAAATACTCTCCCAACTTCCCCCTATTACTCCTAGAAGCCTCACTTTGGGCATAACTCTTCCCAAGGAAGCCTTTGGCTCAAATCAAAAAGAGTTACCCGAATTTGAGGTAATGTCTTCTCTAATGTTGTTTTGTTTTATTTTTCTTCTCCAACCCCCTAAACTCTTTTTATTCATTTCTTTTGTAACAACAGCAGTATCCTCAATATACTAGGATGTTGTTATAAGAAGGATTCGAGCTACACTTACACACACCTACATATAATGGTTAAAGAACATACGGTTTCTGTGAATGGTGAATTTATGCCTCATGAAACGATGATTGTTCAACACTCATATAACTCCTTCAAAGGTAGCCATTAAGATGTCACTATTTTTATATATGTTATATAATATGTTTATGTTTTACTTATGCTTCTATATTTCTCATTTATGGCATACTTTATGATTTCCATTATGGGTAAAACGTGATAATTTCATTTTAGGAAGTGCGGACTACAGCCCCCTCAAAGTGATTTGAATCGTTAATTCCATATGTGGGATGTATAAAGGATGGAGTAAATGGTATTATACAATATATTATACTGGAATTATTTTATACATTTATATCATTATGATTTCGTTCCATTAAATATGAAATTGAAATGAAAGTAGCGTTCATGCGTACGTACGGCTTACCGTCTTCATGAATGGTGCATTTCATTTCTTACCTCTAAATGTTACGTAATATTATAAATGAATGTATATACTGGATATATAAGATATATATGACATCTAAATCATGAATATAATTCTGGAGATAATGGATGTTCTACCACATAAACAACTTGTAATTATAAGAAGTTTATTGTTGACTCAAGTACCAAAGATCGACAAAACGACCGTTATTAACTTAAATAATTACATAACGTTCATAACATTGTAATAAGTGATATAATAAGGATAATGAAATTTAAAATGGTTCTTAATAAGGTATATATTAACTCCAGTTTATTATTCAAGAGTTTAAAGAACGGTTGAGTCAAGTCGGACACAAGGTAAGGGAATTTCTTAACCCAATTTCCATTATTTGGGTTAATATCCTACTTTCAAATTATGTCATTATATTATTATGTCATATCTTGTATTTGTACTTTATTTATGTGTACTTATATTGAATACACATAGTATATCAATTTTATTTTAAAAATGATCTTTGTATGGGACTTCGTCTCAATCTCCTTTCATTGAGGCATATTTTATTTTATACACAACATTCTTTTATACGGTGTATAAACCTCTTTGACTTTAACGTTTATTCAAAAGGAATCTTTTTTATACGAAGCATTTTACTAAACGACAAAAAGGGAATGTTTTCCTTTTTGTACTTATGCGGCGACAACGACTTCTCTGCCGCCGTGACCATTATTTGAGATTCGACTTCCTCTACAAGCCATCATTTTTTTAATGAAAAATAAATACAAAGTTTTAACTTTCTTTTATTTTGGTATTGAAAATGGTTTTGAAAGTATTTTTATTATATCAATGTGTTGTACTTATATCTTGTGATTGAAATGTGGAAATGTTATGTTTCCTTTATGCATGTTTTATGGGATACAATTATGTTATTGTTTATGATATGTTTAAACCTATTCATATGAGGAATGCATTGGACTTAATAAGTGACGGGTGGAGCCCACTATAGCTCCTCGATGCATCGGCAGGTCTCATGAGACAAACTAGTGTCTTGGCACGAGGCCTTGACAAAATATTATTTTTGGTCTTGGCACGAGGCCTTGACTACGTGGATATGATAGTCTGGCATTATGCATTCCATCATTATGAAAGTGGTTATTGATATTGCATGTGATTATTCGACCAGTAGAATATCAATGTGAAGAAGTGAATGACATTATCTCATTTTACTTTTTCCATATTATGTTGATGTTAAAGTTTAAAAGGCTTTTGTTTTAGTTATACATTGCCTTAGATTTTTATGTTTATTTATGAAAGCTTCCGCAATATTTTTATCCTTACTGAGCATCTGGTCTCACCCCTTTCAATGTTTTAATATTTTCCAGGATGTGAAGAAGTATTTTATGAATGACCTGCAGGGATAGTCAGAAGAGGATATGAGTGTGGACTATGAAGACTTTGTTATTAGTTTTTCACTTTATGATATAATGTAAGACTTATGAATGTATCTACTGTTTCCAAGGCTACTAAACTAATCGGTCTTTTGAGACTTGATCTTTTGTGATCATGCCAATGTTACGAAGTAATGCACCGACTCTGGGTAGCTGGGGTCGGGGCGTTACAGCGGGAGGCTCAGATGCATGCTCAGTACCCTCAATTGTTTCCCTTGTTTGTGATGTATCCTTATGGGGACATAAATCCCGGAGGAGGGTGTAATTTAAAGGCCCATAAATTCCAAGGAAATTTTTTTCTTAATTTTTGATTGGGATTTTATGAGTACGCAGTTTCTGACGGCACATGATTCTGAGGCCCGTTGTGCCCGAAATAATTTTCTGAAATTTAGCTCGGGTACGTTCAGTGAACGAAGGAGCGGGTTTTCCTAGCATTGGAACTGGTGCTCAGAATCGAAATCTGAGGACACAGATAAAACAAAAGCACCAGTAATTGCTTAGGAAGTCCTTTTCTGGAGTTTTTTTTGCTCGAGTGATGTTGTTTAATAAATAGGTTAACTGAAGAGTGGAATAAAAATTTGTGAAACAATTATTATTTCTATTCTAAGTAGTTATAACCTATGCTTGGAAGTTGGAGTGGGACCCACTACATCTTAACTCCACTTGGTAGGATATTAGTGATGTGGGGCCCACATGAGCCCCACCCCTTCAATTCCATTAAACCTCACTCTTGCAATTTATTTTTGTAACTCCCCCACTCCCCCACTTTAATGGCATGTCAACTGTCACATTAATTAGATTGATTAAAGCTAATCAATTTATTTAATTAGAGATTGAATTTGGAATTTGGAATTCATGGTATGGGAGAATAAAATAATGTTTAATCCTATTTTATTTTGGGTTGGTTGTGGTGTGAGTATAATTAAGGGATAGCTCTTGTGTGTTTTCCCGGAAGAACTTCATCTTCTTCGCAAAGAACGCCATGTCTACGACGAAGAACTCTGTCACCTCAAGGGGAGATCAACGTGTCGTATCCTCTCCTCTCTACAGCCAATGAGTGACGACTATTCCAGCGAATGATGATGCGCCCACATTCGATCTTCTTTCCACGTCAAAGAAAGGGAGACACCGCATCCTTCATCGGACGTACACCGACGACGTATACAGAGCCTCGTTCCGCAATGCCGTCTTCCAAGACACCGTTTTCCCACGACGATCATCGATCGACTATTTCTTTGAGGTTGGGATTTTAAGTTCAAATTTAATGGATTAAATTTGTGCATTGCCTTGTCAAAGTTGTTTATGTTATTTTGCTGCTTATTATCAATTTAACGGGAGGAGGTCAGACTCCACAAACACCGGAGATCCTCCTCCCCTTTGGTGTTGATCATCGACGTGGTTTGGAATGGAGGCGGTGCGGTGAAATGGCACTATGCCGCAAGGAGGATGAATGCGGCGTAAGTGCGCGACCCTTTCGCGCCGCACCATTGAATCCTTAGGAAGTCGCAGCCAAGGACGGGTCGCGGTGGAGGAGCATGGTGTCGTCGCGCTGCGCCGGACCATAACGAAGGGCCGCGGCCAGGGCAAGCCGCGGCGGAGGGGCGGGGCGCTGGTGCACCACGCCGGTCAGACAAGGCCACGGCGATGCAGGGAGGGGCGGCCGGAACCGCCGGTCGCCGGCGCATGGAAGGCAGGACCCGTAGGGGTCCCGTGGCGGCACACCGACCAGCCAATTCGGCCATCCGTTTTTGGAAGATCCGGGGGTCGTAACCCCTTGCTGGCAAAGAGGAAGGCCCCCATTCGAGGGTCCATTTGTTCAATAAGGGGGGGGGGGGGGGCAGTTCACCCCTCCATTTTCTGGTCGACCGAAATGGCCGAGCTACTGGCCATGCGGGCCGCGCCCGCACCAGGCCAACCGGTCGCACCGAGCCGGACCAGCCACGCCTGGCCGGACCGCCCACGCCGGGCCGGGCCTCCCGCGCAGGGCCGAGCCACGCCGTAGTGGGCTGGACCCAGACCTAGGTTGGGTCGACCTAGTTTGGGCCGACCTAAGGGGTCGTCGGCCGGGTCGGCCCGGGCCCAAATCCAATTAATTTCAGATAGTTCAGTTCAAAGACCATAACATGGGCTACAGACCTCTGATCGATGCACCATGAGTTGCGATGTGATCCTTGGATCGAGACTGTCATTTTGGTATATTACACTCAAGTTTTAGGAGAATTTTGTGTATGGCCGGGTTGGTTCGAACACGAAACCAACCGGGACTTCCGAGCGGAAACGCTTATAACTAGAGCTCCGGACTTCCGATTGACATGTCATCGACTTTGTTGGTTTCCTCATAGTGAGATGAGCCTTTTGGATTACTCCGCTTGAATTTTGGACAAAGTTGGAGTATGTTTGGGTTGGTTTTGACTTAAAAACCAACCGGGCCCCTAGGACGAAAAAGCCAATAACTCTCAGACCGAGCGTCCAATTGATACGTCATCTGTCACGTTGAGTTCCTTTTTTTGAGACGGATCATTGGGATACATCAACTATGGACTATGTTTCAGTTGATGTATCAACCACCTTGGATCGTGGAGTGGAACCTCCCGGAATCGAGCATGCTATGTGCGGGAACCCTAGAGCTGGATACGACTGCGACGACGATGAGGACTGTACTTGGATCCTCCGTGGGACCGGCAGCGACGACAACCGTACTGAAATCCTCCATGGGTTTGACGACGATGACAACTATTCTTGTATCCTAGGTGGTTACGACATAACTTGACTACTGTTCTTGTATCCTATGTGGGTACGATAGTATTTGAATCTATACTTGTATCTTACGTGGGTCCGGCAGAGTAGCTGGTCTTGTATTCTTTGTGGGTCCGACAACATAGCTGGTCTTGTATCATTTGTGGGTCCTACAGCTTAGATGAATCAGTGGCTACATCTGATCATCACTATCATCATAGGAAGAAGTATACCTATGTGAGATGAGTCTTGACTTTTCAATTATTATCTTCGATATGATTTTTTTGCAATCCTGTGTAGACTGGGTTGTGTTATCATGTGTGGATTTGGTTGTGCTATCATGTGTAAACTGTATCGAACATGGGCTCGGATGTTGGATCTGAACTGGAATTGATGACTTAGGTATATGTATAGGCATATACCTAAGTAGAGTTGGTTGTTACTTCATGATTGTATCTTTTCTTTGTGGTTTATCCTTCGTGGATTCTGGTAGGCCTTCTGGGGTCTTGTGGTCCCTACTGAATAGTGTATACTCTCCCCCACATGGGCTATGCCCACACTACGCTGTGTTGGATGCAGACGACGGGCATCGCTGATCGTGGTTGAGGCTTCTGGATCAAATCGATACCTAGAGGTGGACCACTGGGCGGGGCGTACATAGAGCGGATGGTTGAACCTGAGGAGCTGAGGAGACTATCTGTACCCACCCTTCGTGTGGGATTTCTTGTGGACGACTCGACGTTGATG
The DNA here is from genome assembly GCA_963277665.1 of Viscum album. Taxonomy (NCBI): domain Eukaryota; kingdom Viridiplantae; phylum Streptophyta; class Magnoliopsida; order Santalales; family Viscaceae; genus Viscum; species Viscum album. The sequence goes on along the minus strand of OY728151.1, from coordinate 663,466,459 downwards.
CTTTACTGTTCAGTTTGTGTACTTTCTTTTCAGTTCTACTTTTCTTTTAGTTGGGTTTTTATTCTGGCCCATTTACAATCCAGCACATACAGTTGTACCCAGTTTACTTATTGTTTATTTAATCTTGCTTACTCTGTGGTGTTTTTTTACTTTATAAAGGAAATGCCTTCCTCTTTTATCAGGATTTACGTCTTTGGTGGTAGTCGCCAGCACCTGGCCTGTAGAAGGCGGTCTTGGGGTAGTCATGGCACGTGCCCCGAGGACGGTTCGTGACACTAATCCTATCAAACTTCCATGTTATTCTACACCATTAGTAGGGTAGAGACCCTACGGAGGGTACAAGCATCATTATGATATTCATTCTTATTTGATTTTCCATTGTTTTAAGAATGTTGTAATAAATAAAAAATTACGTTTAAAAGGTAAAATGAATCATAAATTCCGTACTACTCAGGATTAAGAACACATTTATTACATTTTACCTATGGTTCTTGGTCATCATCCCCATGTGGATTCGAATGTAGACGCACAACTGGCTGATCGGGTTGATCAACATAGGGTTGATCTAGATGGGGTGGATGATCATTGGTAGTGGATGTTGTCTTCTATACAACAACATTATTAGCGAAATTACGAGGGATTTGTTTTAGACATTGAGCGAGTGAGCTAGATTTAAGAGCTTGAGATATCCTTTAGTATGATCTTATCCCCTATGGAGTATTAGGTTCTTTTGCCTGTTAGTCTGATGCGAGGATCACATGTTAGTGGTGGATGATGTATGTGGTGGAAGGGAATGATGAAATCATTTTTTAGACGGTTGTGAGATGAAATTCTAGGTAGGGTTCCTTTCCTTGACCATGAAGTGTTATAAAAGGAATGAACTAGTCTCCCTTCAGTATGGGGGTATGTCAATAAAATAAAAAGGATCACGATCAAGGATCACCTTCATATTCCCCAGATCTCATTCCATATGAGTAGTCTGATGACAGACATCTTAAGGAGTCACTCTATCCTTCTATCTAGTATCTCGTTACTCATTTTATGTAACTGAAGTACCTGGAAATTTAGAAGAATCCATAGGTGACCGATTGGATTCCCTCACAAGGAGTTTTACAATGATATAAGAGAGAAAAATGTTCTTTGGGATTTAAGGTAACTTGTGCTAGGTCTCAAGTAGTAGGACCCTCAAAGATTACACCCGCATCAAATCATTCTGAACTTTTTCTTTTTCAACAGTCTAGTCCACATGCATTTCTAGTGAATATAGGACCAATGTGTTTCTTTTTTGGAGTTTTTGTTCAACGTTAGAACAATTGTCTAGAATTTTATTAGATGAGTATAGTAGAGATTGATAGGTATAACATTGTCATCATCATCATTTTCTAGTAAGATAGATTCATCCGTAGGGACAATAAATATTTTTCTCCACTATGGGTATATAGAGTGGGTAGAGTCCAACCTCATGTTGTTCTTCATGTTAGGGTCCTCAACTCGAGTTTGGTCGTGGTGGCCATCTTTATTAGAGATGAATGGGAGTAGGGTGTGGTCAGTAGCACGTAGCGAAGGTTGAAGATTTAGTAGGGCTAGATAACATCTATGGTACAATAATTTTGTTTAGTACTCTTGTTTGTACATTGTTTGATTCAAGAGATTTTCACTCTATTGTTTCACCAGCTAGAGTGCATGATCATGGACTATATGTAGAAAGCCTTCCTATGCCCATACTGTGGAGTACAGTAGTCGGAGGCCAGACCAGGTTGTTTGATGTGTGGGAGGGGTGTAAACTAATTCTGGGACCACATTAATCACATGTGGATATCTCCATGATAAAGATGATCCCATGAAATTTCATCCTCGACATCAACTGGTTTCACTCTTTAAAATATATTATCTATTGCTTCCAGAAAAGTGTTTTGTTTTGAAATGTTGATGGACATCGTGTGGTTTTCATTGGCCAGTGGGGGTGTGTGGGGGGAAGTCAACGTGTGGATCCCCTTCTCTGTCTTTTTGATCTGTCTTCCGTACAGATATTTGATACGTAAATGTTATAAGTTCCCAGATTCATCGATAGTTCCAAGAACTTTTCCCCATGCAGATTATCATGATACCCCCATAATGGGATGTCGACTTCTAGATAGACTTATAGCCTAGTGTTTGTTTAGTGTTGATGAATCCTTATCATATAACATCTTCTGATTTTTATGATTTAAGTATTCATATTGATTATCTGATGAAAATGGATTTTATCTGTCCTAGTAATCCATTGTGGGGTCCTCAAATGTATTAATAAAATAAGGCAGATGATGGTCTTATACTTTTCATTTATTACTAGAGGTTGAATCTGGTGATGTCCAAGAAACATTACATTATTTGAAAAAATAGGCAATCGATTTCACCAACTATGAGTGGCATGTCGGTTTTCTAATATCGATATATGGTCTATATATCGCAAGTTATGGGTGATGTTGGGAGATATTTTGAAAACTACCTTTATGTGAATGTATGGGAAATTATATTTTGTGTTCATTCCATTCGGTGTTATGGAAAACCATTTTTCCTCATGAAACATTTTTACTCCATTTTCATGGAATAATTGGATTGGTTATTCATCGTATTCATCAATGATATTATGATATATTTGAATTATGAGGTGGATCATGCTGAAAATTTCAGAACAATCTTGCAGGTTCATAGATGCCACAAACTATATGGAATGTTTTTCAATGTTACATTATAGTCTTGATCGGTACATTTCCATGAGAATGAGGTGTCTCATAAGGCTGTGGTTGTTGACCAATTAAAGGATTATGCTATTTTTTAATGCAATGAACCTAATAATTTGGTTGATGTCCACAATTTTAATGGTCTTTCATGATATTATTGGAGGTTTGTACCAGATTTATTTTGAGTTCCAGCTCCATTCAATGATCTGAGCAGAAATGACCACTATAATGTTTAGAGTGAGAAGGTATAGGCAATTCTCATCAATATGAAGGGGATGTTGGTTAGTAATTAAGTTCTATCATTTCCAAATGAGGTAGTCTTGTTTTATGTTTTTTCTAATGCTTCATATATGTGTTCAGGATGCGTGTTAAGAAACTGCAAGCAGTGATATCTAATGGGTTTAGGAAGTCGTGTCCCCGTGAGTGTAACTATTCCCCCCATGACTTCTAGGTAGAATCGGTAATGTTCATGCCAAATTTGTTGTGGCAATACCCTATTGGGGAGTTCATTGTTGTCTTTAAGAATCACTGGAGTTTGAGGTGTATCTTTTTCCAATGATATCTGAACATTTGATAATTGTGGTGGATGGGATTTCTTCATGAAAATGATTATGTGATCTCCAACCGCTTAGGAAATGGAAATGTCAAGGATGATGTTTTGATTAAGAATTCATAGTGGGAGGATGTTTGGGAATCTGTCAATGGTTGGATGGTTATTGAAGTGTCTGTAACCTTGAACTTAGCTTATATAGTGTATGGTGGTAGAGGTTGTTGGTTTCAGTTTAATGAGTAGTATTCAAGTGGAGTAGTCTCAGTGGGGATACTCATAGGTGGATGTATCATAGGAGCGCATTAGCTATGGTGATGATCCGTAGGGATGCATAGTGGGTGGTTGACATAATATGTTTTCCATGGGAAGTTTTTTTTCCAGTAGTGGTGCATGAAGGGGTCTTTCATGAGATTCATAACTCACATTTGGTGGTACACATGGGAGTTTCTAGGTTTTATCATTGATTTCAGATGAAATTTTGTGGCTCTTAATGAAATTTGAGTGGAGAAGTTTGTGGTAATGTGTTTTGTTTTCCATCAGTTGAAATTTACACAGCGTGTTCCCTTAGGTATGTTTCCCCCAATGGATTTCCCTAAGATGATGTGTTATGATATCTTAATAGATTATTTCATAGTTATAACAATATCTTATAGAGGATACGATGCTATCTAGGTGACAGTTGATACATTGATTTTTTTCCCAATTCATAATAATCATGGATTCGAGAATAATTGATTCATTGGCCAAGAGGTATGTGATTGTAATTGTACAGTTTCACCATGTTCTCAGATCTATATTATCATATCATGATGTGGGGATTTCTTCATCTATCTAGATGGGATTACACTATGTCTTTTGAACCCTACTACAGTTTAGTACTGATTTCCACCCTCAAATGGATGGGAATATAGAGGGATCTATAAAAACATTGGATTATATGTGTTAGGAATGTCTCTTGGACTTTTATGGATTTGGGGGGGGGACACATACCCTAATTAAATTTTTCTTATAATAATATATTTCCCTCAAATATCGGTGTGGCACAATTCAATTCGTTTTGTGGAAGAGTGTTTTGTTCTTCCCTATGCTAGATATATGTTGGGAACACCACATTTCTTTATACAGATGTGGTGCAGAGAATGATAGAGAAAGATCATATTGTTTTTTAGAGGATAAAAGTAGCACATGATAGGAATGAGTCATATGATGATTGATGAAGGACGCCCTTGGAGTTCGTGGATGGAGAACATGTGTTCTTAAATCTCCCCAGCCGATGTTGGTAGAAAACATTTTGGCAGCGGGAGTATTAATTCTCCTAGCTTCGATGTACCCTTTGAGGTTTTAAGGCATGTTAGTGAGGTGGCATTGCATTGGGAGTTTCCATAATCATTAGAAAGGATCCATAAGGAATTCTATATCTCATAGCTATATTGGTATCTACACAATGAATCTTATCTCATTGAATGGGATGTGTTGGATATTGAGTATGATGCAAGGTTATGGGAGGAAGAAGTGGAGATCCCAGATCATCAAGAGAAGTTGATTCATGGACGAACCATTCCATTGGATTGTCTATTTTGGAGGAATGTTTTCTAGGTGTATATTATTTTGGGAGTGAGAATTGCATTTTTTCCCAGTACATGGATTTGTTTTTGAGATTTACCTAGTTTTTTTTATTTTTAAATGCTTTAACCTTGTTTTATATGAGATGAGTAATTTTCCATTGGTAGTGATATGTGCGCTATGATATGAGATAATGTTCAAACATGTGTAAAGGGGAAACCTAATTCCCAATCAAGAATCATTAATTAGAATGTGATTAAACCCACGAAGGTGATTAGTTTAATCATTAGTAGATAGTATCATGACATAGAGGGAGGAATTCCATGATTTGGATCTTCTAATAGTGTTGTTGTTGTGATTTGTTGGTCTGTTTTGTTGTCCTTTTGGTTAACATGATAATATTTGGTATCTGATCTTAGAGGAGGTGATCTTGGATGTGTGGGTTTACAGTCTATCATTCGAATAACATATGGTGGTTTATCATTCAATGTTAATGTATATTGTTTCTACTAGTGCTTCAAGTGTAGCAAGATCCTGGACATGTTTCTCGTGTGGTGGTTGTTTGGGACCCTCTATATTATAGGCTTGGATTTGGATTCTATAGCATTAGAATCAATTGAGTGGTATCTAATTTAATGTTCTGTTCCTTCTTAGTTTGTAAAATTGTGACTTTTTGGTTGTTGGATTGTTTAGAGGAGGCCTGGGTGGAGTTTGTGGGAGTTCAGTTGCCAATGGAAGAAAAAAATAGGATTCCACATCATGTAACCAGATTACATGATGTGAAATTCAGTTTTGAAGATTTTATATAATGTTCTTAAGGGTGTAAATATTTTACACGGCATAAATAATAGTTTAATTCCATGTAATATTTCAGGATTTCAAAAAAAGAAGCAGCAATACATTTTTTAGTGAAAAATGAACCTCGTGTATTTCATAACATGGAAGGGGATCAGATGTCATATAATACCCCAAGACAATTTTGTTTTAAAATTATTTCTGGACGAACCATCATTCATTCCACTTTTTCACTCATTCATATCATTCTAGACATTCAGTATATTCCTTTGGGAGTCCAATGAGCCCAATCATAAATCCTTGATCTCTCAATCCATGTTGATGTTCATTGTCATTCTTGGATCGATACATGGTTATTTTTCCAGTTTTATCGTCAAATTCTACATGCTTTATCCCTGGGATTTAATAATGTGATGCCAGATTACATGATTTGGATTTTTGGTATTGTTTTTATAATCATCGGGTATATTATATGTTGAACCACATTTCTAGTAGTGTGATTGTACCATTCTAGCATTCTTCTTCCCCCAACGGTGCACAGACCAGTTGAAAAGTCTCTTTCAGTTGGGGTTTCCATCATTTCTCATAAATTCATTATCATGTGGTAGGGTTGCACTACTATTTCCTAAAGGATCACTGTTGTGCTAGGATAATCAAATATAATAATCAGTTAAATGAAATTTATAGGGGTTGGGAAATTTATTTATAATTCATTTGTTGTATTGATATTATGACTTTGATATTGTGAATAAAAGAAGAATGATTCCATGATATAAATTGTTTCCATTGGGGGACCAAGATTCACACTAAATGGGTTGATATCTCTCTTATTTCTATTTAAATATTATAAATGAAAAATGGTTAATAATATAAATATAGATACTAAATGGATTCCCAAGGACATGAATTGTGTGATAACACCGTTAAATAATGAGCTGGAATTAAATAAATTTCTCCCTTACTAAATTAAAAAAAATCTTTCGTAAGGGTATTTGGTGAGATGTGTGGAATGGTTGCGGGTTCATGCACTCAACAAGTCAGACGTGAAGTGGCTATGATGTGATTTGTGGGATTGATCTGGAATTGGATGTGGTATATTTATAAGCATGGTTGTGTTATGTGGGTTGTACCAGGGGTGTTATAAATGAATATGTAGATGATACCTCATCCCAGATGTGTAATGGAATCACAGGATGAGAGATTGATTGATTTTGGAATAGATGAGAGGTGTGGTGTGGTGAAGATATAGTGAGATGTTGGTGTGTGAATTTGATACAATATGGGTTAGTGAATTGGGGTTTGGTTCTATTAGTATGTTACCTAAGTTTTATTTGTTTAGAGAGAATTATTTGTATTTGGTATGGGTGTTAAAGAGAGAGGAAATTTTAATCATTGTCAACATTCTTATTGAGGATCTTCACATTATGAGATTTATTTTGTTGTGTTTCCTATTGAGTGTTGTTCTTTTTATTTTCCGAGATGTTGATGGAATAATTAATTTATTAATATATCATTCAAAATATTATGTTGTTTTTGATATCATAATATAAATGGTTAATTAATTTACTTTTTAATGCGAATGGATTTTGAGGCATGTTTTGTGGTGATAATAAATTAGAGGTACAGTGATGTGGGATGTATTGTGAGACACTTCATTATATGAGAAACCATAGGTTTTCTAGTAGTGTATGGTATCTTATATGTATAAACAAGTATTTTCCATGTGATTAGAATATTCAACTCATCCTAGTTCAAAATTGTGTTCCAGACACGCCCATTAACATGGGGGAGGGTGTCTTTCCAAAAAATCATAGTGGGAGGATGGATGGTTAGCCACCTGATCTTCCCTGATCCCTATTCTAGGTGGTGAAAACCCATGATTATTTAGAATGGTTTTGGTGTTTTGAATAGCTGTGTGTGGATGAGTTATGATTTCCTAGGTGGATTCATTATTAGATGAGTTGTGATTTCCAAGGTGTCTTTAGTATGTAATGAGTTTTTCTTTCCAATGTCTCTTTGTGATGGGATGTGATGTGGTATGTGGCCCGTGATTCTGTGGGCAGGATGCATTGTGGTATGTGGCCAAAGTGTCTGTAGGTAGGATGTGATGAGCTATGCGGGTTATGTGTCTGTAGGAGGGATGTGATGTGGGAAGTGGCAGATGAGTCTCTGTGTAGGATGTGTTGAGGTATATTGTCTAGGTGTGTATGGGCAGGTTGCGATGTGGTACTTTAGGAAGAGGTGGGAGCATAAGGATGTCTTCCCTTTTTCAATAGTGGATATTAGTGGGACGTGGTAAAGGGTACCCTATCATGAATTTTCGTTATAGTGTATTACATGACCTATTTCATTTGGTGGGAATTCCTTAGAATGATTTGGGTGATTAATGTATATTTTATGTGATTATTGGGTCTGTTGTCTTACCATTAGGGAATTAGTATGATTCTTTCACATGTTCATGAGTGAAATTTGGTCTCCTACTGTGTATACATGTATGTTCACCCAATATATTGAAAAATTATTTTTGGTCTCTAGGATGATTAAAGGGACTATGCCAAGCATTACTAACATTGGAATTTGGATTGTTATTGATTCACTGCTTTAGCTTTCTATTGGGAACATTAATTTGGAGACATTTGTTTTTTATCAGTTATATTTTACAAATACATGTGTTTGTGGATATTGGTTTTATTTACTATTTTCTCAGGGAGTTGTTTTGTAGATGATCCATCAAATCTTATGTTCTTAATTAAAAAAATGGGTAATCTCTTCAAGATTGTGTGGTCTATATACCTGCGGTGCTAGTTTCTAACAAAGGGCCTACTATAGGCAAGACTCAAGGGTCATTATGTCCCTTTCTATATTTCCATCATAGGATTGGTGTCATTATAGGGAGGGGTTGTTAAATATTAGGGTTGGTTGGTGACAATAATGATGTAAGGTATATCACTCAATAGTGATTTCCTTTTTTTCAATAATGTCACTTATCTACTATAAAATGTCACTCAAGCCTTCAACATCATAATAAAATTTAATTTCTTTGACTAATCAAATCCATATCCATATAATTATCATTCATCCATATTCTCATCCAAGAAGCACCAAGTTAATAATAAAGCAAACCACAGATGTATTTAGATATAATTCAAAAGTAGTTACCTCATTAAGTATTAATATACCTAAATAATCAAATTAGATTCATTTGTTTCTAAAAAATAAATTCAATTTATATAATAATTATATAATAAAATATATATGATCAATATACATATTTTTTTTATTATTCTGGGCCTTTTATCTAGAGATTCACAAACATCCATGAAATGTGTCACACAACAATCAATCGTGTGTGCGTTTGACTATCACCTCCCAAACCGATGTCATCCATTCATCCATTTACTAAAATTCATGGTTGGACATAATGATGTATTTATAGTTTATATATGATACATATAGTATTTATAATGTATATATTCTTCTGTACAGTTTATATAACACATAATTTCATTCATTCAACTTTTGGGAATATTATAACATTGTTTGGGGACATGTGTACTTCCACCTCCACAACGTGCTTGATTTGTTCAAGATATTCATGGAATGTATAAAATATGGTTTCAATAAAAATATGTGACACATATTAAATCTATATGGTAATGCGATTTTAAGATATATATATATATATACATATAATTTACTGTTATTTATTTTATATATAACAATTGAATGAAGAAAAAGATCATGAATACAAATGAGATACTATCTCCATGAAAGGGGAATTTTATTTCATATTTAATAATATTATGAATTTTTAGAAATAAATATATATTTATTATAAATGATTATTAATAAATGGATTACAATATAGAGATAATGAAATCCTGATTTATTTCAGAAGAACAAAAAATAACAAGTAAAACCATATTGGAAAAAACAAAGTAGTTATTACCTAAAATAATGAAAATAATATGAGACAAATGATTGATATGTAATAATATATTATAAATAAATAATAAATAATATTATAAATTTATGTATGATTCTTTTATATATGTTAATAACTTTATATAACCATTATACATGAATTTAAAATATTTTAACCCTAAATGAAATGCAAGGTATGGGATTCTTGTTTACCATTTACAATCGTGAGGCATAAACCATATTTACCCCATATTGCTTCCTTTTCATTTATATACTAATACTATTTTATTCGTATCATGGATAAATTTATGGTTATGAAATTTAATTATTCATTTAATGTTATTTCTTTCCTAGGGATTATAAATTCAAATGTTAAATTTGGTAAGCTTTTTTGTCTAAATTTCTTCTCAAGGAGGAATACTATGTTAATATTCTACTTGTTTCCTTTTTATGGTTTCTATACTTACCAATTTAAATATAATATAAGTAATAATTCATTATTCATTTTATATTAACTTTAAATTTGAATTATTTCATCTAACAGGTTTTGAACTTATTATTACCGAGTGGTACATATTTTTCATAACTCAATTCCTTTTCATTGGGTAATATTACATTATTGTTTTCTTTACTATTATATTATTAGGTGTATAATTAAATTTAAAATATATTTTTTAATTTACACTTCTTTCATGTGTATTTACATTTGATAAAAATGATTAATCATTAATTAATTCTCACTTCAATGATATTATCATTTTATAGGTTTTATTCACAATTAGATTCTAATCATGGGTTACTATTCATGAAATTATTGTGATATAATATATATTACAAATGTCCAAAAATCTATTCAATTTTTTTCTAGCTTCTTTATTCATTATTATTTCATGAAATAATAGCATTTTTACACTCTATTTAAATCAAAATGTTTTGGATAATGTTTTCAATAATACTTGACTTCATTAATGTCTTTAATTAGATATCCTTTTTTCTTCAACAACCCCTATTTTCACAGATTCTATTAAAATAAGTTTTTAACAATTCCAAAATAAAATTTTAACGAATTAAACACACTAATTTTTTTAAAAAAATTACATACAAGGAATGTTTTTGACACTAAACCAAGTTGAAATGAGAAATCCCATCAGAAAATCCATGGTTACATCATCCCATTATCAATATGGAATGGAAATAGGGTATAAATGTCCACTAGGACTCTATTTATCTACATAAACATTTAGATAGGTGGAATTCAGTGTTATAATACCTTATTTTTATCTATTTTACAAAGCCACCAATACTGGTGGTGTACATCGTGGTACATATTCATGATTCCATGGTTTAATATCCTTGTAATTTCTTTATATTCCGATACAATATCCGTTCACAAAAATATAGGTTCACAAACATGTCCTTGAATTAACATATTATAATCATCATTGATTAACAAGATATGTAGTGGGTCCTCACATGACATTTTCTTCCTTAGGACTAATACCTTTGCATCAAAACAATTTCACATCTATATTCGACCCATATGTGTAGAGTTCACTGATAACAATTCAAGTACTTGATTATAATGATGTTATTATGCATCAAATGCGTTTAAAATTTCCCATATTTTTCATCTTTCTACAACCCTCAAAAACATCATGAGTATTACTCTTCCATCTAAGTCATTCAGCTTCTATATTTCACCTCTCTTCCATATAAAAAAGATTGATGTTTATATTTTGAATGTATTCAACCAACTATAATTTCATATTTTTAATGTCACATTATATAAATATGTATTAGATGATATTTTGACTGATTTACATAATAAATAGTTCTCCCTTAATATAATTTATCTAATAAAGAAAGAAATAATGCAACACTTCTATCTAAATAATAGTCCCCATGTAATTATGATCATATAACTTCCTCTAGAGACACACTAATTCTTGGAAAATGCCTTTTTTTCATCCTAGAAGAGCCCCTATAATTCCTAATACAGAAAATTTTACCATAAATCATCTAAAAGGGTTTGTAATATCCTGATCATAACTAATCTAATCCTTCCATGAAATTATAATAATTATATATCACTTGGTTCAGACCATATTAACATGATTAAATTTTATGATAAGAATGTGTGACATGTTATTTGGTGTTATAAATCATGTTTAATTTTCTATTAATATAAAACTACTCTCATGAAACATCATTTTGTAATGAAGTTATTGGGATGATCCTAAGATTCAACAACCGCCACCAACTCTGGATTATCTTTTAGTCATGTTTGTGAGATTATTTTTCATAGGATGGGGGCATTATCAATTTATAAATGAAATTTTCTGAAATCGGATGAAGAATTATCCACTGTTGATGTGATATAAATTAAATTGTGGTTATCATAATGATAATTTTTAGTCTTGAGAACACCGAGATTTCATTCAGGATAATTAACACAAATGAATCCAAATACCATTTGAGAAACCAATTCAACAAGTCCATGAGAACTATTGGAGAGTTTGTGAGACTAGATGGAATAACAATACTCTTAAAAGACATATCTACATTGTAATTATATACATAGTATGGTCGGGGGATTGACCATCACCTGACGATTTGCTGATACCAAATATTTTTTTTATAAAAAACATGCTTCAAGGATATTATCAAATTGTTATTCAATACAAGGTATGTGATATCAATTATATAATATTTACCTTTTAAATTTATGCTAATAAACAAAATGTTTTAAGTTATTTTCATCCTTATAATGGAATGGTATCAGTGAATAGGACTATAATGTATGTGCTTCTTTAAACCCCTTATATTCTAAAACATCTAGCTGCCTATCATTTTGGGCCATCACCAAGCACAAACCATGACGTTATAGTGAATCAAATGTTTCATGGGAATAAAATTCACCATTTTGAAAATAGATACAACCATATAGTGTTTTAAAAATCACATTAGGGTGATATAAATAAACACGTTCATGATACAATATGTACTAGTCCATCCCAAGGATTAATTATAATAATTCCATATTAATGAAAAAAATATGGAAAGGTAACCTTATATCTCAAGAGGACATTCCATTCATTAGAGTACATTCTAATATCAAATTACTAGTAAAATATCATTGGTCATCACAAAAAATCAATAATCCCTCTGTAGACCAAAATTATCCATAACAACTGAAGATATGATTTATTTGAATTACTATTATTGAAAAAAGAACAAATAGAGGTAAATTCTAAAATAATTATACCACTATATATTAGTGTCCTGACACAATAATCATAATGTATAAGATTTAGTTTGTGCAATTAACATAACCCCCAATCTTGGGATCAAACTTATTTACCTAGAGTTGGCCTGCAATGCTAGCGATGTATATTTTAATCATGGTTTCTTTAGAAATGACCACTTTCTCAGTCACATTGGAATGTAGTTATAATTTTTTTTTGATAGGATCTACTGATAACTCTCATGCATATATATATATATATATATATATATATAGTTTCACTCCTCTCCCATAAATAATAGATTCTTGAGACCTATTAATGAACTTATGATTACTCATTCATCTAGATCCTCTAAACACAAATGATTGATCGAGGCATAGGGTCTTTTTATTCTTGGGATTCATACACTGGTGACAAATCACATTGTTATCAATTAGTTTCATCATAATTCCTCCCACCCTTCATGTAGAATCTCAGTGATTATTTTTACCTCTCGATGAAAAACATCCATGTCGTGATAATAGAATACCCTAGTATACTCTGTTTGATTCCCTCAAGTTACAAATACTGATGACGTGATTGATCAAAATCTCCAACACAATAGTAATCCAAAATACATTTATTTCTGATCATATGGTGTATACAAGACATTACTCACATCATCTCAGTATGTACATATCCTCCCTAGTCAGAGTATATAAAATGAATTAGAGGTCAATAAATCAAGTAGATTATTCCATGAATGACATAGTACATAACTAAAGATTTAGGAAATCACAATCTTGTTCCACTATTATCATCTAATGGATTAAGTGTTCATATAATACTATCTGAATGACTTCGTAGACCATTCCTTGATAGAGATTATCCAATGTGGGAACTAAAACACCTCAAGGTATTTAAAGAAAAAAATATGTCTAATAGAATAAATTACATGAAACACTATTATTATATGATAATTTAACTCTCAAATATCATAATACATTTTTCATTATGATTAAATTTATAATCACTTATTAGAATATGATATATGAAACCTTGATATTTATATAGTAAACTTCATATTTAACATGAAGCACTGATTTTAAATGATCTGATAAATGTAAGACTATTATAATATTTCCATTAATTTGGTAGTTTTGACATTTATTATCAAATTGTTTTAATATATAAGTTTATATGACATACTCAATATAAATTATGGATATATTTTAATTAAATAAACAATTAATTTTAAGTAATTTTATTTTATTTGAAAAAAATATGTTTTTTTTCAAAAATGATATTATAAATTTTCATGAAAAATTATTATAACTTTTTTGAGGAGCCATGATAAAACATATTTGATAAAATTAAATTAATTTTATAAATTATATTAAAAATTTTTACATTGGGATTGTTTTTGTTAATTTTCAAACAAAATTATTTTTCTAAGAAAAATGAAAATTATGAAATTTCAAAAAAATTCAATAAGGAATTTAAATGTCCAATTATGATTTCAATATCATAAAAAATAAATAAAAAATTGTTTATATTCGATACATTTAATTACATTTTATTCATTATTACATTTTCCTAGAACCATGGCCTTCTATGAATGATTTGGAGTGTGGTATGTGTTTGTTGTCAATCGTCAATGGAAGTTCGGATCGTGTACTAGCAAAGAGATCATACCGTTCAAGCAGACAACAGTATTGAAGGTGGCATCGTTTCCCAGTGTTTGCCAAATTTTTGGGGTCCAAAATTTGGAATTTGGTGAGCATCGCGAAAAGAGGATTTCCATGAAGATCATGTTTTAATATGGCAATGGCATGAATTTCACGGACATAGGATTCATGGTTTGGAAATCTCGAAGATCAAAAGAATGGAGGCGGTGAGTCATTGCGATTACATCAAGCTTCGCGAGCGACAGAGGCTGAAGCGCATCGCGGAAGAGAAGGGCTCTATGAGGGAGCTTCGCGGCGAAGGCACGAAGGAATGTTGATGGTGATTCTTCATGATTACGTCAAGCTCCGCGAATGGAAAATTGTCGTGGTACTTTGCGATTGGACAGAATTCCGGTGGAAACTTTGGAGCTTCCTAATTTTAGATGATGTGGCATTGAATTCACGTGTAAGGGACGAGGGTTGGTGGAATCGCCTATAAATAGAGGCCAACCCCCTCGAGAGAAGAAGAGGGAATTTCAGAGAAATCCCTTTTCTCTCAGTTCGCAAAGGTCTCTCGTGAAGGTAGATTGATTCGCAAAAGAGGAGCTTCGCGGCAGCTATTCTAGCTCCGCGAAAGACGTGCGCCCCACATTGGCTCAGTGAGCTTCGTGAAGAGGCAGGATCTCCACGATAGCCAAGCATTGCGAAGGCCGGAGCATCGCGAGAGTGCTTCGCGATTGAGCTTCGCGAAATGGAAGGGGCTCCGCGATGGCTTGTTTGAGCTTTGAAAAATTGGTAGCCTTGCGAAGTAGGGTACATTGTGAAGGACTTTTCCAAAGGTTGTTTTCCCTGTGAACAAGGGAAAAGGGGGTATTCATCAGTGGTTGGAATTTGGACTTTAACAGAGCATTAACTCTGGACTGTGATACAAGCAAAGTCTCATGCTGAACAAGAGACAATGAACTTCTTGTCTGTCAATTGAAGAGACCTTGACGTCTATAAAATGAGTGTGACTTCACCAACGGTAGTGAGCCAGGGGGAGTCAATGGGAGTGACCCGAGGGAAGCAGTGAGCTATCTCAGAACCTTTGTAAAGGTAGTGAGCCTGGGACAGGGTGACTGTGCCCGAACAATTATAATCTCCAACTAGTGAAGCATAGTGGATTTTGGTACGACCGACAACTTGTCGATGTATGATCCTTGGACGTAGCCCTTAGTGGTGAACCAAGTAAAATGGGCTATGTCTTCTTTGTGCATGTAAATGTTTTCTTTCTGATCTTTTTCATCATACAGGTTCAACAAGTTCCTACCAATGTGGGAACAAGATACACAACTTTAAGAAGAAAAATTTGTCACCCTGATTCACCCCTCCCCTCTCAGGGTGTCCTAGGGTCCTTCAAGTGGTATCAGAGGATAAAGGTTGCTGGTGTTGAATCTGACCTTTTTCATCATGGAAAGCATGGTCAATGTCAGGGGAGTCCCTCCCTTCGATGGAAGCAATTTCCAGATCTGGAAGAACAGAATGAGATATCATCTGAGATATCTTGGAATGGAAGTTCTCCTTTCTACTGTGCAAGGAATACAAGTCACTGATCCAACATGCCTTGCTATGAATGAAATAGATAGGAAACTTCTCGATGCAGATGCTAAAGCACAGAATGCACTCACTGCAGCCCTTTCTGATCAGATCTACCTAAAGGTGATGAATTGTATCTCTGCAAAATCCATGTGGGATAAAATTAAGAATATTTATGAAGGTGATAGCAAAGTGAAGGATGCGAAACTAGAAGTGCTGCACAATCTGTTTGATGATCTGAAGATGCATCCAGACGAGAATGCAGACTCTTTCTTTAATCGAATTACTGAAGTGGTTGGAGCTATTCGGGGTCTAGGCGATGAAATCAAAGACATTGATATTGTAACGAAAATATTGAGAAGACTTACACCTCTCTATAATGCGAATGTGTCAGCCCTTTAGGAAAGAGATCTTTCCAAACTTTCTCTGTATTATCTACTGAGCAGTTTGGTAGCATATGAAATGAGAGTCAAACTTGAAGATGCTACGACTCGGGTGAGCAAGGAAATGGCATTCAAGGCCATGGATAAACTGAAAATCTCAAATGATGGTAGTGATTAAGATAGTGAGGATGAAAACTTCAAAAAGCCTCAGAGAAGGTTCTTCAAAAGGGGAGACTTCAAATCTGGTAAGAAAATGCAAAGGAAGAGTTTTGTCTGTGAAGAGGAAGAAGATGATAATGAATTCTGTGATGAAGATGAACCAGAATTCAAAACTAGGAACCATGATTCTATGATGGCCACTGTTGAAAAGACAGAAGATACTGAAGGACAAAAACAACTGAGAACTTGTGTAGATCCTGAGATGCAACTTAAAGATGCGGTTAGTAAGCTCAAGATTAAATGTAAGAGCTGCAATAAGAGGAAATCAATTGTAGAAGAATCAAATGAATACGTTGATCAACTTGAAGTTGAAATTGAACGACTAGAATAATTTGTGAAGGTACAGTCTAAAATAATCGAAAGTAATGATGATGTAGTAGATCTTAAGCTGAGAATTGAAGAGCAGGCAAAGGTCATCAATGACCTCACCTCCAGACTGGATGAAAAATCCAAGACTGCTGATGGTCTTGAGGAGGAAGTAGTTACTCTAAGGAGTAAACTGGAGATTGAATCAGTTCCAAAATAATCAAGGAAGAAAATACAGTTTGGAAGATTCTCATATGCGGAATTACTATCAAGAGCCAAGTGTGGTTCAGATGGGGTTGGAAAAACCATGAGTGATCAAGGACCCTCTTGCCTGGGAAAGAGTGGAATTGGCTGTGAGGCTGAGACATCAACTGCTGGAAGTGAAAAGACCCAAAAGAAAGATAAGATGAATGTTTAACTTGTTGAAATGTTGCCTAGAGTGCTGAAAAAGAAACCCTCAATCCAAACTAAAAGGAGACCTAAAAATTATCCTCAAACATTCATAAATGACAGACAGTCTTACCATTCTCCCAAGGAAGAAGGTATGAGGAGAAGTTCAAGTGAGAAGACATTTCCTCTCATGAAGTGTCAGTTCTATGGCTATCTGGGCCATACCATGTCATATTGTGAAGAGGCAAGAAACTATCTGAATGGAGAAGATATAGAAGCTCAACAACGGATGACGATTTCATATCCTAATTCTTATAGAAGAAATAATTTCTATGGATATTGTTTTTTTGTTCTAACTTTGGTCATAAGGCTGCTAATTGAAGGCAGAGAAGGGACATGGAAACCTCATACCGAAGTTCAAGACAAGTCAAGTCTCGTCAGCAAGACAGTGTTGCTCTTTCAAACAGGTTTTCACCTCTCAAAGAAGTCTTTGACTATGATGAACCTCGGTATGCGGAAGAGATAATTGAAAGACCATCAATTCTTTATACTCGATCTAATGTCTCATGGAAGGAAAGGAAGAGGATTGAGAAATCCAACCTTGCAGAGGTGGCCCTCAAAGCTACAAAGAACAACAGTACCTGGATTCTGGATAGCGGTTGTTCATCTCATATGATAGGTAATGCTGGCCTACTAACGAATATCATAAGGAATGTCGATGGTACAGTAAGATTTGGTAATGATGGGGCTCTAAAAATCAAAGGGAATGGAAGTACCGAATTACCTAATGGAGAACTAAAGAAGACTGAAGTCCTTTACGTAGATGGCCTACGTCATAATCTCCTCAGCATGAGTCAACTCTGTGACTCAGGACTTATAGTTACGTTTAATCAGAAAGGCTGCACTATCAAGGGAAAGACTGGAAATTCACTTATAAAGGGATGCAGAACAGAAGGCAACTTGTATTTGGTTGATAGTGAAGAAAATGTATGTTACATGACTGTTGAAGAAGAAGACAATTTGTGGCATCGGAGACTGGGAGACATCAATCAACAAGACATGGAGAAAATATCAAAATTGAGAATTGTCATGGACATTCCCAACCTGAAGCGTGAGCGTGAATAATCTTGTGATGCTTGTATTCGTGGGAAGCTGGTCTGCAGTTCATATCGGCCAAAGAAGAAAAGAGCGTCTCACCTTCTTGATCTGATTCATACAAATGTTTGTGGGCCAATAAATGTTGTCGGAACTCATGGAGAAAGGTAATTTTTCCTTTTCATAGACGATTACAGTAGAATGGCATGTGTGATGGTCATTCATAGGAAACGACAAGTCCTTGACTGCATGAAAACATATCGGCAAATCGCCAAGAATGATACTGGACGAACAATCAAAGTATTGCGATCTGACAATGGAGGAGAATACACGTCCATTGAATTTAAGAATTATCTGGAGAAGCATGGGATACAACATGAGGTAGCTACTGTGAGAACTCCACAACAAAATAGAGTTGTTGAACGTAGGAATCGACAGGTGAACAACATGGCATGAACTATGCTAATTGAGAGTCGTATGCCATGACATTACTGGAAAGAGGCTGTTCAAGCTACAGTGTACATTCAGAATCAAATAGGACTTTGTATGGGTGAGACGAAGACTACATATGAATTGTGGCATGGACGAAATCCTTCTCTAAAATACTTTAGTGTCTTCGGAAGTAAATGCTTCATCGGGAACAATGAAGGAAATCAAGGGAAATATGGAGATAATGCAGATGAAGGAATTTTCCTCAGTTACACAATGAACAGAAAAGCCTACAAATGTTTCAACAAGAATTTGGGAAGGATTGTGGAAAGCAGTGATGTTAAGATAATTGAAGAGAAAACCACAAATGCTTCAAGGACATCATATGCTGATGTGATAGAAAGTCAAAAAGAATGCGAACGTGAAGAAAATACAAATGTAGAAACAGAGGAAGCTGTTCAAAACACTCCGTAGTCACATCATGATGTTGACTCAGAAGTAGAATATGAAGAAGAAACTATGGCTGAAGAGAAACCTACTGAACCTCGCAGTAGAAATCGAAGAGCTGA
The DNA here is from genome assembly GCA_963277665.1 of Viscum album. NCBI lineage: Eukaryota > Viridiplantae > Streptophyta > Magnoliopsida > Santalales > Viscaceae > Viscum > Viscum album. The sequence continues at coordinate 663,447,047 of OY728151.1, read as the reverse complement.
GATTGATCCATCCAACATAATTGGGGACAAGAGTGCACCCACCCAAACAAGAAGGATGAGAAATACCACGCAATCTGCATTTCTATCAGTTGTAGAACCATCCTCATTCGAAGAAGCTGCAAAAGATAAATCTTGGGTGAAATCCATGAATGTTGAAATAGATCAGATTTACAAGAATCAGACATGGGATCTTGTCCAGAGACCCGAAGGTCACAAGGTGATTGATACCAAATGGATCTTCAAAAATAAGTTTGATGAGCATGGAAGTGTCATCATAAAAAAGGCACGACTGGTATGTAAAGGATACTCCCAGATTAAAGGCATTGATGTTGAAGAAATCTTTGCTCTAGTGGACAGACTGGAGTCAATCAGGCTTTTCCTTACCATGGAACTCCAAAGAGGATATAAATAATATCAAATGGATTTCAAGACAGCATTCTTGAATGGTGTACTCGAAGAAGAATTCTACATTGAACAACCAGTGGGATTTGTTTTGGGTACTGATGAAACAAAGGTCTTCAAACTGAAGAAATATCTATATGGTTCGAAGTAGGCACAACGGGCATGGTACTCACGGCTGGACACATATCTCAAGAAGTTCGAATTCAAAAGAGGAGGAGTTGATCACAATATCTATGTGATGAATTCTCCAAAAGATCAATTCGTGGTTCTTGTCTAGGTTGATGATATAATATTTGGTGGCAGTAGGCAGAAATCAGTGGATGAATTATCCAACCACATGAAATCATAATTTGAAATGTCTATGATTGGGGAGCTCACATATTTCTTGGGGCTGCAAGTGATTCAAAAGAAGGAATACACTTTCATTTCTAAGGAAAAATATGCAAGAGAGTTTCTGAAGAAGTTCAATATGCAAGACTCCAAACCAATGTCAACTCCGATTGCTGTTGGAACTAAACTTGGAAAGCATGAGGATGGAAACTCTGTTGATCCAACCATGTATAGGAGGATCATTGGAAGCCTACATTACCTGACAGTGACAAGGCTATATATTTTCTTTGCAACATGCCTTGCGGCCCGCTTTCAGAGTAATCCAAAGGAGGAACATATGGCAGCAGTAAAAAGAATCATGAGGTACATTGAAGGTACACATAACTTCAGGTTATTTTTTACTGCAGGCGGGGACAATGAATTATCAGCGTTTTCTGATGCTGACTGGGCTGGTGATGTAGTAGACAGAATTCCCACTAGTGGTGGAGCTTTCTATGTTGGGCAGAAATGTGTTGGCTAGTTGAGAAAGAAACAAGAAAGTACTTCTCTTGGTACTGCTGAAGCTGAGTATATCTCCGCCACAAAGGCATGCACTCAACTGCTATGGATGAAGCAGCAATTAACTGACTTTGGCGATGAGGTGACACAACCAATGGTGATTTACTGTGACAATTAGAGCGCAATTGATCTTACAAAGAATCCTGTTCAGCATTCTCATACAAAATACATTGAAATCAGGTATCACTTTATCAAAGAGAAAGATGAGCAAAGCGTGATTAGATTGGATCATGTGGGATCAGATGAGCAAGTGGCTAATATCCTGACAAAGCCACTGTCAGCGGCTGTGTTTGAGAAGCATCGGTTGAACCTCGGTGTTTAACCACCTCCCAGTGCATAAGGAGGTTACGGAATTCCCCTCTCCCCATTTTTTATAAATTTTTTAATCTATTTATGGATTTGATGCAGGTTTATGGGGGAGATACTATCCAGGGGGAGTATGGTTTGAGCTGAACGTGAAAAATTTATTGGTCATTGGATTTATTGTCAATGGGGGAGAAAGGAGAAGGAATAAATTTAGGAAACTTCTGTGATGAGAAGAATGAGAAGGAAAATAGTGGAACCCAATTCAAGCCTCCTCTCTTGTTTTCTACACCGATCATTGCTCATGTAGACTGAGATTGTTGGCTGGGTTGATTCCTACGTTTTTTGGTTTTCACATAGATGGAGATCTATTGAATTTTTCTTCTGATTGCCAACAAACCCAAAGGGGTCGATTGTTGGAACCATGGTCTTTTATGCATGATTTGGAGTGTGGTTTGTGTTTGTTTTCAATCATCAATGGAAGTTCGGATCGTGTACCAGCAAAGAGATCATACCGTTCAAGCAGACAACGGTATTGAAGGTGGCACCGTTTCCCAGTGTTTTCCAAATTTTTGGGGTCCAAAATTTGGAATTTGGTGAGCATCATGAAAATAGGATTTCCATGAAGATCATGTTTTAATATGGAAAAGGAATGAATTTCTTGAAGATAGGATTCATGGTTTGGAAGTCGCGAAGACCAGAAGAATGAACGCGGTGAGTCTTCGCGATTACGTCAAGCTTCGCGAACGACAGAGGCTGCAGCGCATCACAGCGGAGAAGGGATTTGCGAGGGAGCTTCGCGGCGAAGGCGTGAAGGAATTTTGATGGTGATTCTTCGAAATTACGTCAAGCTCCGCGAACGGAAAATTGCCGTGGTGCTTCGCGATTTGGACAGAATTCTAGAGGAAACTTTGGATCTTCGCGATTTGAGATGATGTGGCATTGACTTCACGCGGAAGGGATGAGGGTCGGTGGAATCTCCTATAAATAGAGGCCAACCCCCTCGAGAGAAGAAGAGAGAATTTCAGAGAAATCCCTTTGCTCTCGGTTCGCAAAGGTCTCTCAGGAAGGCAGTGTGCTACGCGAAAGAGGAGCTTCGCGGCGGCTATTCTAGCTCCGCGAAGGACGTGCGCCCCGCATTGGCTCAGTGAGCTTCGCGAAGAGGCAGGAGATCCGCGATAGCCAAGCTTTGCGATGGCTGGAGCATTGCGAGAGTGCTTCGCGATTGAGTTTCGCGAAATGGAAGGGGCTCTACGAAGGCTTGTTTGAGATTTGCAAAATTGGGAGCCTTGCGAAGTAAGGTACATTGCGAAGGCCTTTTCCAAAGGTTTTTTGCCCTGTGGACAAGGGAAAAGGGGGTATTCATCAGTGGTTGGAATTTGGACTTTAACAGAGCATGAACTCAAGATTCTGATGCATGCAAAGTCTCATGCTGAACAGGAGACAATGAACTGCATGTCTATCAATTGAAGAGACCTTCACGTTTATAAACTGAGTTTGACTTCACCAACGGTAGTGAGCCAGGGGGAGTCAACAGGAGTGACCTGAGAGACGCAGTGAGCTATCTCAGAACGTTTGTAAAGGCAGTGATCCTGGGACAGAGTGACTGTGCCCGAACAATTGTAATCTCTAGCTAGTGAAGCATAGTGGATTTTGGTACGACCGACAACTAGTCGGCGTATGCTCCTTGGACGTATCCCTTAGTGGTGAACCAAGTAAAATGGGTTATGTCCTCTCTATGCATGTGCATGTTTTCTTTCTGATCATTTTCATCATACAGGTTCAACAAGTTCCTACCAACATGGGAACAAGATCCACAACTTTAAGAAGAAAATGTTGTCACCCTGATTCACCCCTCCCCTCTCAGGGTGTCACGGGGTCATTCACATTTTATTTCAATATAATTTTTTTTGTTCAAAAAGGGTTTTAAAGAAAATATTATTTATGTGAATGGTGTTTTTATTTTTAATTTATAAAAATAATACAAAATGAAGATTATATTAAACTAAAATTATGTATTTTTAATCATTAAATTTTGATTGAAATTTTTTCGATGTTATTTATTGTAGATAGAGTTAATATAAATTCATTCTTTCCTATAATCAAATGTAGTGAAAAAAACAACATTTTGTACATATATATGGGTTTTTTGAAAAGTCATATATATTCTAATTTAAGAAAATATAAATTAAGGCATATTTTTTGTTTCTGAATAATCATTTTTAAATTGTATAAGTGTAAAATATTATGAATTTTATGAAACAATTAATTTTTTGATAAATACTGAAAAATATTGAATTTTAATGAAAAAATGCAGTTCAATTAAAATTATTTATAAAGGTAATATACGTAAATTTATATTATTTAAAATAATAATTAAATAAATTTGGAATAATTTTATTCAATTTCTATAATTTTGATAAATTTCATATAAAAAATGTTAATAAATACAATCAAAACATTTGATCATTTTCATGAAGAAAACTTACATTCGAATCACTTCTCATAGAATAATTTTAAATTTATAATTTTTACTTTTGTAAATTGAATTTGAAAAAATTTACTATATATTTTTAATAATAATAATTTACATTTTCTAATATTATCAAAAAAAATTGAACAAAAATTATATTTTAATATTGTAAAAATTATTTACAATGTTTCTTGTAAAAATCGGTTTAATATTACTTAAAATAAAAATCAATGGGTGGAAATGAACAAAAATAGGGATTAAAGAAATTATATTTCCTTATTTTGAACTTTTATATTATATTATAGAGAATATTACATTACTATATCCTTTTTAAAGGAAGAAATGATTGGGGAAGTAATTCATTTCAAAATAAATTACATGTGTGCCACTCACCCCACTTAAAAATGAATACACCATTACCTCTCCAATTCACACCACCAATAAATGTTTGCTAGGGAAATCCCAGGACATGATGGATTAAAAATTTCCCAAACACATCCTTGAGACCGTACATTGGTCATTAATTATTCATGGTAATTATTTTGGTGTAGTCCGAATAAGGTTACCCAAGGATGTGGATGTCATAACACCTCCCCACAAAATATACACATAATAGGAAAAAAATAGTGGAAGTGAGATAATGACTCCCGAGACCCTCCTCCAATAGGCCATGTGTTGGGTATTAGCATCGAGGATATGGTAAACATGCAAATGAGAGCGATTACCCTAGACTAGAAACTCATGATTAAGAGAGAGAGAAAAAATCCTTCTCAAAATACTACATAAGAACAAAACCCAGAACACAAATGTAATTTCATTCTAGTAATATTAAAACTATAAGGAAAAAATGAATGTTCCAATTGAAAGTAAATAAGGTGGAGACCATGAATCCCAAACAGATCCTACAACCATAACCTTCTAGATACCAGCATGATCTCCAACCTACTCCAATGATCCTAAAAAGTAGTTTATATATACGTAGGTTGAAAATTACAGTATACTCAGTAGGATACTTCATCGAGACACTCCTGAAAAAATTTAACAATGAATGCTAATGTGCAGTGAAAAACATGTTAAACTAACTCATCACCTAAATAAGTATAAAATGTTTCCTAACTCACCATACATACTCTTAGCATGTATCATATATAAGATCATATTATATAATAAATATTATCAGGAGTACCACGCTACCACTTCCACACTACTTTTCCATTCTTCATCAACATTTGATGTCCAGAGTATTTCTCTCAAAAATGGCTATTATGGAAACACATGGGGTAAGAACCACAACATGAGCCTCATCCAATGCACCACCACAACCACATTACAAAAAGTAACCATGTAATTATTTTTGAACCACCACCACCATCACAACATGTATCATACATCATGTATTATACCTCAAGCAATCTCAAATCATTCATCTATTAAGGACCTTGTAGACATCATACTGTATACACATTATACTTATATTAGTCTTTACAAAACTATATCCTGAATTTATGTGTGTGAAATAACCACAATCCATTACATACATCTTCATAAATATATGGTAAAATCTAACCTTCTTGGATACCTTCACAAGTATCTACTAAGATATGTGAGCTGGGCCTTAAGAGGTAGTCATCCATCCATCATCCCACTAGGATGTCAGTGAAAAGAACCCCTAGAGCTCTGAATCCCAAATATTTCAATGACCCTAACACATACGGGGGAGTAGTACATAGAAACACAAAAATGAATATGATATAAAATTGATTTGAAACACACTATATGCATAACCTAGTCTTATATTCAACTATATATATCTTCTATCATACTATTTTCATCCAAAACTAAATCTAGATATCCTATAAGTACATAAGAATTTAAAAATCTACATTATACTTTCATATTCCTTTTAATTCGTTTCACTTTTAATTAATTAATTAATTACCACTAATTAACCATTATCATTTAATTATTACATCACATTACCATATCATCAATGATCAATTCCATCTATGCTAATGAAAACTGAGTGCTTGGATTCTAATAATTTCCACTGTAGGAATTCATCATAGAAAGATCTAACCCCATGGGTTAATAATTTATTCAATTATTTTTAAAAATTAAATTCTGTATTACTATGTCCTCTATGAAAACAATATACCTATTCCAAACACAATGGGATCAACATGGCGAGTATATGGACTACTTTTCGAGTCTTTATCCACCTATAATAGAAGAGTAAACTCCTCTAACCATGGGGATATAAACATAGAAATCTTATGGAATACATCATGTGTCTTCACCTCCTAAAAAAATATATTAACCAATCACATGTCTCTACATGATGCAGTCAGGAAAATAAAGCAGATAAAAATAAAATGTGTCCACCAACCTAATAACAGATTCAGCAAGATTCATACTTTATTAACAATATATAGGCCCAACTTCAACATTTTTTTCTTCTACGATGTCCTCACTGATATCCACAAGCCTATACTGATTCATCTCACCACTCTAATAATCATATTATGAAAAACAAATTGGGACTCCCTAACCCTCATACAAAAATATCCCAATTGGTTCCATAAATGGTTAACCCAAGCCATAATCTACCCCATGTTATCACAAATAACCTATAAAATTAATTTAACACGACATTAATTCTTTTAACAAAAAAAATTATCATGCTTTAGCTTTATTAACTAATTTAATTAAGCATGAACTCCTGCATCAATTTAATTATCATTAATTTAAATCAACAAAAATGTGATTAATTAAACATGCCTCTTTAATCATTATGATAACTAATTATTAATTATTTTCATCATTATGTTAATTAAAAAATTCTATAAGGAACAACATTTTATTCCAAAAAAGGCAGAGATATCAAATTGTCTAGATAATCTAGAAGAAAACCTTTAACCTATTATAAATCAGAAAGATCATTATATGATTGATACCAATTATATAATCTAATCCATTTATTTAATTACGTATTATTAATTATGATCCAACGGGACAAATCATGTTGACTGTATGATTTCATGTAAACAATATTGAGAAATCAAATCCAATACATCAAATGGTAAATGATCTTCATTCATGAGAATGGACCATGCAACAGATCTTCAATCACCCTATTTAAATGAATGAAATCAATCCAGAGATGTCGTGCCACCGCAATAACAAAAAAACCAAGAGGAACACCATTAGAACATTGGGTGAGACACATTGTTAGAAAAAATACATCATGGTGTCCTCTCCGAATATTTTTGGTGTGATTTTGTTTTTTGAAAAAGCTATATGACCACAAATTAATATATATATATTTTTTCCAATGAACGGTTTTTATGGATACACAGTTTCCAAATGTGTGAAAAATTATGGGGCCTCAAAATCGGGAATTTGTGTGAATAATGGAAAACAAAATCAGAAAATGAAGAGGAATGAGGAGCCCAATACGTGGATCGTGTACCATGTCCGGGAAGTGTATGTGTCTGTGTAGCAGGCAGTGGGAATGATACATCGATGCAGTTCGAAAAACTGTAAATGGTTCATAGTTAATGACCATGCGGTACGTGGATGCGGTTCGAAAAATAGAAAATGGTTTTCGGTGGATGGTGGTGCTATTCGAGGATGCACTGAAGATGGAGGAGAAGGTTGACCACATAGGATCATAGGCAGTATACAGAGTGTGTATGAAAATGGTTCGTGAATGGCTTCTGATTCATGGTGGCTGAAGTATCAGTAAGTGGTGGAGGCAGGATTGAAGAATCAGTAAATCATGATATAGTGGATAAAGTAGGTATATTTTCCTATATAAGAAAAGATAACCCCACTAATTACTGTGGAGATTGAACATTATTATAAAATACATTGTGATTTGATAATTTTTCAAAGACCAAAATGGGATCGCACAGAAGGTGTTTGTAGTGTTTCATAACACATAAAGGATGTTTGGAATGTTGGGGATGATTTTTGGTACATGTGAGGATTTTTTACAGTGTGTGGAAGATGAATCACTAGTATGTGAGAGGGAGAGTTCAAAAAGTGGTACATGGAGAGGGAGCTCTGGTATGTTGAAGCAAAGGCAGTCCGCAGATAGGGAACAGTTCGCAGAACAAAGGGGTTTCACAGAGGAGGTTTGCGGAATCGGTACGCGATAACAGTACGCATTCACAAAGGAGGAGGCAGTCTAGGAATGAATGGCGGTTTGCGGTAACCATGATAGTATACGAAGAAGCTATCATGCGTACGAAAATCGAAACTCAGTGCATGAGAGAGGAATGTGGTCCGCAGTTTTATCAAAGAAGGAAAAAACTTCAATTTAGTTTAGGAATGAATTTTCTAGTACCTACCAGTACATGGAATGGTGGAATTCATCTATGAGTGAAAATGTAACTTCAAGAAAGAATGTACCTATTGTTGAGGATGCAATAATTCATGCAAATTATGGGACCTACATGTCTATAAACTATGCTTGACCTACTAGTTGATAAATTGTGAGTGGATTCATTTCCAAGAGTAGTGAGTTATGGAAGAGGATAACATTGACCCTTTCCATCAGTAGTGATCGAGTGAAAGTGAAAGAAGGTGAAACCCTTGGGAATGTAGTGAGTAGACCCTAATCCTTGTGAAGGTAGAGATATTGGGCATAGGTGATCTATCCCATACATTTTACTCATTTTTACCTGTGATCCTTAGTGAATTTGGTACATCGACACATTGTCGTTTTATGCCCCTTGGACGTATCCCACAGAGGGTGAAAAAATTAAAAATCACTGTGTCCTATGCATGAATTCATATCAGTCTGTATATTTTCACAAGATGAAGATATAATTCAGTTTTTTCTAACAAAAAAACATGATCCAAAAGGGAGAATGTTTTAATCCACCATACCCTGACTCACCCCCTCTCAAGGGATTTGACATTGTTGAAGTAACTATAGGTATTAGAGGGAAATTTTGAATGTTCTTCATTCTCTCACAGAAGAATAAATGGAGGTGTTCAATCATAAAGCAATTCTAATCTACGAATGAATAATTTTCAATAATGTACGAATTGAATAAAGCACTACTTCTTATCAGGTAGGATGGACGTCTTCTTAGTATATATGCATGAAATATCTGCTGACACTAATGGTGGTGCTTTATCGAAAGCTGAATGAAGGGAATTGGATGTTGATGTTAATGGGGTAAATGTTTTAGAGATTCCTATAAAATTCAATTTACATGAAGGGGATGTTCTGTTAAACATCACATGAAATATGGGGGAAATTGTTAAACATTTATGAGGGAGAATAAAATGTCCAAGAAGAAAAGTTCTAGGTTCCATGGAACAAGTACCAGGATCTCAGAATGAATCCCAAGGATACTGTTGATTCATTTATCGATAGGATAAATACTATTGTTTATGACATGAATGGTATTGGAGAATTCATTGATGTTATATATATTGCGAAAAGAATCTTAAGGAATGATCATCATGATTCAATCTGAATATTTCAGGTTTTGAATACAAATACCCAAAAGTGATTACACTATATATCTTATATAGTACCCTTGTATCATATGAAATGAGAAACGATGAAAACTATGCAGTGGAAAATGGGAAGTCACTCGAAGTGGTGTTCAAGTCCATGAAGAATCTATTCATTGAAGACAAACTCATAGAAGAAAATATGGATTATTTCATGTCATTTCTATCCTATAATATGAAAATAGTAAAAGTAATGCTCCATGGTAAACGTCCATTTTCATGCATTCAACGTGGAATGAATGAGAATTTTCATCAAATTTTCCTAAGAATTTTAATGATGAAAATGAAGACAAATGATGAAATTCCCCAAATGAAGTATTCATCAAATGATAATGGGAGGATAAGTAATTCGAGAATGTTCATAAAAAGAAGAGGTTTCTATCACGAGAAGATGAATGTTTAATAAAATTTGAGACTAAGGAGTTGGAGGACTGCAGAGTTCATAATGCATTTGATTTGGTGGAAGTTATGAGAAATTCATTAACAAGAGAAGAATGTGATGATGAAAAATGAGAAATTGAAGGAACAATTGAACTTGAGGTGGAATTTGATGCTTCCCTTGAATAGATAGATATTTTGAGAGACAAAATAAAGAAATATGACAAATATGTTTATGAATCCAATCTATTTATGCAACAGAATGAAGAAGTGAATTCTGAGATGAATTAAGAAATTGAAATGCTGAGGTCTTCAATAAGAGAATGCTCCGAAAAGGTTTTTGAGTACAAAATAAAAATTGAATAATTGAAAATTGAAATTGATTGATTGAATAAAACTAAAAATATCAAATCTAATGTATTGAGCATCTAGAAGAAGATGTCATTATATTGTGATGAAAAATTAATGATTATTAGAAACACCAATCTCTCAGTTCGACAATAGTAAAGAAGATCTTACCGATAATAGATAATATGATTTTTGAGCAAAATGGTCCATTATAGAAAAATAGGTATGATCTAATAGAAGTATTATTGATTGATCAAGTCAAACCATAAACACCCATTACATGATTGAAGACAAGTTTGGGTACGAAGAAGAATCAAAAGATTCAATGAACCCAAGGCACAACTAATGGTTCATCATTACCACACAGTAATGTACCTCACAAAAGATGTAGTCATTGTTGAATGATCAGACCCTCTTAAATTGTATGTTCCATAGAAAAGAGTTATCAGAGGGAACAAGACCAACATAGGTGGTCTTATAGAGTTAACAATTAGAAGGCATCATATGACTGTAATTGTTTCATGTGTTTAGATCATGGATATATGAAAAGATATTTCACACCCACAATACCGAGGAATGTGCTGAGAAAAACTGAATTTAATCGTAATAAGCTTTCAAAAGTATCATCAAGTGAGATGAAACATCAAAATAAATTTTAATATTTTTAGGTCGAAGCTGACCCATAATATACTGAGGTGTGACAATATTATCATTCCATCATATTTATGAATTCAAAGTCTTGGTTCAAAAAGAGAATGATTGAGTAGCCTGTGGTTGCTGAAATTGTGTTCAAGGAATTAGATTACACAGGGATATGGATAATTTAAAGTCGAAGAACATACCATATGATGGTAAATAAGAATCTAGTTACATAAATTAGGAATGATAAGCAAGGTATTTTATGATATGGTAATGATTTGGTCTTCAAAATTATTGGTTCATGAAAATCCATGTTTGGAGGAAAGGACAATAGATGAGAAGATGTCTTGGATGTTGATGGGCTTAGTCACAACATACATAGTGTTAGTAAATTGTGTGACTCATGACATTCCATATTTTTTATCAAGAAATTATGTGTCTTTATAGAAAATTATGGTACTTTTCTATTGCAAGATAAGCATACGAAAGGTAATCTCTACCTCATAAGTGCAGAAGAAGATATGTGCTTTCTATCCATAGATTAAGAAAACAATTTATAGAAGAAGCCTATTGGGAACATTCACCATGTTTCCATCGATGTTCATGAAAAATATGATGCAGATCAAAATCTCCCTAGATTATCATGTGATTGTACTCATACATATAATTCATGCCAACATGGGAAGATCATTCAAATTACATATACGAAAATGTTTCCCAAGTCAAGAATATTGCTTGAGCAAGTGCATATTGAAGTGTGTCGGCCAATTTCTCCAAGGGATATTAATGGGATGAGATATTATGTTTAATTCATAGATGACTATTGGATATTGGAATGGGATTCATTAATGACCCAAAATCTGAAGTGTTCAGCTGTATTACTATATATCGATGGTAATGTGAAAAGATGCTTGTTCTGAAAATCTGAACAATTAAAATAAATAATGGAACAATGTTCAAAAATAACTAGGTGGCATATTATTTTGAAAAGTATTGGATAAGGAATCATGTATCATTATTATAGACTCAACAACATAATAGAGTATTTTAGAGAAGAAATCAGAATGTTAACAACATGAACAAAACTATTCTCACTAAGAAAGAACTTCTGGAAATTTTCAGAAAAAAAGGTATGTTTATAGTAGAATACACTTCAAATCGAGCATTTTTTTTCTAAATGAGGAGAAGACTCCATATGAGTTATGGTATGGACAGAAGTGGTCATCAATGTATATTCGAATATTCAGATGTAAATGTTTTATTCCCAATAAGGAGCAACATACGATGTTTGAATCCCATGGGGATGAAGGGATATTACATGGATAATCAATGAAATGAAAATAATAAAAATAATTCATTATAATGCTAGGATAGATAGTTGATATTAATGATGTGAATATAGTATAAAATTAACAGAATCATCAGAAAAATGTTTGATTAAACTAAGGATTATAGCGATGAAGAGATTAGAAGACTTGGAGACGATCCCTCTTTAGAGATTGATTCCAAAGAAGAATATGGTGATGAGAATAAATAAGTATCATCCCAATGCTCAGAAAGAAGAGATGAAATTCATTGGCAGAACATAATTGGTGATCAAACAAAACCAGTGCAGATATAAAGGATGATTTCTCTAAACCATGCATCATACTTATCCCAAATGGAGCTTAAATGCTTTGACAAAGTTGTGGAGATGATAATTGGGTTCAATAAATGAATTAAGAGCTTGATAAAATTGAGAAGAATCAAATATGGGAAATTTTATTGACACCATATGAAATGAATGACATAGGGAAAAAATGGGTCATTCACAACAAAATTATTAAATATGGTGTTTTTATTTGAAACAAATCATGTCTGGTGTGAAATGGGTACTCTCAAATAGAGGTTATTGATGTTTATGAGACATTTTCACCCATCATAAGGCTAGAAGAAATTATAATTTTCTTTTCCACAGCTATGAAATAAATGTTTATTGTTTTCCAGATGGATTTCAAGTCATTATTTCTAAATTTTGTTTTTGACGAAGAAGTCCTCATGTCAAAACCAGATTGGTTTGTCATTCATGTAGATGAGAATAGAGTTTGTCGTCAAAATAAGGATTTATGTGGCTTGAAGTAAGAAACAAGAGCATAATATTCAAAGATTGATTAGTTTCTAAATAATTTCTGTTACATTCGTGGTGGAGTTTATTATAATCATTATTTAAACAATGAAAATAGTCAAATAATGATGCTTCTAGTTTATGTCGATGAAAAATATTTTGTGGATAAGATGGAGAATAATTCAAAAAAAATTATGATTTTGTGAAAAGTAAGTTCGAAATGTTGATGATTGGAGAACTAAACATTTTCTATGGATTACTCGTGATAGAATGAAAGAATGGAACTTTTATTTCTCAATATAAATATGCCAACGAGTTTTTGAGATAGTTTTGAATGGATAATTACAAAGAGATGAAGACTTCAGTTGGTACCCGGTTCAAATTTTCACGAGATGATGAAGGCAAGACAATTAATATCACAGAATACATGAATATTATTGGAATTCTGTTTTATATGATTGAGAAAAGGCATGATATTTTATTTTCAACGATCCAAGAAGTGAGGTATCCAAGAACTCCCAAGGAGGGTCACATGATTACAGTAAAAAAATTCCTTGATAAATCAAGTGCACATTAGATTTTGGCCAAATGTATAATGACAAATCTCGGACAGAGTTATTGGGATATAAAAATATGGATTTCCTTGGTTCAGCCGATGATAGGAAATCAACATTAGGGTGTTCATCTTATATTGGAGGATTGTGTATTTCTTGGTTATGTGATAAATTAGATTGCTTTTCATTAATTAATATTATAGCTGAACACATTGTAGCTACTCATGATTGCACGTTACTATTGTGGATGAATGATCAACTTGAAGATATGTGAATTTATGTGAAGTCTCTAATCCAAATTCATTGTGATAATTCAAGAGATATAAAACTGAGCAAAAATACATTCAATAACTCAAGGACAAATCACATTGAAATCAAATATCATTTTATCATGGATAATGTGCTACAAGGGGTAGTGAAGTTGGAGTGTGTGCCAATAGAACCACAGGTTGAAAACATTCTAAAAAAGGCATTCCCCAAAGAATCATTTTAATGGAATCAACTGTCTCTGGGAGTCCAATCGACTTCCTACAATTGAAAAAGTATGGATGTGGGTCCCCCTCACCTTGAGATAGGGGTGTCTTTCCCTAATATAATGAAATGTGTTCTTTACACTATTTCATACAACCTTGAAGTTCCCTTTGGGTTCGTTGACAAATGGGGAGAAATTGTGATTATTTCTAGGTTAAGAAAATACATGGGGAGATGCTGTTAAGTGGAGCAGCGCGATATGGGGAGTTGAAGCAGAGCCAAATATTTTTGGAAGAGAGATGTTTTGAAGAGCTATATTATAAGGGGGGCATTAAATTTTAAGATTATATAAGTTATCAATCAATGAATAGATATCTCAACAGTCGAGGATTATGATAAAAGATAGTAAACTGTGTTGGAATTGTGTAATAAGGTTTCCAGCACTTCGTAATTGGTATCAGTTTGGTATCAACAATTGGTGGTAGAAATGAAATGATTCATTGATTAACATACCATTTACTATCGATTCTCAAGATGAAAATAGCTCATGTGGGATTAGATTAGGTGTTTAGTAAATCCTTTTTCACTATCATAATCTTATAAAGAGAATGATGGATTGAATATGAAGTGAGCTTTATCGAGATACAATGATATAGGGAATTGTTATATGAATAGTTGTAAACAAACCCAAAGAAGGATATATTTGGTAAAATCTATCATGGAGTCCTCTCAGAATTTTTTGGGTGTGATTAGGTTTGTTGAAAAATATATATGACCACAAATGAATATGTTTGGTGTTTTTCGAAGATAATTTTTCATGGTGGCATATTTTCCCAGTGATTTCCAAATTCTGGGTCCTCAAAATCAGTAATATTTGTAAATAATTCTGAAAAAAATCTATAAAGTAAGAGGAATGTGGAGATAAAAAAATGGTTAGAGTATCATGTCCTGTAAGGGTACACGACTGCATACCTGGTACCAAGTATGATACTTAGATGTACTTCCCAAAACTGAAAATTGTTTGTGGATGGTGATAGTGTGGCATGAAGATGTGGTTCACGGAATAGAAATTGGTTTGTGATGGATGGAGATGCGGTTCATCGATGCACTAAATATGGCATAGGAGGTCAACCATGTTGGAGAAAAATAAGTATTCAGAGTGCATAAGAAAATGGTTCATGGATGGCCTGTGGTTCACGGTTCCTAAAGAATCGGTAATCGGTGGAGGATGAATTGATGATTCAGAAAATGTTGATTTAGCAGATAAAGTGGGTATCATTTCCTATATAATAAAATCTATCACCACTGATTACTGTGGAGATTGAACATTTTTAGAAAATACATTTTTCTATGGGTATTCTGCAACCTCAAAAAGTGGTTCATGGTGTAGTAGTTTGCAAAGATTCATAACCCGCTAAGGAAGTCCATTATGCAGACAAGGAAGTCTGGTTTTTAGAAGGAGTTTTCATAGTACACAGAGGCGGATTCTCCAGTATGTGAGAGGGATAATTACACAAGAGGTATGCGGAGTGGGAGATCCAGTACATCGATGTGAAGGCAGTTCATGAAGAGAGTAATGTTCATAGACAGGAGTGGATTCACATAGGAGGTTCACGGAATCAGTACGTTGTTGCGGCACGCGATCGTGAAGGCATAGGAAGTCCGTGGAGGATAGGAAGTTCGCAATATCAGAGATGGTATGTGAAGAAGGTTCCCCATGTACCAAACCCATTACTCAGTAAGTGGGAGAGGAATTTTGTTCGCAGTTTTCATAAGGAAGCTTGAAAAGGCTTTAATTCAGTTGGTGAATGTATTTCCCGGTACCTACCAGTACCTGGGAAGGTGGAATTAATCTACAATTGAAATACGAACATCAACATAGAATCTTGCTATAGATGAGGATGTATGAATTCATGAAAATTAATGGATCTATATTTCTATACACTATGTTTCACCTACAAGTTGATAAACTATGAGGGGATTCGTTTCTGAGATTTGTGAGCGAAGGAAGTAGATGATGGTGACACATTCCAACGGTAGTGAGCCAACGAAAGAGGCATGGGGAGTGACCATTGAGAATGCAGTGAGTAGACCCTGTACTTTTTAATGGAAGTGAGCATGGTAATAGAATATCTTGACCAATCATTGTTATAATTATTGGCTGTGATTATTAGTGAATTTGGTACATCAGAACATTTTCGTCATATGCTCCTTGGTTGTGTCCCAATGAGGGTGAACCAAGTAAAAATTGCAATTTCCTATTCATTATTTTTTAATTAGTCTTTGTATTGTCATGGGAGGAAGAGATAATTGAGTTTTTTCTAACAATGAAACATGATCCAAATGGGAGAATGTTTTAACCTACCATACCCTGATTCACCCTCATCTCAGAGTATTTGAACTAGTGAATTGCACTATCATCTACATAATTGAGAGAAGATATGAGGGGAAATGAGATCAAGCCATGAGAAACCACAAGAAAATGAATGGAAACCCCTATGATCAAGCATGGTCCCCTGGGATTTATGTTTGAAGCATGATATCCACACTCATCGAATGAATCTTCAAAATGATTAAAAGGGGACTACATAGTATTCTATGATGATAGATAGGAATGGTTCAATCATAAGGTTTGACAATCGATGTTTCTAGAAAAAACATAAGAAATTAAACCATCAGGGGATTAAATGATATGCAATCAACATTCTTGTAATATAATCCATTGATTTCATATTCCACTAAAATTACATATTCCAATTGCATTTATTGTTTTTTCTCAAACCCCTAATTATTACTCGATTTGAATACCACTTTCACGTCGTGAAATTATTCTACATGGTCTGAAACCTACTTTCACATAATAAAATTTCCATGCTCCCAGAGGGCATCACCCAAACTCCTCCAAAAATCATTTGAGCCTCCTTTAATCTTTTTGATCATTGAAAACATGAAAAAGTTAAATCCACATGGACTTTGGCCCTTACATAAGAAATATTTCAAAATATTTTCATCCACAAGAATCAAAAAACCAACCATGAGAGGAAATAAAAAATGGTTCATTTGAATATCCTACTCATGTGTTACTACTCAAGGTTCTCATTGGAAAAGGATCTCAATCACAAAAATTTGATAATAGTGATGAACCATGCAACAACAATAACTAGCTCCACAATAATGTCTTAGAGGTGATACATCCAAAAAAAGTTAAATACACAAAAAAATGAGATAATTACTTCTCACGACTCGGAAATGAAGACAACAACAAAATGAAAAATTTTACAAGGGAAAATATAAAAAAAAATAAAATCAATGAACTAAGAATGCATATACGGCTCATCTTCCATGCTACCATCCTCCATGACAATATGCTGCCACAAAGCATCAACCAAGATGATAGAATACCCACACAAAACAATCATGTCATAGTCTTGGATCTCCAAAAGCCTCCCCTCGATGTTTGTGTCACCTTCAACATCAATAAATAAGATATCCATTAAATGATAGTAGTTATGAAGAAAACGATGAAGGTAATAAACATTAAAAAAATCATGTATTAATCCAATATATAGGAGAAGCACTATCTGATTCACCATAAAATTGAACATGAGCTAACACCTCGAAATTCCTGTTGATTTAGGGAGAAAGAGTACTACCATGAACAATCCTCTAATTCCTGGGATGGAGAGCGACCTTTAAGAACACATGATCCCCAATGTTGAACTCCATATGACCAATCCTATGATCATCATAGGATATCTTCCAATCTTGGGGAGCATTCATCCTCTCACAAATCACATGAACAATCACTATCATAACCAATACCAGTTCTTCAAAAATCATTTATTACTATTGGACCCCACTCTAACACAGTAGAGAATGAAAATTTAGGGCATTAAAAGCTTCAAACAGGGCCATAATGATTTTGGATTGAAAAATATTTTTTTCAGAAAACTCTACCAAGGGTAACATCTCTATCAATGAGCCTAAAAATCTAGAATACATGATCCCAAAATGTATTCTAGAGTATGGATGGACCCCTATATTTGACCATCAATTTATAGACGAAAATAAGTTGTAAGTAATATATACAAAACAAAATCATTCTAGTGATATCTACATACTCTCAATTTAAAATGAGGATATTTTTCAGAAATGATCATCATAAGGAAACCGTGGAGTCTCTCCACCACCTCTAGATACATCCTTGAGAAAACCACCATAGAGGTCGACTCCTTGATCATTAAAAATTTGACTTATTTTTTCAAATAATCCACTGCTACAAATATAGCATCATATCATCCCCATGATTGAGGTAAACTGGTAGCAAAGTCCATCAAGATGTCCTCCCTCATACAATGATGAATATGTAACTGTTGTAGAAAACCCCTAGAAACATGGTGCTTGACCTTCACCTTATGTCAAAAAAGATATCAATATACAATATCTACAACTACACGATTTAACTTAGGCCCCAAAAATTGAAATCTTTAATGCCTGGTACATCATTTTTACCAAAATATTTACTACTAATAGAGAGATATGGAAATCTCGGGGATCCATCTAATGTATCTCCATAAGAAAAAAATATTTCCCACAAAATATTCTATTCTCTTCATCCATAGACAAAACACTAGTGGCCTCGCTACAAAAAACGTAGTCTCTAGAGACCTATATATCATGATCCCATAATTGGGAATCCACCAACATCTACACTTGATATAAATGCACCATCATCTAAAAAATACATCATCTACCCCGGACTTCACCGAAATAAAGATGAAATGATGAATGTTATTCTATCACATTCCAAGAATCTCTTGATATATGATCCCATCTTTTTTAATTATCATCTCGACCGTGTGTTCAAAAATTTGTTAATGATTTAAAGTACCTTTAACTCATAGTGCTGGCTTGGGGTATGTTTGGGTGATCATTTAAGGAAACGTAATGGATAGTCAGCTATGCATGATTTGTGCATGGTTTTATAAACAATGTGACCAAACTGTACCATACATGAGAAACTGAACATACGATTATGCAAAGTTTTCACATGGTTTAAAAAACCATGCGACCAAACCTTTCCCACTATGAAAAACTGGGATGTGCAGTCTGCACAGTTGTCGCACGAGTTTCCCTAATTATGCGCCTCTATCGAGGAAACCATGATCATGGGATTTTAATACAAAAAATCATTTTTAAAACCACTTGAACCCCCTTAGATACCCATATTTCAATCTTGGATCGGTCTGGAATATTTATAGTTGTTTCCAAATCCTTCCAAAGTAATTACAAGTGGATCTGAACTACGTTCTTCGATATTGAATCCTCGGATTGATGATATGATCTTCTCTTGGTACGTGGAGTTCATCTTGATGATTCTCCCAATCTTTCCTACATATTTATTTAATATTTTCTTGGAATATCTCCACAATTTTCTTGTATATAAACCTATGGATCAAGATCTATATCTATGATTTAAATTCTAAATCTCATTTTGAAATATCATGATTCATTTGATCATAATTTTGGTTTTAGGGACTTAGATCTGGAGTTTGATCGATGATGTTGTACCACTCAGATTTTGTGGATTACAGTTAGGCTTTCACCCATCACTAAACTGAGGTAGGTGGTCTAATCGAGCCCCCAATGTCGTTACTTGTGATATGTGTATGGGTTTATGAGTTCTATAGTATTTCCTTGATAATTGAATTCTTAAGTTAGAGTGATTAGGAATATAGATTTAACTTGTGAATTGCATTGGTTATTTAATAGATATTGAATCATGGAAAAAACAATGGGGTTTTCCCATATTGACCTTTTGGAGATTTTATATTTTAATTTAGGTATAGTAATTGTGATTTGATATTTTATTTTTGTTTAGATATGTATGATAATTTATTGTGAGAATTATTTAGATGACAATAAGTTGACCAAAGATAATTAATAGGGATAATTAATTATGTTCCATGATGTGATCAAATATAAATAATTTTGAGTATTAATTATGACTTTTTGGATTTTGTTTTGGATAATTAACTGTGAATAATTAGTTATGGAAATTTAATTGTGTTGATTGGTTAATTAATTCAGGAATTAAAAAATGGGTTATATGCCAAGTTAATTTTAGAAATAACTAATTGACTATGTAATGTTTAGATAATCTTTTTATTATAAAAAGAATAATATGGGAAATTATTATGATTTAATGAATGAATAAATGGAAGAGATTTTTTGGATCTTGGAATGGCATCCTAGAATGATTAGTATTTTGGACTTAGACATGGTGTTCAACACCAATTGTTATCCAAGATTTAGTTTTGCGGTACTGTGGATGATGACCTATAATGATTAAGAATTGGAGTTCTAGGCTTGACGACACATACTCATGATATTTTTGGTGTTGGTCCTGATTTCATACACCAAATGATTACTGATAATAATGAATGATGATTCAAATGAGGTTTTGGGAGAAAGGCATGATGACCTACACCATATGATAAATTATAATGAATGATTATTCAAATGGGAAACATGAATTGAACACGACCTAATGCGATGATTATAATTTAAATGAAATTATTACAACTATTTAAATCATGCATTCTATCTATTGCTTCGTAAATTTTCATTCATTGTATTTTGATTGGGATCATTTTAGACATCATTGGTGGTGGCCTACTGATTTGTACTCAAAACCTACTTGGGAAACCTGATCTACACCAGAGCATACATTGTTATTATAGGGCAGGATGTGGGCAAGTCTAAGTGATACGATGCAGTTTGGGATTGGAGCATGGGAGGAGGAACCAGATGAGGTTGGGTACCCATTTTGGAGTTGTTGTGTCTTTACTATCAGTTTCATTGTAGACACTTGACATGTGCATTTTCATTGCATGATTTATCTCTATGTTGATTATTTTATTTTCTTGTTTTGGTAATCATATGACATATATTTGTACTGGTTTATTAAACGCTTCTACACTTGCTTATTGTTATTTTGTTCCATTGGTATTTTATTCTGATAAAAGAGTGTATTGTCTCCCCAAGAGTGACTTACCATACCCTCTCTACATGTTGGCGCCATATGTAATATGGGGAGGAGCATTTGAGGGCATGTGGCCAACCATCTCGGGGCACCGTTCAGTGACCTTTGGGCCAGGAAATCAAAAATTTTATCATAAGGGTTTTCTTTTCATTATTCTTCATTGACTTACTATTTTGGGAAAATGTAGACAATTGACTATGAAGAGTAGAGGTTTTGTAATGAACACATTCATGGGAGTTGAAACCCCATGTACGATTGAAAATCTATGTACTTGGAGAGGATTTGTTCTGATTGTGGTTTGTTGTTACAGTTGTAAAATATTTCACCTTGGGTGACTCACTTGTGGTGTGATGTGATATTTCATTTGAAAATTTGTTGAATTTTGTTTTGTTTTCTAAAGAGGATCGATATTTATGTCTTCCTACATCACTCTATGCACATATTTTTATTTTTACATGCATCATTCTAGGAACACACAAGAAAATGTGTTATGGGAAAGTTGTTGATCTTGAACTATTATTCCTTGATATGAGATTGAAACAGTGATGAAAAATAGGAATAAATGGGAGTCTAATGAGATCCTTGATTGATGGGACGTGAATGTTAAATTAATTAATGATTTAATTAATTAATTATACAAAATCTGATTAATTAATGGAAGAATTAATTAATGAGAATTAATTTACCCTTGTTAACCAAGACCTAGGGTTAGGATGGTTAAGGTTAATGATATGGCGATAGATTTGACTGAGTGGGGAGAAAAGGAGAAAGGGTAATGTTGAAACATTTTGTAGTAGTTTTTCATCATATGTACATGTTATAATGATGTGATATGATACCTATGAAATTTGTTTGACAATATAGAAATATTCATTCCCGACGCTTGTTGAGGGAGAGACCATGGTGTATGGACCTGAACGAACTTCCAGATAGAGAGCATGAGGAACCATTTGAGCAAGTTGAGGAAGAAGGAGATATGTTCTGAGAAAAAATAACTCATTTCATGCAATTCATGGAGAGAGACCCATGGTGGGTTCAATAAATCATGTCTATGTATACAAGGGTGTTTCCATTGCAACACCATCCTACTTTTATTGGTGATAGTGGAACTGAGGGAGATGATTTCACGACTGATTCAATAGGGATGATTATTGACCATTTGAGGACACTACTGAGAGGAGGGTTATGTTGAATGGTTATATACTATGAGGTTCAGAGAAATTCTAGTTGGACATTCAGGTACGATCTGGACCGATTGAATATTTCTTATGAATGGACTTTTTGGAGACATTCATGGAACACTTCAATCGGTACACCCTAAGGAAAGAGAAGGCTTTTGAGTTCATGCATCTGACACATGGAAGCATTTCTATATTGGATTAAGCTGAATTTTTCATATATTTATAGCATTTTTCTCAAGATATGGTGGAAGAGGTCGCATCTTGGAAAAAATGGTATCAGGACAGACTTAAGATTGAAATTAAGTCCCATGTTAATATCTTTAGGCTAATGATATTTTTAGAAGTTGTTAATCAAGATCTCATTTTAGAGGAGGCCCTGAATGAGGATTCAAGTACTAGACAATTAATTTGATGATCATGTAGTGTTCCTTACGAAAGAAGGAAGCCTGTCAAAAGAATCATAGCATGGACATTGAATAGTATAGTTGATAGTCAGGAGGATTAGTTTCAACATATAATTCCCATTATATTTTCCACATTTGCATTAGTTAGGATCATTATCACATACATTTTACATACCCACGAGTGGAGTGCCGATTTTGTGGAAAGATGAGACACCCACAAATGTTCGGCAGGATGCAGCGACAGGCTGGTGCTGAGGGAGGAACTGCACTGAGTCAGAGTGAGGGAATGGGGTCTTCTAAACCATATATGGCTGATATTTGGGGTTCTAATAGAAGATCTGTTATATGAAGTGGACCTGGTGCGTCAGGGATTGAGCATCCATACAAGAATAGTGGTGGTACTTAGGGTATTCTGACTACACCACATCTATGAGGGGCCGGACAGTTACATGCAGTATATCCAACACTTGTGTAGAGTGAGGTTGGTCCCTCGATAGTGAGAGGTAATATTAAAGTTGATTATACTTCAGACACTGCCATGTTTTCTACTGGTGTCAATCATTCATTAATATCTACAAATATTGTTAATGTATTCATCCTAGAGAAGGATTCCTTAACAGGGTTGATGAATATCGCTACACCGTGTGGTAAATAGACAAGGGGTATATATTTATGTAAGGGATGTTCTCTAGATATTAGGGACTATCATTTCCTTTGGGACATATTCGTCCTTGGTATAACGTGCTTAGACCTAATTATGGGTATGGATCGGAGAGTCGCTTACTGAGTCCACATATATTTTTACCACAGTAGAGGAACCGTTGTATCTCTTGAGGGTGACCAATATGTCTTTTGTGGAGAATGGAATATCCATGTAGGAAGAGGAGGGTCAATTACATTACCACTGGGAGTGCTTATAGCCCAAGTTGCTAGTCTTTTTTTCGATGATGGAAGTGGTTGGGAAGATGTCCTTCAACAAGTAGTAGAACAATTTCACGGTGTCATTCCTAATAATTTCTAGGGTTTCATCCTAAGAGAGATGTATAATTCACTATTGATATCCTGTTGGGGGCTTAGACGGTTTCTATTCCACCTTACAGAATGGAAGTAACTGAGCTTCATGTTTTCAAAACATAGTTGGTGGAGTTTCACGATAAGGGGATTATCCATCAAAGTACATCACCATGGGGATCACTGGTTTTGTTTTCAAAGGAAGACGACGGGAGATTGTGCATCTGTGTCTACTATAGGATGTTGAAAAAAATGAATTTGAGGAAATGATATCCTCTTCCATGTTTCAATGATTTGTTTGATCAGCTGAAGGGGGATAGTGTGTTCTCAAAAATTGATCTGAGATCTGGGTATCGTTATGTGATATTTCGGAAATCTGATATACTGGGAACTACATTCAGAAGAATGTATGGAATTTATGAGTTTTTTATAATGCCATTTGGATAGACCAATACTCTAGCAATGTTTATGGAATTGATGAATAAGATCATTCATCCATACTTAGATCAGTTTGTGGTACTATTTATGGATGAAAACTAAGTGTACTCTATGGATCATGACGACCATGACCAACATCTATAAATCATCCTGAGTACACTGAGAGAGAAATTGATATATTCCAAGCTATCAAAATATCTATTTTGGATTGAAAGGGTACACTTTTTGGGGCATATCATCTTGGAAGAAGGTTTGGCTATTCACCTAGAGAAAGTACAGGATGTGATTTCTTGGGAGTATCCCAAGAACATTTTTAGATATTCGATGATTTTGGGAATTAGTTGGTTATTATATGAGATTCGCCCAGGGATTTTTTCAGTATACAAAACAACTTAATCATTTAAAAAGAAAGTGTTTAGTTTTTTGGGAAGAAGCATGTGAGAATGCATTCCAGGTTTTTAAAGAGCACTTGAATTTATCACCAATTCAGATCTAACCTAAGGTTAGTGAAGATTACATGGTGTATTTTGATTCATTTGGGGTTGGAATTGGAGTTGTGTTGTTGCATATGGGTAGAGTCATTGCTTATGAGTCTCAAAAGTTAAAGCTACATGAATAGAATTACCCTAGGTATGAAATCGAGTTGGCAGCATTGATTAATGCGCTTTAGTGTTGGAGACACTTCCTATTAGGTGAGAAGATTATATTTCTTACAGACCAAAAAGGCTTGAAGTATAAATTTTCACATCAGGACTTGAATCTTCAACATCAATGATGGGTGGATTATATGTAGTCCTTTAATTTTTAGCTGGAATATACACCTAGAAAGGGGACTAGTGTGGCTGATGATTTGAGTAGAAAAAACTCAAATGTAAACGGTACATGAGTTGAGTACAGAGTGTAAGATGATAATTTTTCTAGCGGAAATGCAAGTGTTAGTTCAGGAGAGTTAGGAGAGGATGCCTCTGGATTCCGTAGCATTGGAATATACACCCTTGAGACGGATCAAAGATAGAATGTATGAGGATCTAGAGTGTTTAAACTTTTGGGAAATACTTGAATGTGGGGAGACACAATTAGACTGGAAAATAGGTGGGGATGAGATCATCTATGTGAAGAATAGGGTTGTTGTGCCTAGGAGTATGTGTGAGGAAATAATGTGAGAATTTTATTCTTCATAATGGGTGGGTAATCATAGAGTGACCAATATGTACTTTGAGTTTCAGTGATATTTTTTGTAACACCCCGAGCTTCCATGATACGCTTCTCATTCAATAATGTAATAGCTTGCATTGTACGCAACATCGAGTTCTAACACACTACAACTAATCAAAGTAGCTGTTATGAATAGTAATAACCACTTTTTAAAATTATAGAAATTTTATATTCCAAAATGGACTTCATTTTTGTATTCAGAATGTCGAAATTAGCCTATGTTGAATTTTTTGTAATTTTCTGAGAACTTCGAAATTTTTTATGAATAGTGAAAAATATTTAAAACAACTTTTTTAATCAAAATAATTTATAGTGATAAGTTATAATATTGAGTTGTTTTAAAGTATAATTAGAATATATTTTTACCATTTTATCCAATGGTGGTCATTAGAATTAATTTAACATTGAAATTGGACATAAACAATTGCCAATCTTTTGATATAAATTGTTTCTTAAAAACACGCTATTTGTTGTGACAGCGGGAATTAATTATAAAATTAATTAATGCAACTTATATGTTTGGAATTTTTTAAAATAGACATCATTTTTGAATTCGGATTATCAAATATAGCTTAGGGTGAAATTTTGGCATCGTTCTGAAAAACTTCAATTTTTGATGAATAGTGAAACCACTAAGTGGTAGTTAAATAACTGATTTTTCATTTAAATGAAATATTACCACTTCTGTGATTTGATTTTCAAAAATCCGACATCCATGGTTATCATTAAGAAGTAAAATGTGGTTCAATGAGATTAAAATAATTTTTTGGTGAATAGTAACTTTTAAGTTCTTAACCACGATTAGAGGTAATTAGTGTAGTTTATGGTAAAAATAATGTTTTAATAATATGAGATGAGGTTGACACTTGTCCTACTACTATTGGATGAGTCATGGCCGACCAAGACAACCCGTGGGTCAACTTGGGGACCCCATGGAGCCACTTTAGTTAGAAAATGACATAAACACCTTTTATTTAATGTTAAAGTAAAAATGACACAAACATAAAATGTTTTACTAAAACAATTTTTACGTGGTGTTACACAAGTACAAATTTTGATTATAAATATTTATTAGAAATCTAAAAATATTTCCTACATCATAGTATTTTTTTTATAATTTTTAGACATTAAATAAATTAAATTATTTATGACATCATTATGATGTGGCGATGACCTCATTATTTAACGATTTAAATAAAATGAGAATATATTGCAAAATCCAAGGCTTAAACTTGTCCAAAGCCTATTGGATGAGGATATTTCGAAACCTTATCACCTTAGCCTCGAATTATATAAGTGTGGGACCTTTAGAATCCGAAAATCATTGTGAAATAATGTAACATTTCAATCTTTTCAAAAGTGCCCCTCCTCTCCACTTATAAAAGGCCCCCACCTCTACCACCTCATTCACACTTTCAAGCCATTTGGCTCGGCCAAACTCTGCCCAAATACTCTCCCAACATTCCTCCCTTACTCCTAGAAGCCTCACTTTGGGCAGAACTCTTCCCAAGGAAGCCTTTAGCTCAAATCAAAAAGAGTTACCCGATTTTGAGGTAATGTCTTCTCTAATGTTTTTTTGTTTTATTTTTCTTCTCCAACCCCCTAAACTCTTTTTATTCATTTCTTTTGTAACAACACCAGTATCCTCAATATTCTAGGATGTTGTTATAAGAATTATTTGATCTACACTTACACACACCTACATCTAATGGTTAAAGAACATACGGTTTCTGTGAATGGCAAATTTCTGCCTCACGAAACGATGATTGTTCAACACTCATATAACACCTTTAAAGGTGGCCATTAAGATGTCACTATTTTTATATATGATATATAATATGTTTATGTTTTACTTATGCTTCTTCATTTCTCATTTATGGCATACTTTATGATTTCCATTATGGGTAAAACGCGATAATTTCATTTTAGGAAGTGCGGATTACCGCCCCCTCAAAGTGATTTGAATCGTTAATGCCATATGTGGGATGTATAAAGGATGGAGTAAATGGTATTATGCACTATATTATACTGGAATTATATTATACATTTATATAATTATGATTTTTCTCCATTAAATATGAAATTGAAATGAAAGTAGCATTCATGCGTACGTATGGCTTACCGTCTCCATGAACGGTGCATTTCATTTCTTACCTCTAAATGTTACGTAATATTATAAATGAATGTATATACTGGATATATAAGATATATATGACATATAAATCATGAATATAATTCTGGAGATAATGGATATTCTACCACATAAACAACTTGTAATTATAAGAAGTTTATTATTGACTCAAGTACCAAAGATCGACAAAACGACCGTTATTAACTTAAATAATTACATAATGTTCATATCATTGTAATAAGTGATATAATAAGGATAATGAAATTGAAAATGGTTCTTAATAAGGTATATATTAACTCTAGTTTATTATTCAGGAGGTTAAAGAACGGTTGAGTCAAGTCAGACACGAGGTAAGGGAATTTCTTAACCCAACTTCCATTCCTTGGGTTAATCTCCTACTTTCAAATTATGTCATGATACTATTATGTATTATTTTGTATTTTTACTTTCTTTATGTGTACATATATTGAATACACATAATAGATCTATTTTATTTTAAAAATGATCTTTTTAAGGACTTCGTCTCAATCTCCTTTCATTGAGGCATATTTGGTTTTATACACAACTTTCTTTTATACGGTGTATAAACCCCTTTGACTTTTACGTTTAGTCAAAACGAATCTTTTTATACGAAGCGTTTTACTAAACGACAGAAATGGAATGTTTCTATTTCCGTACTTATGCGGCGACAATGACTTCTCCGCCGCCGTGACCATTATTTGAGTTTCGGCTTCCTCTACAAGCCATCATTTTTTTAATGAAAAATAAATACAAAGTTTTAACTTTCTTTTATTTTGGTATTTAAAATGGGTTTTAAAGAGTTTTTATTATATCAATGTGTTGTATTGATGTCTTGTGATTGAAATGTGGAAATTTTATGTTTCCTTTATGCATGTTTTATGTGATAAGATTATGTTATGGTTTATGATATGTTTAAACCAATTCATATGAGGAATGCATTGGACTTAATAAGTGACGGGTGGAGCCCGCTATAGCTCCTCGATGCATCGGCAAGTCTCATGAGACAAACTAGTGTCTTGGCACGAGGCCTTGACAAAATCTTATTTGTGGTCTTGGCACGAGGCCTTGGCTACGTGGTTATGATAGTCTGGCATTATGCATTCCATCATTATGAAAGTGGTTATTGATATTGCATGTGATTATTCGACCAGTAGAATATCCATGTGAAGAAGTAAATGGCATTATCTCATTTTACTTTTGCCATGTTATGTTGATGTTCAAGTTTAAAAGGCTTTTGTTTTAGTTATACATTGCCTTAAATGTTAATGTTTATTTATGAAAGCTTCCGCTATATTGTTAACCTTACTGAGCATCTGAGATCACCCCTTTCAATGTTTTAATATTTTCCAGGATGTGAAAAGTATTTTATGAATGACCTGCAGGGATAGTCAGAAGAGGATATGAGTGTGGAATATGAAGAATTTGTTATTAATTTTTCACTTTATGATGTAATGTAACATTTATGAATGTATCTAGTGTTTCCAGGGCTACTAAACTAATCGGCCTTTCGAGACTTGATCTTTTATGATCATGCCAATGTTACGAACTAATGCACCGACTCTGGGTAGCTGGGGTCAGAGCGTTACAGTTGGTATCAGAGGCAGTTTAGTACTAACCTTGGATGCTAGATGTAGATAAACTCTGATTAGAACACATAGCCCAAAGATAGACATTGAGGATTAGTATAGAAGAACTTCTTAAAATTTTGGTATTATAGAGATGTTATGAGTTTTCCGAGCAATACATCCCTGTCTGGATACGAGCAGGTAGAGGTGGCTCTGGCACAGATGTACCTAGTGGTAAAACCCGAAAACACCGCTTTGAGCTAGACTCGAACGGGAACTGGTGCACGACAACGGGCCTTGTTGCACTCTTGGTTACGACACTCCCGGGGGATATGCTTAGGATAATTCTCATTTTCTTTACAAACCACTATGAAGGGTTATGAGTATATACTTCCTCGAAGAAATCATTTTTATGGTTATGGATTATATCCATAAATAGTTCAATTAGTGTTAAGTGTTTTACAAGTATGGAATTATGTATTTTATTTCATAAACTAATATAGTTTATGCCATTGTTTAGAAATGGCGCCTAGTGGAAGGAATGGAAACTGTATCAATGCACGCACTCCATGTAGGGATAGCCCTCCTGATCAAGATAATTATTGTGGAGCTGGAGATACAACTGGTGCTGATCAACTTATTACCATACTGGGACAACTCACTCAGGTTATGAATAATAACCTTACTCATATGGAGCACCCTGATCTGCAACGTGGAGGATCAATGCTAGATCGTTTCATGAGGCAACACCCACCAACCTTCAATGGGAGTACAAATCCTATAGTAGCTGAGCAATGGATAAATTCCTTAGAGAAAATATTCCATGCCTTGGGGAGTAGTGAATGGGAGAAGGTTGTCATGGCAGTTTACCGCCTCACTGGAGATGCCGATCAGTGGTGGTCGCTGATTCAAAACACAAAGGAAGATGATGACGTATCGAATATGGAATGGAGGGAGTTCAAAGAGCTTTTCTTAGAAAAATACATTCCACGTGACCATCGAGAAGATATGGAAAGGCAATTTCTGAGTCTGAGGCAGAAAAAGGATATGAATGTTGCGAAGTATGAGGCTAACTTTACAAGGTTAGCGAGGAATGCTGCCGATTATATACGTAACCCAAGGAGTAAGATTGATCATTTCTTTGATGGGTTAAAACCATTCCTCCATCGAGCTTTAGTATCACAATCCTTCTCATCATACGAAGATATTGCCTCGTGTGCTATCAAGACAGAAAAGGAATTCTCTAAGTCTTATGACAACAAAGTAAAGCAAGAGAAGAAGAGAACGGTGGAACAAGAGACAGAAAAAGGGAAAAAGGGAAAGAAGGATTTTCCATTATGTGATAATTGTGGGAAGAATCATCCTGGTACTTGCCTAAAAGGAATGGGAGTTTGTTATAAATGTGGAGAAAAGGGTCATCAGGCTCGTGATTGCAAGGGAAAGAAAGAGGCTATCAAAGTTGAATGCTACAATTGTAGGGAAATGGGGCATTATGCAAATGAATGTCCTAAGCGTCAGGTAAACTTACCTCAGAAAAGGCCAAGGGATCAAGGACAATCTTATGCTGTTACTACAGTTGAAGCAGAATAACTAATGTATTGGTGCTTTTGGACTCATGGATTATATTCACGTTATTAGAATAATGTGATATATATATAAGGATTGTACTGCAGTACTTGTTGAGTTCAGTAAGGTTTTAATATGATGAAGGTAATCATATTTTTAGTATGTGACAATAAGAGAAACTTTTCTTTGTTTGGGGAATCTGATGTTACAATTGATTTTGGAATTTAGAGACCTTTTAGAGAAAGTCTGGACGGAGGTATTTTGGATAACTATTAAGGTTGGAATGGATTAAGTTGAACCATGGATAGTATTGTTTAAGGTTAAAGAATTTCTGAAGATTATTTTTGGAATATTATAATACTATAGTTTTAGGAAAAGGACAACCTGCAGGGTGGGGCATAACCAGTCGCGTCGGACAAAGCTGCAGGAATAGAACCCACAACCATAGTGCGACAGGCCTTTATATCCTACCACTAGCCTACAGGATGTCCCTGGTTATTACAAAATAATTTGACTAATCTAAATGGTTTGTGTTAACATTTGGAACCTTATACAATTAGGATAAATAGAATATTTTTGAGTTCCATTACCATTTGGAGTAAAAGATGGGTTTGTGGTAAAAATTTATTAACGAATGAAAGTATACATAACAAGTATGTATATTCCCTTACGTTCTTAGTAAATCTCCTAAATAAATTCCTCAACATTATAAAAGGTAACTTAAAACAAAAATGTTGTCGGTTAATTTTTCCAACTGGGGATTCAATGATCGTTTAACCAATCACAAGTTTGTGATTTTCTTGTGGTTAAACTTTCTCCTAATCCTGTTTTCTATAACTCTCCATCAGACCTTGATGGTTTGTTTTTCTTCCATATCCATATTTTCATAGAATCCTAGAATGGGCTATATCGGGTGACCTTTGTACTTATCTTGCTTTCTTTTAATGTTATATATTTATTAACCTTATTTCCGATGTGGGTTATCCTAAAAGGTATTTTCTCTTTTCAACCTTTTATTTTCAAAGAAAAATTTCAAATTGCGAGGACGCAATTTATTGAAGGAGGGGAGAATGTAACACCCCGATCTTCCATGATACGCTTCTCATTCAATAATGTAATAGCTTGCATTGTACGCAACATCGAGTTCTAACACACTGCAACTAATCAAAGTAGCTGTTATGAATAGTAATAACCACTTTTTAAAATTATAGAAATTTTATATTCCAAAATGGACTTCATTTTTGTATTCAGAATGTCGAAATTAGCCTATGTTGAATTTTTTGTAATTTTCTGAGAACTTCGAAATTTTTATGAATAGTGAAAAATACTAAAAACAACTTTTTTAATCAAAATAATTTATAGTGATAAGTTATAATATTGAGTGGTTTTAAAGTATAATTAGAATATATTTTTACCATTTTATCCAATGGTGGTCATTAGAATTAATTTAACATTGAAATTGGACAATACAATTGCCAATCTTTTGATATAAATTATTTCATAAAAACACGCTATTTGTTGTGACAGCGGGAATTAATTATAAAATTAATTAATGCAACTTATATGTTTGGTATTTTGTAAAATAGACATCATTTTTGAATTCGGAATATCAAATATAGCTTAGGGTGAAATTTTGGCATCGTTCTGAAAAACTTCAATTTTTGATGAATAGTGAAACCACTAAATGGTAGTTAAATAACTGATTTTTCATTTAAATGAAATATTACCACTTCTGTGATTTGATTTTCAAAAATACGACATACATGGTTATCATTAAGAAGTAAAATGTGGTTCAATGAGATTAAAATAAATTTTTGGTGAATAGTAACTTTTAAGTTCTTAATCGCGATTAGAGGTAATTAGTGTAGTTTAAGGTAAAAATAATGTTTTAATAATATGAGATTAGGTTGACACTTGTCCTACTCCTATTGGATGAGTCATGCCCGACCAAGACAACCCATGGGTCAACTTGGGGACCCCATGGAGCCACTATTGTTAGAAAATGACATAAACACCTTTTATTTAATGTTAAAGTAAAAAATGACACAAACATAAAATATTTTACTAAAACAATTTTTACATGGGGTTACACAAGTCTAAATATTGATTATAAATATTCATTAGAAATATAAAAATATTTAATACATCATAGTATTTTTTTTATAATTTTTAGACATTAAATAAATTAAATTATTTATGACATCATTATGATGTGGCGATGACCTCATTATTTAACGATTTAAATAAAATGAGAAGATAATGCAAAATCCAAGGCTTACACTTGTCCAAAGCCTATTGGATGAGGAGATTTCGAAACCTTATCACCTTAGCCTCGAATTATATAAGTGTGGGACCTTTAGAATCCGAAAAGCATTGTGAAATAATGTAACATTTCAATCTTTCCAAAAGTGCCCCTCCTCTCCACTTATAAAAGGCCCCACCTCTACCACCTCATTCACACTTTCAAGCCATTTGGCTCGGCCAACCTCTGCCCAAATACTCTCCCAACATTCCTCCCTTACTCCTAGAAGCCTCACTTTGGGCAGAACTCTTCCCAAGGAAGCCTTTAGCTCAAATCAAAAAGAGTTACCCGATTTTGAGGTAATGTCTTCTCTAATGTTGTTTTGTTTTATTTTTCTTCTCCAACACCCTAAACTCTTTTTATTCATTTCTTTTCTAACAAAACCAGTATCCTAAATATACTAGGATGTTGTTATAAGAAGGATTCGATCTACACTTACACACACCTACATCTAATGGTTAAAGAACATACGGTTTCTGTGGATGGCAAATTTCTACCTCACGAAACGATGATTGTTCAACACTCATATAACACCTTCAAAGGTGGCCATTAATATGTCACTATTTTTATATATGATATATAATATGTTTATGTTTTACTTATGCTTCTGAATTTCTCATTTATGGCATAATTTATGATTTCCATTATGGGTAAAACGCGATAATTTCATTTTAGGAAGTGCGGATTACCGCCCCCTCAAAGTGATTAGAATCGTTAATGCCATATGTGGGACGTATAAAGGATGGAGTAAATGGTATTATGCACTATATTATACTGGAATTATATTATACATTTATATCATTATGATTTTGCTCCATTAAATATGAAATTGAAATGAAAGTAGCGTTCATGCGTACGTACGGCTTACCGTCTCCATGAACGGTGCAT
Organism: Viscum album; assembly: GCA_963277665.1. Taxonomy (NCBI): domain Eukaryota; kingdom Viridiplantae; phylum Streptophyta; class Magnoliopsida; order Santalales; family Viscaceae; genus Viscum; species Viscum album. Next base: position 663,413,188 of record OY728151.1, on the reverse strand, counting down.
TTCATTTCTTACCTCTAAATGTTACGTAATATTATAAATGAATGTATATACTGGATATATAAGATATATATGACATCTAAATAATGAATATAATTCTGGAGATAATGGATATTCTACCACATAAACAACTTGTAATTATAAGAAGTTTATTATTGACTCAAGTACCAAAGATCGACAAAACGACCGTTATTAACTTAAATAATTACATAATGTTCATATCATTGTAATAAGTGATATAATAAGGATAATGAAATTGAAAATGGTTCTTAATAAGGTATATATTAACTCTAGTTTATTATTCAGGAGGTTAAAGAACGGTTGAGTCAAGTCAGACACCAGGTAAGGGAATTTCTTAACCCAACTTCCATTCTTTGGGTTAATCTCCTACTTTCAAATTATGTTATGATACTATTATGTATTATTTTGTATTTTTACTTTCATTATGTGTACATATATTGAATACAGATAATAGATCTATTTTATTTTAAAAATGATCTTTTTAAGGACTTCGTCTCAATCTCCTTTCTTCGAGGCATATTTGGTTTTATACACAACTTTCTTTTATACGGTGTATAAACCCCTTTGACTTTTACGTTTAGTCAAAACGAATCTTTTTATACGAATCGTTTTACTAAACGACAAAAAGGGAATGTTTTTATTTCCATACTTATGCGGCGACAACGACTTTTCTGCCGCCGTGACCATTATTTGAGCTTCGGCTTCCTCTACAAGCCATCATTTTTTTTAATGAAAAATAAATACAAAGTTTTAACTTTCTTTTATTTTGGTATTTAAAATGGTTTTTAAAGAGTTTTTATTATATCAATGTGTTGTATTGATATCTTGTGATTGAAATGTGGAAATTTTATGTTTCCTTTATGCATGTTTTATGTGATAAGATTATGTTATGGTTTATGATATGTTTAAACCTATTCATATGTGGAATGCATTAGACTTAATAAGTGACGGGTGGATCCCGCTATAGCTCCTCGATGCATCAGCAGGTCTCATGAGACAAACTAGTGTCTTGGCACGAGGCCTTGACAAAATCTTATTTGTGGTCTTGGCACGAGGCCTTGTCTACGTGGTTATGATAGTCTGGAATTATGCATTCCATCATTATGAAAGTGGTTATTGATATTGCATGTGATTATTCGACCAGTAGAATATCCATGTGAAGAAGTAAATGGCATTATTTCATTTTACTTTTGCCATGTTATGTTGATGTTCAAGTTTAAAAGGCTTTTGTTTTAGTTATACATTGCCTTAAATGTTAATGTTTATTTATGAAAGCTTCCTCTATATTGTTAACCTTACTGAGCATCTGAGCTCACCCCTTTCAATGTTTTAATATTTTCCAGGATGTGAAAAGTATTTTATGAATGACCTGTAGGGATAGTCAGAAGAGGATATGAGTGTGGACTATGAAGACTTTGTTATTAATTTTTCACTTTATGATGTAATGTAACATTTATGAATGTATCTAGTGTTTCCAAGGCTACTAAACTAATCGGTCTTTCGAGACTTGATCTTTTATGATCATGCCAATGTTACGAACTAATGCACCAACTCTGGGTAGCTGGGGTCGGGGCGTTACAGTTTTGGTGGCCATGCATGATAAATTAGAGAGTAGGGTTTGTAATAAGATGCTTCACCTATCAGTAGGTGAAATCAGAGCATCAACTGCCAAGAGGATTATTTTTGCTATTACCTATTACATAATGGATGTGGGATGATGTGAATATGGACATTGTGTAAGGTATTCCAAAGAATCATAGGGGGAATGATGCTATTTGGGTCATTGTGAACCAACTAACAAATGTACCACACTACTTAACTATCAAGGAAACTGATATAATATAGTAGTTTGGAGAACTATACATGAGAGAGATAGTTCGTTTTAATGGGGAGTTGTAGACTATAGTCTTAGATTGTGATTCACGCCTTACTACACAATTCTGGAAGGGCTTATAGAAGGGGCTTGGTACCCAAGTTCAATTATGTACGACCTTACACCTATAGAATGATTGGCATTCTGAGAAAGCCATATATGTGTTAGAGGATATGCTGCGAGCATGTGTTCTTGTCTTTGGTGGTTCTTGGGAAATCACTTTTCTATAAAGAAGTTCGCCTATAACAACAGTTATGAGGAGACTATACAGATGGAACCATACAGGGAACATTATAGAAGACCCTGTAGATAACCTAAATGTTGGTTATATGAGGATGTGTCAGAGATGTTGGGACAGAGAACCATTCAGGATAAATCAACGTGATTACAATTGATTTGGGAATGTATGGCTACGACTAATAGTAAACCAATGCCATATGCTGATAGATAGAGATGACACCAATATTTTATAGGGTGTGATCGTGTTTTCCTTCGGGAGTCTCCTAGATTGGGTCACCACATGATATGGAGGCAGTGAAAGTTAGCACTGAGGTTTGTGGGACCATTTCAAGTACTAGAGAGAATTAGGCTAGTGGCGTACCAATTTCACATCCATAGAAATTGAGAGCTATTCATGATTTTTTCATGCATCACAACTTTGTAAGTATCACCCTCGCCCTTCCAATGTGATTGATGTCAAAAATGTTGATATCGAGATCGATGTGTCCATTGAGGAGCATATGATACGTGAGTTGGGTCCCAGTGAGAAAGTGTTATGGGGAAAGAAAGAGTTGTTAGTTCATGTGTTATGGAAAGATGACAATTTTAAAGATGAAACGTGGGTACGAGAAGTAGACATAAGGTCTTAATGACCCATTCTTTTTGTCTTTGATTCATAGAGCTTTTCAGGAGTGCAGCTCAAGGATGAGCTATTATAAGGTAGAGAGATTATAAGATATCATATTTTTCTAATGTCTTATCAAGTGCAATTTCAGGTACTTATTGTTGTTTTTAAGTACCTGTAATTATGATTAGTGGCTTGGGGTTCATTTTGGTAAACATTTAAGAAAAAAAGGATAGTGGGTTGTACACGGTTTGTGCATGGTTTGAAAAACAGTGCAACCAAAACATGAAAAGCATTTCAAATTGGATAGTGGAGTCTGTATAAGTTTTGGATAGTCTGAAAAATCGTGCGATAAAACCATGCCAACTATGAAAAACTGGGTAGTGGAGTCCACACAGTTGGTGCATGGTTTTCCTTAACCATGCACCTCTGCCTAGGAAACCGTGGTCTTAGTATTTTATTTCGGAAAATATTTTTGTAACCAAATGAACCCCCCAATAGTCCCATATTTTGACCTTGGATTAGGTTTAACAATTTATAAGTGTTCACAAAGCCATCCATAGGGATTCCAAGGTGATAAAAACACCGTAATTCGAGATTTAATGCATGGATTGAAGATGTTCTCTCCTCCTGGTAAGTGGATTTCATCCCCATGCTTCTTCCATTCTTTTCCTCCATAATACATAAATATTTTCATGGAATATCTCCACCATATTCATTGATCTAAGAAAATAAATAGAGATATTTAACTAGGATTTCAAATCTTGATATATTTTTGCAAGATCTTGATTCCTTTGGTCTAAATTTTATTTTTAGGGTCTTGGATCCGGAGTCTGATCAACGATGTTGTACTGCTCGGATTTTGCCGATTTTTGTTGGCCTAACATCCATCAATAAATCGGGGTATGTTGTCTAACATAACTCCCATATTCGGGATTTATAATATTTTTATGTGTGTATGTGTTATCTATTTTTCCGTTGATAATTTAATTCCAAATTTTGTGTAATTAGGAATATAGATTTTACATGTAAATTTCCTTGGGGATTTAATTGATATTTATTTATTTAACAAACGATGGGGGGTTTACCGAATTGACCTTTTGGAGATTTCATTTTCTAATTGAGATATAGTAATTGATATTTGATATTGTAATTACGGTTGTCTATAAAAGACAATTAATTGTGACAATCAATAATGTGCCAAGAAGATTAACAAATATATAATAATTGGGAGAATTAATTATGTGCCATGATGGTATCAAGGGTAATTAATTTTGAGAATTAATTATGACTTCTTAGTTTTTGATTTGGATAATTAGTTGTGAACAATAAATTATGGAAGGATAATTGTGTTGATTGATTAATTAATTGATAAATTAATAATGGGTAGTATTCTTAGTTAGCTGTTGAACTTACTAATGGCCTTTGAAATGAATAAATGATCTTTAGATCAGTAAATGAATAATGTGTAAAATCTTTATGATTTAAATAATTATTAAATAGATGAGATTTTGTGGTTCTTGGCATGTCGTACTAGACAGATTAGATGTTGTCACATAGACATGGTGTTTTTCCCCAATAGTTATCAAATATTGAGATTTGGGGTGGATGGCATGACGACCTACACCGAATGTGAATTGGAATGTTAGGCATGATGACCTATCGTCATGATATTTGTTGTTTTAGTCATGATGTACAACACCAAATGATTAATGATAATAATGAGTGCTGATTCTAATGAGATTTGTGGTGGTAGGAATGATGACATAAACAAAATGATAAATGATAATGAATGATGATTCAAATGGGAAACATGAATTGAACTTGGACTGATGTGATGATTAAAGATTAAACTAAAATGTGATAACTTTTTAAATTCTACATTGAATGTATTTATTCATAAATCTACATGAACAATATTAATATTGGACTCGTTTTAGACACTGTTGGTGGTGGACTACTGAGTTGTATGCACACCGTATTCCGGATGCATGATCTGCACCCAAGCATACTTTGTTGTTGTAGGACAGTATAAGGGTATGGCAATAAGATAGGTTTCCGTTTTGGATTGGAAAATGGGAGGGGGAATTTGATGTGGATTAGGACACGTTTTGGAGTCATTGTGTCAATACATTTAGTTTCATTGTGGAGCCATGACATTTACATTGTCATTTAATGAATTACCTTTCAGTTGAGTTGTATTTTCTTGTTTTGTTAATCATATGACATGGATTTTTTCTGGTTATTTATTCACTTCTACACTATGTTATTGTTATTTGATTACATAGGTATTTTATTATGATAAAAAAGGTTGTAGTATCCCCATGAATGACTTACCATGCCCTTGCTACTAGTCGTCACCTGATTATGTACGGTGAGGTGTACATGAGGGAATGTGGCCAACTAGATCAGGGAACAGTTTGGTGGCTCCCAGGTCAGGATGTCACACCTGATTCCCACATTGCATCACTAGGATTCGTCATATTTTTTACAACAGCTATGACATCACCCTTTATCGGTGTATTCCAAATATCATAGATGTAATCATCTGAGAACTCCATCCACTAATGTTGACACAAGTTCATGTAACATTGGTAGAAACCATAACATATGTTTGTGTGATCTTTGAAAATTTAAAATCATGAACAAATAAAGTAAAATCTCTTAATAATTAGGGAATAAAATAATTCCACCAAATTTATATCAATTTTTCATAGTTTTTCTCGTGTAGAAGTACCTAATAATACCCATAATAGATAACTAATATCTTCTTTATCAGAACATAGCCTACCCCAGGATAAGTAATATCATAAAAACATCAAAATGATGATCTTTTTCTAGAAGGAAAATAAGTAGATCACTAAACAACATCTCCTTATGAAACTAGAAAGATGTAAAAAGCCGGTCAATCCATAAGAAGTCATGATACATACACTTGTAAATACTTCTAGTGGATTAGAAACCTATGATAAATCAGTTACGAACCACTTCTAACTTCCAGAAAGACAATGGAGACATTGTACCTCTATCACTGCCTTGGGGGATTCCCAAGGCACAACTACTTATACCATCAACAAATCCTCATATAATACCTGACTGTATTCAACATTCATGATGAAATAGACATCTCAATATTAAAACACACAATTCAACAAATTTCCAAAAACAATTTGATGATGAAGAACTCCAATAATAGCTCACTAATGCACTATATTCTAATTCCAATATGTGGTGTACACATGGATATATGAGATAAAATCCACCCTAAAAATATATAGGAAGACATGAACCACAATGGTTATTAAACCTGTGAACATATGTAGATAATTCATCACACCAAAGGGCATCATGATTAACTTGTAATTCCCTTGACAATAACATAAAACAGTTTTTAGGATATCGTCATACCTTACATGAATCTGATGGTATCATGACTAAAAATTGATATCCATGAACCAAATATCACCTTTCAGTTGTATCAAATAAATCATAAATCCATGGATGTTGATATCATTTCATCACATTCACATAGTTCAAGGGATGGTAATCGATACAAAACTATAAATTGTCATCATCCATCATTATGAACAAAATTAGTGCACCCCATGGTGACACTATCAGCTAAAAAATAGAAACTCAATAGACCACAAGGATTTATACATGGCTCTTGAAACTCATAAGGTTCCATCATATATAGATACTTTGAGATAAGAGACAATCCTAGTGGTAGTTTGACCCCGAACATGATCTCTTAGCATGGGGATATCACTACATCCTATTCTAGAAAGAACATTGGGTACTCTTATTCAACCCAAAGAAATGTTTACTACTGGACCTAATAAGAACTCAGTATCATATAACACATCATGGATGACAAGGAAAGAACACACCTTTGCCCATATGAGTTTCTCGCTCTCCAAAAAATCACCTCTATCTATCCATCATCATTGAAGAAAACAACTTGTCTACTAAATAAACACATGATATTCTATACTGAATATAACCAATCCATTTTGAGGTTGATATCATATGTTTTTCCCTGAAAATATTTTAGATATCCCCAAGAGTGGAGTTTCCAAATAGTATCTCATAGTTTCTACATCATTCAACCAAGCCAGCTTGACCACTAACTAGATTAGTCAAAACCAAGGGAACTGTAAGCCTCTATACCTCAAGTCCCAAAGCATGGATGAGGGTAGTTCATAATACGGATTATATACCTCCAATATTAAATAATGAATTAATCCATGTAGAATATAATAAATGAGTACCTCGAACAAAGTTATGGCTCATATGGAGCTTTCAAAGCTAATGTATCAAATGACACATGACCTTTTCCATGAAATATATTACCGTACTGATTAAAAACTCTATGAACATAATCTCCTCTATGAGAACTGTGAGCATCCCAGGGTTGTCCACCACATAATGAATCTGCTCTCTACTGATCCAATGCTAGAGAAACCTGCTTCTAATACATCTGCTGGAATATTCACAATGGAGGGACTGAAAGCGTAACAACTAGTACTCACAAACTACTCAAAAGGGTATGGAACTCTCTCCACTGATAACCTCAGACACCATAAGAAAAAAACAGTTTATGATCCTTTAATAAAGGTCTAACAGCCGATGCCTTTGGAGAAATGTCTCATTGAGGGGTGGGGCCTACCCCCACCTTATCTGAAGCTATTCTATCTTGAATACATGAATCCTCATACCATAGCTATACTATGTGAGGAATCCTGACAAATCCCTTATCATGATGATAAAGTTCATTCTAATGTCACCTTACTGTCCTATTGCCTATCCATCATATTGAGATATGTCATATATATAAATGTGGTGACCTATCACTGGATATATGGTTGAAAAATCTCCCCAAAATTCCTTTTTACTGGTCTCCTCATGTAGATATAAACCAGAAGCATATAAAAAATGTTCCAAAAATGAATTTCAAACATTGAATCGTTGAAGATGCACTTCAAAAGGGTATGAATATTTTGGTGACCATATTCCCTCAATAACGATGAAGGAAACATGGCTATAAACTATCTTGAATCTCCACCAATGAGACTACCGACTCCTTATGATCACTGTGGAATATGCACAACCACAACCTCAATACCCTATGCATTATCATCAATTCCTATGACACCCAGTGATCCTTCTAATCATGGATTGAACTAATGGTTATATCAACCTACACAAACAATTATTATATGATTTCATCTAAAATGGATCCTTCATACCAGTGCAGTCTTTGGTGGTGAAACACTCGTATTGTCCTCCTCCAAGTGTTTTGTCATCAAACTCTACCAACTGGGGATCTACTGGCACATTGTGGTGAACATATTATACCTAATCCAAATGAGGACACCCACCTAGAGCCATGTTTTTTAGCGAATTAATAGTTATTGATACTAAAAGAAAATATATGGAATACTTTATCATTAATTTATTATTTAATTTATTCATTTTATGTTAACATACCCCATAGTATAACCATGAAAACACAGGAAAAAAGAAGAGTGATGCATGATCGTTCCCAAGGTCTCTCCCATGCAACCCATAACACCCCATTTAACTTCCCTTATAATCTTAATGGTTACTATATCATATCATAGGAGGGTGTAAATACCCATGTCTCACGCAGTCTCGTGTGTGTAAAGTGCTTTCTAATCTTATCTTACACCATTTCCCTACCAAACCATGCAACCTATAATTATTCCTAACTCCAAACTCTATCAAATACCTCAAAAAAACTTTTATACCACTATATCTGGATCACCTCCCAGTATAATGTTCCCCACATGGGATGTAACTGGTAGAAGAGAGATTGTGACCCCTGAGTCTTGAGTCTAGTAGGCCTTAGGATAGTGACTAAAACCAATGGAATAACAATAATACTGATGGGAGGTATTACCCTCTAATTGAAACACATATTGAAGCGAGAGATAAAACAAACACCAACCAACTCTTGATCAGAGTACAATATAAGATAAAACCCAAGTACCCTATTGTAATATCATCAAATATCTACTAAAACTAAATAGGAATACTATATGTACCAAAAGAATGTAAATATGAAAGTGAACACAAATCCCAAACATCTCGTGTGACCATAGGAAATTAGAAACCATATTGATCTCAAACATTCTCATCATACCTAAAAAAAGTTTATATATACATTGGGTGTGTATAAAACATAAATGGTAGGATCATCCTTAAATACTCTCGTGAATAATTAACAAAATCATTATAATTCTTAGTGAACAACACATGAAACTAACTTTTCTACTATACATGTATACTAAGATCCAATCATCACCATTGATACTCTCAACATAAATTGTTTACAAGAACATATATAATTGAAAAAATTATAAAGGGTACCCAAAATGACTTACCCAATGGTTTTCTGCTCTACCACAATGTCGTATGTCTTGAGAATCTCACTCAAATAAGGTGAACCCACAAACAATTGAATGAAGCACCAAAGAATACACCTCTTGAAATATACAAAAAAATCCTAATAACCAAAATTAATGAGTTATTTTATATGATACACCAAATCTCGCATAACATTTATCATACGTCTGGTATTATAACTCAAACCATCACAACCCATACACCGAGTAAGGATACTCAATCCATCATAGCCTATACACATTTTACCTGTTGAAGTACATAAGAAACTATATCCATAATATGTGTGTGTGATATAACCAAAATCCATTACTTTCCCATACTCATATATAGAGAAAACTAACTGATGTTCATACACACCCATGAAAATACAATGATAAGTGATCGAGGATAGCTATTGTATTTATCCATTTATCCTCCCTCTAGGATGTTTGGGAAGACACCACTAAGAGGTTAGAATCCCAAGGGTGTCAGCTTCTATAATCGATAGAGTAGAGTACTTTATATAAACACCAAAAGTACACGATATAATATATCTCACCACCACACTATAGGCATAACCTGGTCATAAACTCAACTACATCTAACATCTCATTAACTCAAAATTACCTCTTCTAGGACTAGATATCCTATAAGAACACAAAAATGTAAAGAGATACATTAAATTATCCTATTCCTTTTCATACATTGCACTTTACATTAATTTATTCCTTATAATATATTAACAATTATCATTTCCACATTACAGCATAATACCATTTCAAAAATGATCAATGCCCTCCATGAATAAGAAAACATAGTCCACATCTTCTCATAATTTCTACCTCAACATTTCATCCCATCAAGATCCAACCCCATTGGATTATTGTTTATTTATTTCTTTAAAAAAATTACATTATATATCACCAATTTCTCATGAAAAACATTCCAATATCCCCAAACATATGTTGAAAACATGGTCAGTAGATTAACTACCCATCAAGTATTTTCCACCTATTGAATGAGAATAAAATATTCAAAACATGTGGAGATAAACATGAAAAGTACATGGCATACCCTGCATATCTTTACCTCCCATGAATATAGAGTATCCAAAAAACATACATCTCCTAAAAGATGTGGGCAATGGAATGAAAAGAAACAATCCTATTGGCATCCTTCCTAACAACATATTGGACATGCATCCAACTTCCATAATAATAGGTAAGCCTAAAATCAACCCATTTCATCATCTATAATGTTTGTAACCCCTACATCCAAAGATACCCTTCATATGCTAGCAATTTAGAATGAAATATAATGTCTTTTGAGTCCTTCCTCTAATAGGAATTGAGTAGGAATCTAGAACCAAGTGTATAAAATCACATAATATGGGAGCCATAAACCATTATAAGAAACAAGATCATGAGATAAGATGTTCTATCCTTAGAAAATATCCATGATATATATATATATATATGAGAAATAAAACAACCATCCCACGTGATTTTTTTATGAAGATCTTTTGAAAAAACAAATTATCAAAAGTAAATACCCAAAAGTTATGTGGATAAATGACACAAAAACTATTAGGATCTGAGATATTAAGGTCCAGTATAGTCTATGAAATCTTCATGGAAACCTATATAATTATTTACATACAATGGTTGATCTTATAGGTTTATTCATTAGGAAAACCAAATTACATCATTTAGATGTGAGGGAATCATACTAATGCTCTCGTGGGAAAATAAAAGAACCACAAATCAACTAATACGTATATTAGCCATCCCATCATTTCCAAGGAATTCTCACCAAATAATGATAGTCAATTAATATAATATATGTAAAGAACATCGATGTTAGGGTACCCCAAACAACATTCCCATTGATTATCCCCTCTCAACCCTTGATGGTAGATGTCTGGGAAGTCACACCTCTTTCGAAGATACAACATCACAAACAACCATCACACACCTGGGCGACAAACCCACTCACAAGAACTAGGTCACAATCCACAGAACATCCTACGTAAAGAAACATGGGCCAAAAACCAAAACACATCCAAACCATATACACAAGGGCCACTAATCTCAACTAATACTACATGCAGACACCTAGGCCACGAACCGCACTTCATCCTAAAGACTCATAGGAAAGCACAAAACATCTAATATTGAAGACACCTATGAATGTAAAACATTCACATAGACACAATTGAATCACTCCCCACTACAACCTTCCAAAGGAATATTAGGCCATCCCTACCTGCAAGAAGGAGTAGGGAAGGTCCAGTGTCTTGCCATCTATTATCCCATTGGGATGTTGGGAAAGAAACCATCCCCTATAACAGTGGGGGGTGTTTATTACATAGTAATCAACAATGGTGGGGTGCATATAGAATCACATGGAATATAAAATTGTATGAATTCATGATAGAAAACACTAAATCCCAGATTATGGATTCCTAGATAGAAATCAACCCAAAATAAGTCCAATATTACCTCTTGATCTAAATTAATTTTATCAGCATCCACAACAATCATTCATGAAGGGAAAGAACCTAGTAAACTAGTCTGGATTCACATTTCACAATGTTATTCACCCCTTCACGATATTTCATTTTATATTTCCATTTCATTGAAAAACCAAAACAATACATTCTTACATTACTAAATGATTTTTTATTCATCCATTAGTACCCATTCAAATTTCATGTCAGAAAAAAATGGAAACACTGTGGTGACCCTCAAGGAGATAAAAATTTCTGATAACAAATAAACATGTATTTATAATAAAAACATTGTAAAACATTATTAGAAGATCAGTTGAATCATTTTATAGGGTTCTCATGGAAATTTTATTGGAGAGGTACACATAACAACACAAACATTATTCTAAAAACTCATCCCTCTCAAATCACATAACAACTGATGTAACCCCAAACTCACATCCCTATAAAGTCACATATTACCTCACAACAAGTTATTTAGACCTAATGTAAAATAATTATCATCTATACAACAAAAAAATATCTCAACATGATATTCCAGTACAACACCCATGCCATCTGACATCACACAACCAGGATCACAACCATACTACATCACATAACAGAATAAACACATACATCATATCCGCCCATGTTACAATGAAAAAAAAATTCTAGATTTAACAAGGAATCCCTTATTTAACCCCTCTTGTTAATTTATGGGTTATCACCAAAACAATATGTTCTAAGTTTATCCACTCATTAGTCAAATATAATTGATTAACCAATTTCAATATACAAGTTTCCATCCAAATACTAACAACAAGAACTCCATAAATCATTTAGTGCGCCAACAAGATCCCCCAATGGAAATTATTTTCATTAGGTAGTTAGCCAATAATAATCACAAAATCAACAAAATATATAACAATGTAGGATCACACATCACATTTTCTTACTGCTAGTATATTGATATTAAACTGGTCCAATTACCTTTGTTAGTCAATATTTAACTATCTTCACTTGGGAAACCTTTGTAATCCCACATCGTGTGATTCAAAAATAGGATATTTGAAGTAAAACCAATATAAAAATGGTGAAAATGTTATTAACGTTAGAATGAATGTCATGCTATATCTATGATCACCTCTTCTACAGGATGTACTTCCATCCATGGATTCCATGACACCACCACCACCAAAATCACCAAATAGAACCACATAAGAAGAAATGGAGATCATCTTATATTACATGGAGAGAAGAATGTGTGGAAAATCTTATAATCCCAAAATAAATAGTAAAAAAATAAATTATTCCCATGGATTGAAGACAGATTGCAATAGATCGAAGAATAGAAGCTATGAGTCTATTTGTAGTGTAGGAATCCTCCAAAAAATGAAGAAGGGATGTTGGGTCACTTGGAGTGTAGGGAGAGCCATAGTAAATATTGGGTTTTAATACTCGAGAAGTAGTAAAATACTAACAACATTAAAGTAGAAGGGTATTACATGAAATATAACCCCCTTTCACACCTCTTAATATCTCAATTTTGGTTTCCACCGAAATTTCCATCGCATTTTGATTTATTTTATATTTCAAACAAGAAAATATTACACACTAAGAACTACGGAGAAGAAGATGAAAAAATATGATTCACGCTGTGTAATCTACTTACACAACATGAAATCCATATTGAAGCTTTGTTGCACCCCTATCTCCAATGAAAACTCATAGAACCTCCTATGATCGTCTAAAAAAACTGAAAACTAGTAAGGTAATAGGTTGGCATGGAAAAAACTATAACATTATATATCTATGAAATTATTCTCACAATCAAGAATACAAAACTAATCCCATACGAAATGGGGTCTGAATAACTACCCTGTGAGATAGCTCTGAAGATTATACCCACATCAGAAATGCTACATCTAGCCAAACATACCAACCCAAAACACCAAATATAAAATCCACACAACTACTATTCCACAATCATAAGGATACTCTTTTCACAAAACCAAAAATCTGAAAAATACCATGAATCCACTAAATCCAATGATCTATACTATCTTGAATATAAGAATCATCTAATTCTATCCTCAATGTTATGGTACTATCTACCGTGGGCGAGATTGACTCACTTGCATGTGTTTAATTACATTGTAGTTAATTCATCTCTACTTGGAAACGTGTGAACCATTCAACCTATTGGACGAAATTATCACACAAAACATTTCCCAAACCATGTTAAATCATCTAATTTTATAAAATAAAGTATAAACATAAAATTTAAAAACAAAACATATAATTGGGTAACTTAAAACAACCCTGAGTAGTGGGCATGAATCTGAGTTTCCCACTCCAATATACAGTCCTCATGTCTATAATATCTCCACAACACATGAACGAGGGAAATGTTCAATCCACACATCATTTCCTCTTGATGATCCTAGATATTTTTTGAATAATCCATGATTGTTTCCCAGTCATCGATATCTAACTCCCCCCCTCCCAATAAAGGACATGGGTGTCATCGTGAGGGTCCTGAAAATGATGAGATACATGGAAGACCATATGGATACACTCCAAATATAGTGGACAAGAATACTGGAATGCCTCCATTCCAAATCACCCAAACTCATCAGAGGTACCAATGAATATAAGAGAATTATTACTCCCTCTATCAATCCTCCAATTCCATCATAGAGGGGTAGACGTAAAGAAAAAATTGTTCCATAATCATGAACTCCATGGTTCTCCTTATATGATTGGCATACAACTTTTTTCAGCCAAGAACTAATTTCATCCTCTTATGATAAAGATGAATTATTTCTATCATTCACTGCCCCGCATTGGTTCCATGAATGGTTCTCTATCAATCTAATGTACAACTCAATGGTAAATGACATGATATCTTGTATAAATCCTCAAATGGGGACATACCGGTGGAAGGGTGGTAGTTATTATTATAAGACAACTCTACTAAAGGCAAGTCATGTTCCCAATATCCACCAATGTCAAAGGAGCATTTCTGCCACATAATATCCAATTATTATATAGTTCATTAAACCTTTCCATCTATTTGAGGTTGGAAGGAAGTTTCAAGGCATAACCTAGTTCAAAAATAATGCATCGAGCCCTGAATGAATTTTGAGGCAAATTGTTCATCCTGATATGAGGCAATGGACCAAGGAAATCCATACAACAACTCCACCTCATCCACATACCTCTTATGCAAGGTATCCCGTATGGCCATTTCAATGATCGATATGATGTGGCAATATATCCTCAACCAATCCACTATCACCCAAATAACATAATGGTATCCTTGAGTTCTGTGTAACCATCTAAAGAAATAAATTGATATTTCCTCCCATTTCCATTTGGGGAAATCTATGGGATATAACAAGCCTCTAGGAATACATTTCCCCACCATTACATTCCAGAAAAAAATCAATTTCCCACAAACTCTATAACTGCCCCTTTAATCCTAGGCACCCAAACATTATCTATCATCCATGGTACATCATGGAAAGTGATAAATGATCTGCACAGGGTGAGCTATGAAACTCATGAAGGACTCAACTACACATTTCTACGAGACCAAATACCATTCTAGGAAATAACATCAGGTCTCGAAAATCCCCCAAACACCCCTCTAGATAATTACCACGGCCAACATGATTGGGAAACACCTCCTCTTATACATCCCCTAGTGATCCTCCCCTATAAAATAAATCATAGAAGCCTTCATGTTAATCTAAAAAATAGACTCTACCTCCATCCACTCTTGGTTCTATGTTCTTGGCCACCATCTCCTCCATTTTTTTCCAAGCATCGATAGATTCCTAATGAAAAAACATCTGTGACTTCCTGGTCAAAGCATTGGCCAAACAAATTTCCTTTATTAAGGTGTAGGATATCTCAAAATCAGAGTCCTGAATAATCTCCCTCAACCTCCACTATATAATACTTATGCCACATTGGAAAAATATATACCTCAATATCTGGTGATCCATGAAGACAAAAAAATAGCTCCCCATTGAGGTAATGTCACCAAAAGATTTGTGATAAATCCACCAAAACCAACTCCAGAAAATGGGTGGAACAGTTACTCTCAAGAGTAATTAACTTCTTTGACCCATAAATGATCACCTCCCACTACTGCATCAATACGGACCAAAACCCATACATTAAGCATCACAAAACAAATCAAACATAACCCCTTCATTAAGAAACCAATGTAATGGAAAACATACCAACTTCCCATTCAGTAAACTGAATAATGTCTCACACTAATAACTCAACAATGAACCTTGTTCTCCTCTAGTCACAACTATAAAAGAGGCTACATATTGAGAGAAATTAGGAACAAAAATCTAATAACACCTCTCAAGTGTAAGGAAACTATGAACCTCTGTCACGTTCTTGGGTACATCCAATGAAACAACTACATCAACATTCAACATGCCTATTGCTACACTTTTCTGAGACACCACATGTCAATGGAAATTCACCTCCCATGCCTAGAACATATACCTGGAAAACATTCCATTGATCTTGTGGCCTCCATGAAAAAACAAGATAGTTATGAGATTCTCAAAATTCTCAACCCCATACATTGAGTAGAATAATATTTCATCCATGAACATGATGATAAACCATTATAGGAACTTATGAAACCAAGATTTAATGAGTCCCATGAACACAACATGAGAATTCATATCATATAATGGCATCAATAAAAAAATTAAGATCCCATAACAATAACTAAAATTAGTCTTCAGGATATCTCCCTCATTTAACTTTAATTGGTGATATCTAGACTAGTGTAAAATCGTAGAAAACCTACTCACCCCTCTTAGCTAGTCTAAAAGATAATATATCCTTGGATCGGGTAATTTTTCTAGGACATCATGTAATTCAAAATGTAATAGTCTATGCACAACCTCAAACCACCATTTGGATTTTTGGAGAACAACACTAGAACACCCCATGATGAAAAACATGGTCGGATAAAACCCTTTTTTATTAGGTTGTCTATTTTAATCCACAAATACTGCATCTTAGAAGGATCCATCCAATAATGATCCATTGAGATGGGAGAAGCATTGGGATGTAAATCAATTCTGAACACTACACCAAGTTGATGGGGTAGCCTTAAAACCTCATCATCAAAATCCTCCAAGAACTCCATAACTACTAAGGGAACCTCTAGCACCACAGAATCTACTAATTCTATTGATAGTTCATCAAAAAAAAGTTACAAGGGGCTCCACTAACACACAACCCACCTGACAACCCTGATCGCCAACTAAATCAAGAAATTCACTATCCACATATGAAAAAACTACACTCCTCTAGAGGCAGATCATAATAGCATGTATAGGATATAATAATTCGATTCTCATTATAAAATATTATGTATGGATTTTTCACACGAAGACATCACCATGGGACTATAGTGTCCCCCATCTTCATTATACAACCATCAACACTCATGCAAATTTTTTTTTCCAGTCTATGATTGGTGTAATCAACACTGGGGTATATGAAGCCTCTATATGTATTTTAGTATATCAAGGTATATATTAAGTGAAATAAAGGAGTGGGATGATCTTGAATAAAAAAAGCCTCATAAACATGTGTACTTGAAAAACTTATCGTACTTCTATTGTTCTCTGGCCCCTATGGAACTATTTCCACCACTACACGCAACTAACCAAACCCAACTATGTAGCATCTCATTATAATACCACCTCCCTGACGAAGCCAATGTTGAGGTCCCTGAACATGAGGAACATTCTATGTTCAACCACTACTTTATGCATCTCCCCATAGTAATGAATGATATTTATTCCCCTACTTCTTAAACTAGTTCAGCATCTATTTCTACAGAGGATGATGATGAAACTGTCCTCCTCTATAGAACTATGTTTGGGCAGCCACCGAGCATTGTTTTTGAATATTTCCATGAACTCCAAAAAATTAAAATATTGTTCCTAATATCCCAAGAATGGAATGGAGAACGTAGGCACCAAATGGATGAAAAAATGCTAGTGATGGTATCTCCTCACAAGTCATCCAATCAATGGTCCTAGAACCTAAGTCATGTCACATAGAACTCTCCCTCCGGATGAATTATTCTAGATTTAATCTAATGATATACCTCCCCATGATCACTTCTACTAGATCATATCTACCTTCTTCTAAACCTACAAATATGTTAGAATCCTAAAAATAAGTAATTGCATACTGGATTGATGGATGAAGTGACTCCTCAAGACATCTCACATGGGACTCCACATCTAGAATGATATCATAAATGTAATGAAGGAGATCCATGATATGGATCCCTAGATCCCACACTAATATACAACCCTACATAAGCGATTGTAGCTCCTATATCATCTCAGCATTAATAGTCAATGAAAAGAGATCTCCTCAAAACTCCATGTCATTGGAGAAACACAAAATGTCTTCCACATTCTGTTCCCCTAG
Organism: Viscum album; assembly: GCA_963277665.1. Taxonomy (NCBI): domain Eukaryota; kingdom Viridiplantae; phylum Streptophyta; class Magnoliopsida; order Santalales; family Viscaceae; genus Viscum; species Viscum album. The sequence continues at coordinate 663,395,059 of OY728151.1, read as the reverse complement.
ATATATTTTCTACCATTGAAAAACATCACCGTAGATATAATTAATTGCCTATGTAACCCTATACTCTATTGGAGTGAGGAATAGACTAATGGAAATATCATGCTCCTTCATCCAGCTCTCTGTCTCCATATAAAAAAACTTCCCACATATATTCCAAATCCTTTTTTTGGATAGCACACATTGTTATCTTCCAAAGATCATTATCTTCTGCTATATAAACCATAAAATGATCAAATAGATTAGCTTAATGAACATCTATTATCAAATATTCTCAAGTATGATGAATATGATCCATTTTAGAAAGGTAAAAAATTATTTCCCAAGACCGTGTAATGTGGAATTTTATTTTAAAAAAATTAACTCATGTTATTCAAGTTACCCATTTTAACCATCCCAAAATAAAAAAAATCCAAGTGAGAACACAATTCATTTCGATTCAAGTAGCTCTCCTATGTCTCCACCCATCATACATGACCAGTTTACATTTTCCATCAATAAACAGAGTGTTTTGGAACAAGATCCTGGGGCGGGGTCTAAAATCATGTTTCCTGGTCATTCTCCCTAGCCTATTTCATGAGCCATGGAAAACTGGAACTGTTTCTATACCTTACCCTAAAATAGTCATCATTTTGAATACTAAACTCCCTCCTATATCTCAACCATCAACTATAATACCATTTGATCACAACCCCCTCCCACCAATTATACCCTTCATTGGCTTGGATTGAATAAAAGGAGATAATGACCCATAGGGTCTTGCTTCCAATAGACTCTGGGTTCGTGACTAGCTCATAGTATGTACAAATATCACAATATGGGAGGAATTACCCTTTATAATAGAAAATATCAGAGAATATGATCGTACATCCACAAAACTAGTCTAATAAATATATATATATGAGAGTGAAATCCAAAAACCATCACACATGCATGTTTAAAATAGAATGGGTACAAATAAAAAAAATTCTATGTAAATACCCTAACGTAAAGATGACCAGTCACACAACTACTATCATGATCTAATATATAAAGCTCCATCATGGTCCACGAAATCCTATTGTAAGCTATTTTATATACAAAGGGTGGCAATATAGTTACACTGAGTAGTAAAACAAAAGTATCTGTTGAAAATGTGATGGATGATTACTAATGCCACCATGATAAAATGATATAACTAAACAACACCTAACACGTATAGTATCCATCCCAGCCTCACCATGTCATGATCAGAAAATGACATAGGTCATGTAATGTAATATAAGTAATATATATTGATGTTAGGGAATACATACCACATTCCCACTGACTAGCTGCTCTCACACCTTGGAAAAAAATTATGGGGCACTCCACCACTTTAGACGATACGACGCCACAACTAACCAGCACACATTTGTGCCACAATAAACAACACATCCTACCCATAGACACCTGGGCCACAAACCAAAACACACCCCGTCCGAAATCCAATGGTCCACTAAGAACAACACATCCTACCCATAGACATCTAGGGAACAAACCTTATTACATCTCTCCCACAAAATTTTTTTCCAAATACTACAACTCATCCTGAGTACACATAGGAATGCACAACACATATCATCTTGATGACACTTGGGAATGTACAACACACCCACACACACTATGGAGTCACACCTAACCACAACATGTGTAATCAATGTTGGGCTATCACCACATGCAAGAGAGAATATTGAAGATTTGAATTCCATCCATCCAATCTCTCGTCAGGATGTTGGGAATGGAACCCTTCACCATGACAATAGGGGGTATTCAACATGTAGTTATCAACTATTGTGGGGTGAATATAGAATCACAAGGAATATACAAGTGTATATAAAAAAGAAACCAAACACTCAATCCCAACCAATTTGATCCTAGAAATAAATCATCCCACAGTAATACCACAATTTCCACTACCTCGAAATGATAATTATCAGAATCCATAAAAATAATTTATGAAGGCTAAGTGCATTTTATACTAATGTGGGTTCACATTTCCTCCATGTTTAACAACCTTTCATGATAATTCCTTAGCCATTTTCATTAAAATAAAAAATCCAACCAATAATTCTTATGCTTGTTTAAAAAAATATATCTTTATCCATCCCAACCTAGGAACCATTAAAGAATGTCACAAATCGGAAAAAATATTATAAAAACATCAAGGATTCTAATAATAATGATAAATAATTAACATAGCTAAACATTAAAACAAATCATTCCACATTCATTAGATAAGTGGTGATCCTTTCGTCTTGTTACTGATAGAAAATAATAATGATAAATGCACATACAAACACTAACTTCTTAATTAAATAACCATCCACATAGATCACATACCAATAGAACAAAAACCCAACACATAACCCCATATTTAAATACATTATCTCCCAAAAAATTATGAAAACCTATATCACAATATATCTCTTCCATCCCAAAATCAATTAATATCTATACTTGGGAATCCATTACACTACCCCAGCCATACCAAAATACAAAATTGGGCTACGTCACTAACTAGAACAAACCCATAGATCAAATCACCCCACATACTACCGGAAAACCCAATTCAAGATTTTATATGTCATCCCTTATTTAATTCCAATTTTTAATTTAGTTGCCATCATATAAAGAATATGGTCCTAGAGAGTACATTCATTAGAAGAACAGTCTGATTAAAAAAATTATATATAAGTGTCCAACCTAAAATAATCAACCTATATTCCATAAATAATATAGTTCCCCAACAAGGTCCCCCAGTGACCATGATATTTTTGGCTAGTAAGCCCAATAAAATAACAAAATAAACAAAACGAATGACAAATAAGGATCATGCATCACTTTTCCCAACCCCATGTATATTGATCTCGATCTAGTTTAATTATCATTATTAATATATATAACATTATTTACAAGTGAAATCTCAAAATACGAACCCTTTATGATGCCCAAATCATATAGAAGAAAGAAAAACTACCTCAATAGGGTGGAAATGTTCTTCGCATGAGAACATACCACATGATAGAGCTTTGATAACCTCTTTGGAAGGATTTGATTCCATCAGAGGATTCCATGAAACCCCCACACCAATTACAATAAATGATAAACCCATTAGAACCAAAGAATTCAATTTTCCATTACATGGAAATAATAATTGGTGAAAATGGAGATTAGCCCAGATGAAATGAAAAAAATGGAGGAAGAATTCATCTTTGATAAAAGATTGATTTTGATGAATTGAAGAATAGAATATAGGAATCAATACATGGAATATAAATCCCAAAAACATTGAAGAGGGGTCCCCAGATCGTCTTGTGTCATGGGAGGGTTTCTTCTGCCATAGGTTTTGACAACCCATGTGGCATGAAGATACTAAATACATTACCACAACATGGAATTACATGATATTTAATCCCCTTTAAATATGAATAATTCCATGAGGTTGTTTTTTTTTTCTGAAAAACACTTCTCATTTTGTTTTATTTTTCAAACACAGATATATTACTCACCATAAGACACCTATAAAATCTGTGAATCTAACCTTCAAACCATGTAGTCTTATAACAAGGCATGTATGCCCATGCGGCAACATTGTTGCACGCACTAACTCCAATGAAAACTACTAGGACCTAACTAGAACATATCCAACAACCAAAAACAAGAAATTTAATGGTCCAAGATAGAAGATACCATTTAATTCAATATCCTATTTTACATGAACATAAATATACTAATTCATAACACCGCTCTAAAAAATATCTGCTATCACAATAATGTGGCCTTCATGCCCCTCATCAAAAAACATAGCTCGAGGATCATCCATCTTATACTCAGAATTAATATGGGCCTCCCTTCCCCACATAACACAATATCACCCAAGGATCATCCCTCCCAGGCTTACGTCCCATCATAATATATATGAAAAAAACATATCAATGGGATATTGATCCTAATTCATAACATCCATCCTTCACACACAATGATCTCTCACGGCTCCAAAAAATCAGGCACATGGTGTTTCCAAAAAAGTTGGTATCGTAGGACCTACGAATGCATTATCATTTATCACAAAATAGGCTTTTATTCAACATTGAATTAACTAATTAATTATTCCTAGTTTTCACTAATGGGAAATGTACATAAAAAGATACCAAAAGATATCAAAAAATATTTTAAAAATTAATATTACATGCCTATTTTTTATCATCAAGCATCACCATTCCTTAGGTTCATTAACCAACTCAATAAAGCTTGCACTATTACATAAATTTAATAAATATTAGATTACCACAACATAAACCAGTTTCATTAAAGATTCATCCTTAATCATTTTTCAAATTAATTATCAATTAATTCCATATTTACATTATCGAACATTTTACATCAAGAACATCATGACAATACAATAACGATATAGATGTCATACTATATATCATATCAATAGGAAAAACGTTCTCAATTTATAAAGAAGAAATGATTCAATCAGATCAATGAAAATACATTAATTTAGTTCATGTGTTTTAAAATGTAACATTCATTGAAATTCTTAGGGATAAATCATTTAATCACGACAATTTCACTTAAATAAATGGAGAAGATATGATTCCCCAACATAAAAAGGTTGTCAATGTGTTTCGCATAAGAAAAGACCACACAATGGATCTATGATCACCCCTCCCGCAAGAACTAAATCCATCTTGGGAATCCATGGACCCACAATACCAAATCCAACCTGGATAACCCCCATTAGAACCATGAGCAATAATCCTCCATAGAATGTAGAGAAGATATGATAGTAAATGAGATAAAACTAAGTGAAACTACTATAAAACCATATATAAAACACCATAGATGGTTCTAGAAAACTACATATTGATGATTGAATATTGAGAATAATTCTAGTAGAAGGGATCTCCAAAAATATGAATAAGGGACTATCGGGTTGCCTAGAACATGAAAGAGGGAAGTTTTAGTAAGAGGGTTTGACAACCTGGGTGGTTGGAAGAAACTCATAAAACTATACAGAGTCTGGGGATTACATGAGGTGTTATCCCCTTTCACACCATTTAATTTCTCATGGTCTACGTAAACTAAAAATACCTCCCCCTTTCATGATAATTTTATTTCCTGAAAAACAAAATATTACACGATATGAATCCCAGTTTTACATCTTGAAATTATTTTACATGATGTGAAACCAACATTCACGTCGTGATAGTTCCCTGCTCCTAGTTATTTGCACCCAGACTCCTCCAAACATCTTCTGAGACTCCATTGACATCTAAATGACACTTGAACATTTATAGTGTCCACCCATATTAATATAATCTATTACAGAGGAAAAGTTCCCGAACAAGAATTTTGTTATTTCTTCCAAAACATATTTTAATTATTATAATACCATTAAGATATCTTAAAAAGAATATATTTCGTTTACTAATTTTATTTACGTAATTTAAATGACCATCAACCATTTCCACTTCAGTAAAATTGGTTATGAATTCATCATTCAATTGTAAGACAAACTACCAGCATGCGAACCGATGTCAGTTGTTTTTTCCATTAACACCACACACTATTGTGTATAATGATATATATAATATATATATAAGATATTTATAACATAATAATACCTATGGAGTCATTATATTGTATATAACTCTATTTATTACATTATGTATGGGATACAATAATGTCTCTCATTTGTACAGTGGACTACCGCCTCACGAACCAATGTGATAAATTTTCACTTATTTAATAAATTGAAAAAAATAATGGTAAGGATAATAAAAATATTTGATAGAAAAAAATAATTATTATAATAAATAAATAATTATTAATTTCAAAATTATAATATATCATTTTCATTCGTACCATTTTACTCAACAAAATATAATAACAACATTTCTTATACATGTAAACTAGAACCTTCAGAAAGGGATGCGACCCTCTCATTTCATTCAAAAACAACATGGATGATATATCTAATTATATTTTGATAAATAGTTTTTTATTTATGATATCATGATAATTTTCTATTCTAAAAATATTTCCAACATCCCTTTGATAATGATAATTAAAAAATGTAATTGTCAATCATTTGTATGTATGGCATACTTTCTCCATGATCATAACATAATTACATATTCAAAAAATATTTCGTAACTAGAAATATAAATTTAATTCATGTATAAATAAAATAATTATATCATAATAATAATTTTAGAGAATATCTAACTATATTCTATGCTGATGATCTAGAACATTCACAATAAATCATGAATGAGAAAATAAATCTATTAACCCCCAAAACAATAAATATAATTAATTACTTTTAAAAAAGTGATATATGATGTTATAAAAGGATAATATATAACAAAAAAAAATTAATAATTTTCAATATTATGTTAATAACATCTCTAAAATCCATATACATTAGGTTAACTCATGATTCAACTAAATGGAATCATGAGGTAAGATATTACAATATTCAATTTCCATTGATGGTGTTAAAATTATACTTTACTGATTATATGAGGATAATATTTTGTGTCTAATAAAATTTGGTTATTTTATGTTTTTTTTCCACATATTTATGGATTTAAATTTAATAAACAAAGTCAATTGACTTTTCTGATAACGTTTATATTTTGATGAATACTAAAAAATACTAAATTTTAATTGAAAACATTTTTTTAAACGAAATAGTTAATAGTGTTAAATTATGTATTTCAATGGTGTGAATGTATAATTAGATTAAATGTTTATAATTTAATACAATTTAGTCCATTATAAGTAATTTCACATTTAAATTTTACATAAACACGAGTCAATCTTTTTATAGTTTTTCAAATTTAAAAACCCTCTTTTCAGTTTTGACAAGGGGAATAAATATTAAATTAATTAAAGTAACTTATATGTTTAGAATTTTGTAAAATAGAATTCATTTTTTATTTTTTAATAAATAAATTATCTAAATGTAAATTTTTCAGTATTTTTCTGAAAACATTCCATTTTTATGAATAGTGAAAAACAATGCAAATAGTTTTAAACCAACTTTTTATTTATATAATTATTTATTTTAATTAAAAATATATTAACTTAAAATATATATATAATACCTATATAGGTTCAATATAATTAATTGGAGGCATTTTATTGTAAAAAATGATTTATAAAATTTTATTTATCTATTTACTGTCTTTTATCGACCTCCAAGTAGCAATTGAAAATTTTCAGAAAACATAATTTTATAGCGTCTATGAGTTGAATTTCAAAAATCCGATATACATGGTAAATATCAGTATGTAAAATGTGGTTCAATAAAATGAAAATAATTTTTGGTGAATAGATACTATTGACATTTATTTACCACGGTTAAATGTAAGTAGGGAAATTAAGGGTTAAAATGATATCCCAATTAAACTAACACATGTACAATTTCTATTGGATAAGTAGAATTCATCCAAAGAAAACCATAGGAATAAAATATGACCCTCTATGTGTAAGGACTAAAACCTTATGACATACTTAATCTGGAATTTAGTCAAGAAAACACTTCATCTTACATTAAGGAACCTTTCATGTTTAGATATTTAGAGAATTAGGACAAAAAATTCAGAACATTACACATTATTATAGAGTGGATACCATAAACACAATTTCCATTTTTTTAAATTTAAAACATTAAAACATAAAACACGACTCCTTGATAATTCATCAAAATTAAACATGGCTTCCTCCCTTGTCTTCCACATCCATTAACCTGTGAAAATCATTTAAAAACATGGGATGAGCACAAAATCTCAGTATGGGATGGAAAAGAAGGAAAGATCACATTAGTCCATGAATACTCGTAATGTATGAAAGAATTTTCAAAAGATATTCTCGTCACCCATATATAATTACATTGTGTAACATGAGATTTACACAAGATCAACCCAAATCATTAGAACATAAATATAATCATAATGGTATCTTGGGGCATTACTTACATAATCTTGTAACCATTCATGGATACCTTATATTTTGTAACCCTCAAGGCCACCTTACTTTGTGTAACCATTGTAGTTACACATGGAGTAACCATACGGCCGAACTCCAACATACTCATTCCCCATGCATTGGAGGGAGATATAGGTCCCACCCATCATCATAAATAATTCCCAATAACCAAAACATAACAATACCACATGAATAATTCCATAAAAACATTACTTTGGAATTTCGTAAAACCGAATTTAAAATTTGGATTTTTAATGAAATGCCCCTTATAAATATCATAAAATTAAAGAGAGACATAATAGGGTGGATGGAGTATTTATATATCAATTAAATAAACTTAGTAAAACAAAATATAAACAGAACCCACCACACAAACAATTTAAATAGCACATAAATAATGAAGTAGAAGGTTAACCCAATGAATGGAAATCAGGTTAAAAATTCCCTTACCTCAGGTCTGTCTTACTTAAAACATGTTTAAACATCATGTATAATGGTTAATAGAGTGTCATTAGTAGTTTATAGAAACATGTTCATGTTTATAAATTCTTATATTATCATTTAATAGCATCATTTCACCCTTTAATTGTTAGTATTTTCCTCCTTGAACTATTTTTTGGTGAGTTCTTATCATGATTTCCATGATTTGTTCATGGTGGATTTTCTTGTCGATTGGATGTGAAATTCCATAATTGTAATGGAAATGTATTTAAATATTTCCATTACCATAATTTATATCATTTATCATTTTGATGTTTAATATAAGGATGACTCATTAGTTAAAACATTAATGATGTTCGTTTAGATCATTTTAGTCGTTCTTTGATAACAATGACCTCATTTCGTTCTACAAATTAAAAGCATGTGTTAAAAACAATTCCACAACCATTGATGGGACATAATAAATATATTATAACTTGGATCAACAATAAAAATATATTCATGATCACACTTGAAGTATTTAATGAAAAATGAAATCACATCATTCACGATGTCGGTAATTCGACACTTCATGTAAAATGTTTTTAATTCCATTAATATGTGGCAGACGAGATGAAAATTGATGATGAATTTTCCATGAACATGATAATATCCAGAATATACATGATTATTTTGATTTCATTCCTCTTGGATAAGAGGGGGATATTAATGAAGAAAAAGGAATCATGAAATAAAAGAAAACTTGAGAAATTTCTCAGGAAAATTTGGTAGCTTAACGACGTCCCATAAAATTTCATAATAATAGTTTGATGAGTGAAAGGTAATATATCACGACTCATACATAATATAAATATTAAGGGGGTATATGGAATGAAATATCCCAATATAATTCAAAATTGAAAGGAAGATAATTATCTAAAATGAAAGAAAAGAAAGAAAATAAAAGAGGATATTTACCTCCTGATCTCTTCTCCTTGAGATCCTTTTTAAGGGTTTTGGTTTTGGTCTTTTGGTGAGACCATTAGATCTAGGACGTAGGGAATATCCATGGGAGGGGTATTTTGAAGAACTTAGGCATGTCTCATGGCCTGAGGGGTTTGGGAAGAATAGGGGAGCGAGGGTGGTATTTATAGTGGAGGAGAGGGGGTATTTTTCATTACTTTAATAATTATTATAATATTTTTGCCCAAGTTTATGAATAATCATAGTTCATGTGACATAAAATAGTAATGATGGCATCTGAGTTAGAACCATGTGGGCTTTCATCACTTATGATTTCTAAATATTGTATTTTACAGATAATTTGATTAAACGGTATTTTATCATATTTCACTATTCACCGAAAAATCCAGAATTTCAGAAAAAAAATTTCCCTAACCATTTTCAGACATGTATAATTCAAAATTGAGTTCCATTATTTTAAAATAAATTTCTAATTTTTTTTAATTAAATTTGAAAAAAACATACATAATTCAAAAATTAACAATTCTAATTCTATAACTACTTCTATATCACGATGAAAAAATTAACCAGGATGTTATTATCTTAAATCCTTAAGAAAATAAAACAATAAAAGAAATATAATATTCCTTATGGTCATATTATTATTCATATTACTATTCATAAGGGTATGTTACTATTCACCAAAAAAATTTGGTTCTAATAGACTCCAAATAACATACTAAACACAATTATAGATGATAGTATCTAGAATTCAAAACATAGAAGTGGAAAAATATTGTTTTAATGGATAAAGTATCATTCATTTCAATTTTTTATTAAAAATGAGGATGTTACATTATCCCCACCTTTCAGAAATTACGTCCTCACAATTATATTTATTTATTAAACAAGTGAGGGTACCTTGATCATGATGTCTACCTGGACTCATCATCATCTTTCTCACGTAAATAGAAGGACCATGCATTGAAACAATAATTTAGAGATCAATAAAAATCTTTTTCATCCTTCATCCAAATACACCTTTTACAACTTGGGTCATATGGGTGTTCACAAAAAAATAGTTTTGGAAAATAATCATGTCTAGCATATAATTTCAAAACAGATGATAAAACATTATTTTTATATAATTGTTGGACTGATTTTGAGTTGAAAATTTTAATAGATGTTACTTTTAAAATACCATCAATATGTTCTAGAAGAGTATATTGTAAAACTAATTATAATTAGATTTCGCAAGGGTATCCTTCTTCAGCATCTCCTTCAAAATCAAAATATGCTTCAAAATCTTTTGATAAGGTAAAATATTTAAAAATTCCATGATAGTATTTACCTTTCTAAAAAATATAAGAATATTGAGAAAATATGATTTGTTTAAATACATCCCATGATCCATGATAGTATCGAGGTATAGTGGAGGTGTCTGATATCTCAAACAATTTCTTGCAAGTCAGTTGTATGTTATAAAATGTTTCAAAGTTATCTCGACATGACTTTTCAATAATTATTGCAATCAAGTCATCATGAAGGGATATGAATGTCATTTTAGATCCTCCTCCTTCCATTTGTAACTGAATTTCCTTAATCTGAAAAGTTACAAAACAAGTATTTCACTTATGAATAGACATACAGACTAACCATATTATTAACGAAAACTCGTAATCCCTAAAGTGGTATAAACCATTCCTCTGATAACAACTATAAGACCCCTTCCCTTATTACATACTTAATCTTGAATTTAGTAAAGAAAACACATAATTTTACATTAAAGTTCTTTTCATGTTTAGAGCATTAGAGAATTAGGACAATAAATTCATAACATTACACATTATTACAGAGTTGATACCATAAATACAATTTCTATTTTTAAAAAATATAAAACATTAAAAGTTAAAACAATACACCTTGACAATTCTTCAACATTTAATATGGATTATTTACTTGCCTTACACATCCATTAACCTTTGAAAATCATTTAAAAACCTGGCATGAGTACCAAAGCTCAGTAAGGGATGGAAAATAAGGAAAGATCACATTATTCCATTAATACTCGTAATGTGTGAATGCATTTTCAAAAGACATTCTTGTCACCAATATATACATACTTAGAGTAACCTGATATTAAAATATGATCCAAAAAAACAATATAACATAAATATAATCATAAATGTATCTTGGGGAATTAATTACATAATGTAGTAACCATTCTTGGCTACCTTATAATTTGTAACCCTCAGGACTACCTTACTTTGCGTAACCATCACAGTTACAGTTAAAGTAACCATATGACTGACCTCCAACATACTCATACCCAATGCATTGGAGGGAGATATGGGTGCCAACCTTCATCATAAATAATTCAAAAGGAAGAAAATATAGTCATACAACAAGAATTATTCAATAAAAACATTACTTTGGAATTTCGTAAAACTGAATTTAGAAATTGGATTTTTAAAGAATAGCCCCTTACAAATATCATAAAATTGATGAGAGACTTAATATTGTGGATGGAGTTTGTATGTATATTGTAAATACACATAATAAAAGATAATATATAACGAAAACATCAAAAAAACTATTTAAACAGCACATAAATAATGAAGTAGAAGGTTAACCCAAAGAATGGAAATCAGGTTAATAATTCATTTACCTCGGGTCTCTCTTACTTCAAACATGATTAAATTCATATATAATCGTTAAAAGAGTGTTATTTTAAGTTTAAAGAAACATTTTCATGTCTATAAAATCATATATTATCATTTCATAGCATCATTCCACCCTTTAATAGTTAGAATTTTTCTCTTTCCACTGTTTTTGGGTGAGTTCTTAACATGATTTCCATGATTAGTACATGGTGAATGTTCATGTCGATTGGAAGTGAAATTAAATAATTGGAATGTAAAGGTATTTACATATTTACAGTAGAATAATTTACTCCTATTGGTGAGGACTCGCTAGGTGCATCCATGAGACCCGAGATCAAATCCGGGTGGAGGCATATTTCAGGGTTACTGTAGCAGTACTGTAGCAGGAAAGGTTCGATACCATAGTAGGCCCTGTTCGGTACTGTAGTAGCCAAAACTATTCATCCATCTGGGCCTCCGGGCTACCAATTTGGTCCTTGGGTCCTCCAAGGCTTTAGGGCCTCCCAATTCCTTTGGGCTTGTTGATTCTGAAGGCCTTCGGGCCACCTTAAGGCTTTAGGGCCACCCCAAGGCCTTCGGGCCACATGAATGCAAGCCCCAAACATACTCCAAAAAAGGAGCAGCCCCAAAAGAGGATTCAGAGCAGGTGAACTCACCAGAGAAAATACAAAAGGATTTTCAGAATGAGAGGGTATGGATGTGCCATCTGTACCAGCCTATTATTACATTGGAAGCCTAGTCAGACGATCATGCAAAGGTGGATAGCTACTATCAATATGTAGATGCTGGGGAGGGGTAGTTCCCTGTAGATAGTCTGGTTGAATTCCATAAGACCTTCGGGTCATGTAATCTCATAAGCCTATGGGACATGTAATCTCGGAGCCTATAGGCCATGTAAGGGTTCCCCCTCAACCATTGAAAGGGGGTTATCAAAAATCAATAAAAAATGAAGGCCTTCGGGATATTCATTCATTTAGATCATTTTAGTGGTTCTTTGATAATAACAATCTCATTTCATTTTATAAATTAATACCATGTGATAAAACGAACTCTAGAACCATTTATGAGACATAATACATATATTAAAACCTGGTTCAACCATAAAAATGATTTCTTGATCAGGCTTGATGTATTTAAAGAAAAATGAAATTACATCGTCCACGATGTCGTTAATTCGACATATCATGGACAATATTTTTAATTCTTTAAATAAGTTGGAGAGGAGAAGAACAATGATGATGAATTTTCCATTAAAATTAGATCATCCAGCAGATATAGGATTCTAGAGATTTAATGACTCTTAGATAATAGGGGGTGTGGAATGATAAAAAAGGAATCCTGAAATAAAAGATTACATGAGAAATTTTTCAAGAAAATTAGGCAGCCTGACTGCGTCTCTAAAAATATCATAAAAATAGTTTGATGAGAGAAAGGGAATATCTTAGCACTCATACATAATATGGACATTAAGGGGGGATATGGAATAAAATATCACAACACAATTCAAAATCTAAAGGAAGAGAATAACATAAAATGAAAGAAAAGAAAGAAAATAAAATAGAATGTTTACCTTTTGATCTCTTCTCCTTGAGATCCTAATTAAAGGGTTTTGTTTCTCTCTTCTAGTGATACCAGAAGATATAAGGCGTCGATAAGATCCCTGTAAAGATTATTGGGCAGAAATTAGAAATTTATCATTGCTTTATTGGTGTGGAAAGAAGAGGGGAGTGAGGGTGGTATTTATTGTGGAGGACATGGGGCATTTTTCATTATTTTAAACAGTTTTATAATTTTTTGCCCAAGATTCTGGATAGTATTAGATAATGTGACATCAAATATTAATATTGGCATGTGAGTTCGAACAATGTGGCCTTGAATCACTTATGATGTCATAAATAGTTTATTTTACTGATAATTTGATTGTACTGTATTTTATAGTATTTTACTATTCACCAAAAAATCATGAATTTCAGAAAAAAAAATTACCCCAAACATTTTTTGATGTGTAAAATTCAAAAATGAAGTCAATTTTCTGAAAATATTTTTAGAAATATTATTAAAAAAATTTTCAAATTAAAGGATACCTAATTAAAAAATTATCAATTCTAATTTTATAACTACTTCTATATAACGATGAAAAATTAACCAAGATTATATTATCTTAAATCCTTAAGAAAATAAAATAATAATAAAATTTAATATTCATTAGTGTCAAATTACTATTCATATTACTGTTCATAAGGTTATGTTTATATTCGCCAAAAAACAACTTGGTTCCAATGGACTCCAAATAACACACTGAAGACAATTGTAGTTGATAATTTCTTAAAATTCAAAACATAAAACTGGAAAACAATATGATCTAAAGCCTAGTTATAAACTTATACTTAAAAAAAATTTCATTCATTTAAATTTATTATTTAAAAAAATATGATGCTACACTATGGCCCACATGGATTCGATTAGTACATTTATTATTATTTTATTTAATGAATAATTAAAAAGTTAAATTCAATGTTTAATAACTAAACCATTTTTGAAACTAATTTGAACACAATATAAATTCGACTATAAATATTCATTATAAATCTAGAAATTTTTCCTACTTAATGGTATTTTATTTATATTTTTTGATATCAAATAATTTAATTGTTTATGACACAATGATGATGTTGTAATTACCTTATTAATGAAATACTAAAATAATTGATATTATAAATATCAATATAAATTTAAATTTATACTTTTGATGAATTCCACTAAATTTCTACCTTAATATGACATGTTAGAGTTGGTTGAATAAATTTTATTCCAAGTGATACTGTTTTTATGGCTTTCAAAAAAATCAAATACTAAATAGTGTCAAATTTGTCTTTATTGAGTATTTAAAACAAATACTATATATTCAATTGATATAATATTCCTAAAAATCGAAAATTCGGCCAAAGGACACAGATAAGATTATATATATTAAAAATAAACTACATGGTGTTCTCTTGGCTAGTTATAGTATGTTTATTACCATATCATATAAAAATAAAAAGTGACATGCTAACTTACAATCTATTTAACTAAGAGTTATATATAAAATATAATGTTAATATGGTGACATAAACTTGTCCAAAACCTATTTTTTGAATGGTTTTAGACCCATTACTACCTTATCCTAGAAATAAATCAATTTGGAGCCATTAGAAACAGAATATTATTATATTATAAAATAATATTTCATGCTTTTCCTAAAGTGTCCCTCACCTCTCTTATAAAAGGTCACATACCCATCTCTTAATTTCACACCTCCAATGCCTTTTGTCTCGATCAAAACCTACCCAAATAGTCTCCCAACTTTTCATCCACCATCCTAGATGCCGTAAATTGGTCATAAAGATAACCTATGAAGCCCTTTTGATCAAATTGAAATGGTGAACCCAAAGAAGAGATAAATATGTCATCACATCACTTAAGTTCATTTCACCTACAACATATTCTTTCTTTTTGTTTCCATTATAAAATAATAACACCATTATCTTGTATATAAATTAATGTTATTATAAAATGGTATAAACATATTCATTATTATAACCATCATTTGAATTATTAAGTCACCATACGTGCGTACGTACAACATACCGCCCCACGTCGTGGTGTAGTTTGTTGTTAAAACACATCATTTCATGGATGGGTATAATAATGAGTATAATTGATGTAAATAATAAATATAAAATTTTAATTATTCTGTATATATGATATAACATCCCATTAAATATTATTTTCCAATCAATATAATGATATTGTCGCTCGTACGTACGTACGGATTACCGTCTCCACGAACGTGAAGAGATTCATTCCCAATCGTAATAATTAAAGAATAATTTTTATTTTATTATTAAAAATATTTTTTGTGAACTTAATATCATGCTGGTTATGAATAAAATACATCTTATTTATAAAAGACATTTCTTACGTAACCGAATATATAATGGAAAACAGATCAGTAAAAACATGAAATGATGATACTACAAATATATTACTAACAAAACAACATTAGAGGATCATATATGATATCATATGTATGTACATAGTAATTTTATAATTTAATATCATTGATTTAACTATTATACAATAGATTATTATACCCTCAACCAAGGAAATGTACAATGTAATGGGTTTTCATCTCACCATTATTCCCGTGAGATTCATGCTATATTTTCGACAATATCTTTCTTGTGGTGTATGCACTGCCCATGATTGTATTGATTTCATAATTTACATTAATTTATGGGTATTTACATCATCATTGGATGATCCTTATTTCATGGGGTTTATGTTTCGTATGTTTCAAAATCGGTATGGGAATTAAAAATTTCAATTTCCACTCGTTCAGTTTGACGTAAACATCATTGATAACTTTACCCAATGATTATGTGTAAAATTACTATTTATTTAATTATGTAGTAATTTCAAATAACCATTGTCTAGATATACTTTTGATACACATAATCACTCCACTTATATGTTCTCAACTCAATTATATAACATTATACGAGTAATTTTAACTCAATTTCTAATTCATTGAGTTAAACATCCAAGTCATTGGTGTAGTTTTTACAAGAATATGCATGAATGTACTATGATTTATTTACATTTAATATTCAATAATATTGATTGTATTTATATTTTTCACACATAATTATTTCATTTATTTATCCTTAAACTAAGGATATAGTTTTTGTAATGGAATTCATCTCATCCTACATTCCATTGAGACCTATTTGTTGTTGTGTAAGAAATTGCATTTATTTGGTGTATATAATATAATTTGACATGGTATATCATGAATCCCTTTATTCACATGATATTATAATGTTATGATTACATCAAATATTTTTATCCAGGCGTCACTCATTTGGTTAGGAAATCTGAAAAAATAACATTTTTTTTGTTTTAAGAATTTAATCTTCTAAATATATCTCATTAATGTCCATGTTTTAAAAATGGTTTTATGGTTTTATTTATATGTACATTAATTTTTAAAAGTTAAAATTAAATTTAAATGTTTCAACATGGTATAGGACACATTGATTCAAAAAACTATTATAATCATTTTCATGATAAATAGTGAGAGTTTTAAAAGTTTTAAAGAAAAAGGGGTATATTTCCCTCAAATAGTTTTGATGATTATTTTCATCTATGTCAATATCCTTCATTATTCTCAATTGAGGTTGATTTATTATAATAAAATATTTCATATTATATTTAATGAGTTATGTTTGATTGTTGATGTGTTATTTTTATACCATTCATGGTTTATGGATAAAGTATTGACATTTCTTAAGCTAGTTTTAATACGAATGTTTATGTTATGTTTAAACCTTTTCATATGAGGAATTAATTGGACATATTAAGTGATGGGTGTAGCCCGCTATAGCTCCTCGATGCATCTGTAGGTCTCATGAGGAAAACTAGTGTCTTGGCACAAGGGATTGAAAAAATATTATTTGTAGTCTCGGCACAAGGCCTTGACTATGTGGTTATGATGTCTGGCAATTTGCATTCCACAGTTAAAAAAGTTGATATTGATATTTCATTCGATTATTCGAAAAGTAAAATATCCATGTGAATTATTAAATCACATTATTTTATCTTATCTTTCCCAAATTATGTAAATGTTTATTGTTAAAAGGCTTTTTTTGTCATATACGTTGCCTCAGATGTTTATGCATATTTATGAATGTTCCTGCTATATTGATATCCTCACTAAGAATTTGTGCTCACACCATTGTATGTTTTATTCTTTCTAGGATGTGATGAAGTATTTTATGGGTGACCTGTAGGGATAGTCTAAGGATATAATTTTTATTTAAAAGGGGAAAAATGTTGTTGATTTATTTATTTCACGATGTATTGTAAAACATATGAGTGTATCTAGTAATTATAATGCTACTAAAATGATCGGTCATTCAGGACATGATTCCTTGAATCATGAAAATTTTGTGTAATAATGCACCGATTTTGGTTAACTAGGATTGGGGCATAATAGTTGGTATCAGTGGATGTTTAGTCCAAACCATGAGAGCTGGGTTTTGAAAAATTCTGATTAAAAAACACTACCGTAAGATTGATATTGTGGAATATTATAGAAGAACGTCCAAAAATATGGTAATGTAAATATTATGTGTGTTTTCTAAGAAATACATCCTTGTATGGATACGAGCGGGTAGAGGTGACACTTGAATAGATGTACCTTGGAGTGAAAACACTGACAAGTGGATTCAGGCTTGACCCAGGGTATCTTGGTACACGACATTGTGCCTTGCTGCTCAATTGGTTACGATACTCATGGGGGATATGTGTAGGATATTACACTTTTTCATTACAAACTGATTAGAAGGATTTTAATATAAGATGAGAATAAATAACCATGGTTAATCCTAAGGTGTTTTAGAATGAAAATTAGGTGTTATGATTTTCTATAAATAATTTTATGACTCACACTATGATGTGTCTTGTTAGTGAATGGATAGATTCCAAGGAAGTTATATTAACATTAAACATGATGTACATGGTGTGAATAGTAGTGTAAATGAGAACCAAAATGGAATGTCAATTAGAGTAAATGATATTTTTTTTAGGAAAAATTAGTTTTCCAAAATTAGTATCAACAACTTATAAATTAACCCATTACTGTACTAAACAATGAATAGAAAGTCGGTGAATGATAAGAGATCTAATAGTGGATACCAAGGTTAAAATAAAGCCCAATTCCCATTATGTATGAATATGGAAGGAGACACCTAGAGAAGTGTCTCAATGGAACAAAAAAAAGCTTTATATGTGGGAAATAAGGACATAATGTAAATAATTGTTGAGGAAAAATGAACAGTACTTTGGAAGTAAATAAAAATTATCCCAATAATCCAGTTACAATCATATGCCACAGATGTAGGGGAAATGGGAATTTCCCGAGTGAATGACATATTCTATAGGATAACCTCTTGGCCATGGAAGAATCTTTGTGGGAATATATGAATGGTGAAATTTTTAAACGTATTAGTGCTCTTCGTTGATGGGATTATTTTGGAAGACTTCTCTCTTGTATGTGTTACCATGCGGGTTGTTATGTGAAAAGCATATTTAAGGAAGAATTTTTTTTCTGTTGTTAATATGTTATAAATTACTATTTGGGTTTATATGATCCTTGCATTTGTGGGGATTAAAAAATATTAAATTTTGGATGAAAATGCGATGTATGAGATAACATTTATGATGAAATTTTGTTATAGTTATTTTAAGGAATTTATCTAATTTTGGGAACATTATAAAATATAGTTTTTAAAAAAGGAAAATAGGCAGACCGTGTGACAACCTGACACATCGGACATAGCAGTGGGATTCGAACACACAACTAGAGTGCGAATGGGATTCAACGCCAACCACGTGAATACGTGAAGTCCATGGTTAGTGTAACTAATTCATTTTAGTTAAATAATTTTATAGATCAGTAATATGTTGATTTTGGATCATATTTCTTATTAAATTTATATCCTTAGTATTTGAAAAATATTTGGTGATTAATCGATAAATATTATTTTCGAATATGTTCAATTTTTGGGGAACACTATATACCTAAGGAAAATAGAATACTATGGGTTTCATTTGAGAGGTAATGATGGATTTTTATCTACGTTTTTATTGTGAATTTATAAGAATTTGTATCATTTATGGAAATGATTTATCTATCATAGTGAATATGTGATTAAGTTAATTACTTTTATGTATGTGAATTTAAGAGTATTCGATGTTATTTGGAGATACAATTTAACGTGGAAGATTGCATATTCAAGTTATTCTATGTTTTGGGTTTCAAAATTAGTTTGGATTATATTGAAGGATTATAAGGTCATTTGTTTATTGGATGGTATTTATTGATATTTCTGTATTGTAGGATTAATATTAGAAATTAAGATTGGTATTTCCATCTCTAAAGGATTATCGTTTTTGGGATCATCTGATATTATACTAACCATTTGGTTTTGGTTAATCTCTAATGACATGGTAAATATATATATTTTATCTTTTATAGATTATGTGATTCTCTAAAAGTTGATTCTAGCACTTTAGTTGTGACCAAGTCATCTTGAATACTCATCGTTTGAAAAAAATGATGAGTTTGTGGTTGAAATTTATTAGAGGATGAAAATCTACATAAAAAGTATGTATATCTCTTTATTTTAGTAGTCACTCTCATAAATAAATTCCATAACTTAATGAAATGGAACAAAAAACAAAAAACTATATCCATTTTCATTTCACACCAGGAAAATATTGACCTTTTATCCCATATCAATTTTTTGGGTTTCTTTTGATTAGCTTTCTCCTGAGCAGGTTTTCTATCACTCTCCACCCGAACATGACACTTTTTTTATCTTCCATATCCTTGATTTCTTATATGGAATCCTTGTATGGATTATCTCAGGTGACAATTGTACATCTCTTTCATTCTATTAAAGAGATAGTTTTTTTACTCCTTTTCTTGATGTATAAATTTTAATGACGTTACATAGCCCAATTTTAAAATTTTGAGGATGCAATTTCCAAAAGGGGGGAAGAATGTAATACCCCAAGGTTTCATAGAATGTTATTTTCTTTAAAAGCATTCAATAGATTGCGCTACACGCAACACCGAGTTCAAGCACACCACGACTTACCAAATTAGCCATTTAAAAGTGGTTATGATTATTATTAATTAAAATTTTAATTTCATATTATCAATATAATATTAGAAACCATTTTATGTGTTTCATAGATATAATATATGACCAAATTTAATTTTTCTGATAAAATAATTATTTTACAAAAAATTAAAAAATAAAAATATTTAATGGAAAACCCTTTTTAAAACTCATATTCGACACATTTATATATTCTATATAAATAAATTAAATTATATTTAATATCAGATGGTAAAAATTTATTTTGGACAAATTTATGCCCCTTTTCCGATAAATTTTATATTTTGATGAATACTGAATAATACTAAATTTTTGTTGAAAAGAACATTTTAATCAATATAATTTATAGTGTTAAATTTCGATTCTGAATGGTTTGGAAGTATAATTAGATTATTATTTTATCATTTAAAACATTGTATGTCATTATATGTAATTTCACATTTAAATTTAAATAAACACATGTCAATATTTTGATAGTTTTAACTTTTTAAAAAACCACTTTTCCATTTTAACCAGGGGAATGAAATTAAATTTAATTAAATACACTTATATGTTTTCAATTTCGAAAAATAGAATTCAATTTTGAATTTGGAATATCAAAATAATTTGAGGCTAATTTTTTTGTACTTCTTTGAAAACATCCAATTTTTGATTAATAGTGAAAACACAACATTATAGTTTAAAATTGAACTATTATTTAAATAATTATTTATTTTATTTAAACATATTTTATGTAAAAATAGATATATATAATACCTATATAAGTTCAATGTAATTAATTGGAGTAATTTTATAATAAAATTAGTTGTATAAAATTTGTTGAACTTTTTACCGTCTTTTACCCACCTCAAAGGAGCATTTTTCAAATTTGTATAAAACATATTTTTACCACTTCTATGAGTTTAATTTCAAAAATCCAAGAGTCATGGTTAATATCAAGAAGTAAATTTTGGTTCAATAAGGTGAAAAGAATTTTTTTGGAATAGTAACTTTTGACTTATTTACCACGGTAAAAGGTAAATACGGTAATTAAGGGTAAAATGATATCATAATTTCAATAACACAAGACCTAATTCTATTGGATAATAATAAATCGACCAAAAACTACCTTACGAATAAAATATGATCCTCCTTGGTCAACTAGTATTAGATTAGGTCATTTATATTTATTTTATTTAAGGAAGAGGTAAAAGAGCTAATTCAATGTTTAATAACCAAACCATTTTTAATATAGGGTTACCCACATTATAAACTCGAAAAAAAATATTTATTACAAATATGGGAATATTTCCTACATAATGGTATATTTTTTATAATTTTTAGACTTTATATAATTTAATTTTTATATGACAGAATAATGATGCTGGAATTACATTATTAATGAAATACTAAAACAATTGATATTATAAATTTCAAATAAATGTAAATTGAGACTTATTATGAATGAAACTAAATTCTTAGGTTTATATGACATGTTATGATTGGTTAAATAAATTTTATTCGAAGTGCTAAGGTTTTTATAGATTTCAAAAAAATAAAATAGTAAATTGTGTCAAAATTGCCATAATTGTGTTTTTAAAACAAATACTATATTATTAATTGATATAATATTCTTCAAAATCTAAGGATCAGAATAATTACATAGATAAGGTTATATATATTAATAATGAACCACAAGGGGTTTTCTTTTCATATTATAGTATGTTTATTAACCATATAATACAAAAATAAAAAGAGACATGTTAAATGAAAAACTATTTAACTAAGAGTTAAATGTAAAAGATAGGGTTAATATGAGGACCTAAACCATTATAAAACCTATTGGTTGAATGGTATTCGACCCATAACCATCTAAACATTTAAATAAGTCATTTTGGAGACATTATAAACCAAAAAGTATTTTTTTATAAAATAATATTTCTATCTTTTAATAAAGTGAACCACACCTCTATTATAAAAGGGTACATTCCCTTCTCTTAATTTCTGACCTCAAATGCCTTTTGGATTGGATAAAACGTACCCATATATCCTCCCAAAATTCCTCCATTCAATTTTGAGGCCTTAATTTGGTCATAAAGCCATCTAATGGAACCCTTTTGATCAAATCTAAAGGAAGAACCTGAAGAAGAGGTAAGTATTTTAACACCACTTTCAAGTTCATTTCTTATTCCACTTCCTATTTCTTGGTTGATTCAGTAATAAAAAAGATAACTCCAGTATCATATATATAATTTAATTTTATTATAAAAATGGTACAACCATATTAATTATTCTATCCATCATATGAATGACAAAGTCACAATACGTGCGTACATACAGATCATCGTCTCCACGTCGTGGTGTAGTTTTTATTCAAACACATAATTATTTTGATGGGTTTAATAATGTCTATAACTGATGTAAAAAATGATTATAAATTTTTAATTTTTTTATATATTATATACAATTAAATTAAAAACTATTTCCCAAAAAATATAATTATATCGTCACTCGTGCATACACACAGATTACCATCTCCACGAACGCAATGAGATTCATTCCCCATCTTAATCATTCAATCATAATTTTCATTTTATTTAAAAAAAATAATTTTTATGAACATAATAGATTTCTGGATATGAATAAAATACATACTATCCATAACAAACATGGCTTACGTAACCGAGTATATAACGAAAAACGGACCATTTAACATCTAAAATGATGATACTACTAAAATATTATTAATAATGAAATATTAAAAGATCATAAATGATATTATATTTTTGTATATAATTATTTTATAATGTAATAATAATTATTTACTTATTATACATATGGTTAATGTACCCTCAACCAAGGAAGAGAACAAGGTACGTGGTTTTCATATCACTTTTATTCCCATGAGACTCAAGCTATATTTTGCACTACTACCTTTTGTTTGTTGTATGTACTACCCATAATTATATTTTTTGGGTAATATATATTAATTTATGGGTACTTAAATCATCATTATAAGATCCTTCTTTCATGGGGTTTATGTTTTCCAAGTTACAAAATCGGTAAGGGAATTTCAAATTTCAATTTCCACTCATTATATTTTATGCAAATTTAATTGATTAATTTACTCTAAGATTATGTGGGAAATCATAATTATTTACTTATGTAGTAATTTAAACTCCCCTTTGTGTGGATATAATTTTTATACTCATAATCTCTCCATTTATAAATTCTCAAGTCATCGATATAAACATGATAAGAGTAATTATTACTCAATTTCTATTCATTAAGTAAAACATTCAAGTCAATGGTGTTGTTTTTACCAGAATATGTTTTAATATTGTCTGATTGATTTACACTGAATATCCTATCATATTGAGTGTATTTATATTTTTTACACATTATTATGTCATTTATTTATCCTTAACCTAAGGATACTTTCATTGTAACAGAATTCATCTCATCTTACATTCCATTGATACTTATTTGTTTTCAAGAATCAATTAACTTTAATTTTGTGTATATAAAATACTTTGACATAGTATATCATGAATCCAATTATTCTCATGATATTATAATTTTTTAATGACCTCAATTATTTCTATTCTAGATTCTCTCATTTTGTTAGGAACTCTAACTAAAATATCATTTTATATGTTTTAAAAATTTATTCTTGTAAATCATTTTCATTAATTTACATGTTTTAAAAATGGTTTTATGGTATTATTTTTATGGACATTAATGTTTGAAATTTAAACTTCATTTTAAAAGTTTCAATGTGGTATTTGAAACTATGATCCACATATCTATTTTAAATGGCTTCTTGATAAATAGTGAGACTTTTAAATGTTTTAATGGAAAATGGGGATATTTCTCTCAAATAGTTTTGATGATTATTTTCATCTATGTCTATATCATTCATTATTCTCAATTGAGGATGATTTATTATAAGAAAATCTTCCATATTTTATTGAATGAGTTATGTTTGACCGTGGATGTGTTATTTTTATACCATTCATGGTTTCTGGATAAAATATTCAAATTTCGTTTTCTAGTTTTAATACGAATGTGTATGTTATGTTTAATCATTTTCAAATGAGTAATGCATTTCACATATTATGTGATGGGTGGAGCCTTCTATAGCTCCTTGATTTATCGGTATGTATCACAATACAAACTAGTGTCTTAGTACAAGGCCTTGTCAAAATCTTATTTTTAGTCTTGGCACAAGGCCTTGACTCGGTGGCTATGCTGTTAGGAATTATGCATTCCATCATTATGAAAGTAGCTATTGATATTGCAAGTGATTATTCATCTCTATGAATATCCATGTGAATAATTAAATGGAATTATTTGATTTTATATTATCCGTTTTATTCTGATGATTATGTTTAAATGGATTTTGTTTTAGTCCTACACATTGCCTTTAATGTTTATGATTATTTATTAATGTTTCCACTATATAGTTATCCAAAATGAGCATCTGGTCTCACCCCTTTCTATGTTTTATTTTATCTTGGATGTGATGAAGTATTTTATGGTTAACATGTAGGTATATTCTAATGATATAAGTGTGTCTAAAAAGGGGACAAAATGTTGTTGATGTTTTAATTTCATGATGTAATGTAAAACATATGAGTGTATCTAGTACATACAAGGAAACTAAACTAATATGTATTTCAGGACATGATTCCTTGTATAATGCCAATGTTATATAATAATGCACCGAATCTAGGTAACTTGGGTCAGGGAATTAAAATAACCATTGTGCATCACTATAAGTTTTATCAAATACTTTTTATTAATTTTTTTTCAATGTTGATTTAAAATAAATATATTTTCAAATTTCCATCAAATTATTACCTAGACAATATTCAAATTATGAGGATTTAATTTATTACGGGGTTGTATGATGTGTCACTTCGATTTTTCTAATGAATAAAATTATATTCGAGAGAATAACCGTCACTAAAAATGATTAAATAACAGATTTTGTATCCCCAAATAAGTTGAAAAATATCTTTATAATTAAATTTAATATCATTATATAACTTAATTTTTTATATTCTTTGATATTTTTATGTTCAATTTTGTATTCAACAAGAATCATCGATCATAAAGGACTCATGGTATAGATCATAGTTATAACCTATAATTTAAATTCGTATGTACGTATAGTGTCAAAAAATTCTAAAACACACACACATAAATATATCATACTAAATATAATTTATTGATTAATATGTATTTAATTAATGACTTTTTTTTAGTAAAATAATTTTACTACTAAAAAAATGTTTTCATCCTAAATTATTTTAATTTATTATCAAGAATAAAGTATAATAAATATAAATATTCCATTTGGAAAACATTTTTTAAAAATAAAATTTAAATTTTGAAAATGGAATATTTACATTATATGGAGGTAAAATTTATGTATTTTTTGAAAAATATTTATTATTTGGGGAAGATTTTGAAATGAATTTTTTTCAAAATAACATAAATAAATTTAAAATACACATTATATTTTAAATTAGATTTCATGTAACAGATTTATTTGTTAGTTATATTTAATCCACATAATTACACTTGAATCGTCATTATATTTTATATTAATATAATGTTGTTTTGGGTTTTAAAGGGGGTTATATGAAAACTATTTCAAAGTGTATATAATTTCATCATATTAATTAAGATAAAAAAATACCTCATGTGGAATTTTCTGAACCATTTGTATAGATAATATATCATTAAATTTTTTATTACTTTCATAAAATGACTATAATTATATATAGAGTTATTGTAAAATCATATTGTTCTTGAAAACAAATCACTTATTTAGAATCTTCATTTTTCTTTGTTTCTATTGGTTTTGGTTCAAATGAAATTTCTTCCACTTTATAAAAATATTTATTTTAAAAAATAAATATAATTTTGTAAATAATATTAAAATTTTATAATTGGTGTTTTATTAATATTTTTTGAATGGAGTTGTTTTATTAGTAGTGAAAACTGTAAAATTGTAATTCAAAAAAACATTTTGTTTTAAATATATACGAACATAAATTAAATTTTAAATTTGTTTTAATGTTATGTTATATCAATTATAATACAATAAATAAAATGTTATTCATTTTATTCAACTTTATTTTGAAATGTTATATAAAACCATTTTCACAATTAGAACATTATTTCTTTTAAAACCACTATTCTCGTCGGGTATTCAAGAATAATTTAAAATTAAATATTTCAAAATCAATGATTTTATTATATAAAAATTGACTCCATATATTTATTATTATTAATTTATTTTATATAATAATTTTTAATGATTATTTACCATAAATCTATAGTGAAAGTGTTAATATTAATTAACTTGTTTAATGATAAAATGGGTTTACTATGTGTTAATATAAAAAAAATCAAGGTTAAATTGACATAAATACATTTCTAAATTCAACTGTATGGAAATAATGTGTCCATAAACATTATATGTTCAGATTTTTTATTACATGATCCTTTTTACATAAATGTAATGTGTATAGAATTAATTCCTTTCAAAAATTGTAATTGTGAAACTGAAGACACTATCAAAAGTCCACCCCTAAATATCTCCTCTTCACAAAAATAAAAAATTTTGGTTCGTATTAATCATAGAAAAATACAAAACAAAATTACCTCCTATTAATATAGAAGAGTTATTTTGGGAAAAAAGAAAACATAGCATGGCTTTCGGTTAAATCCAATGGAAGATAACCTAAGAATATGTAACATTTTTAAATGAGGGTTTTTTATTATGCACTTATATAAATTAATATTAAATCATAATTATATGATATAATCAATATAATAAATTTATTTAAAAGATTTTATGTTAGTTCAATGACATAAAAACTTCTCTACATATATCAAATTTGTTACGAAATCACCATTGTTGTGTACCGTGGACTACCATCATTCAAACTGATGACATTATATTTTCAATTGCCATCTTTAACGACCAAGTATTATGATAAAAATAATTTATATATGTGATATATATAATATAATAAAACTTATAGGTTTATTTGAAAATATATATCATATTTTTTACTTCCCATTTATCATGGGAAATGATAACGTCATACTTCTATACGACAGACTATTATCTCGAGATGTGATGTGATACATTTTCACAAATTATATGCATTGAAAATATGAAGGATAAATATTATAAATATATATGATATATTCGATATATTTATGAATTTCATTGAATATAATTTATTATGTAAATTAGTTTATATCATTTTATCTCTAACCTTTTTAGTTAATGAATGATGATACCATTGTTTCTGTAAGTGTGGACTAAATACTTCATGAAGCATTGTGACTCTCACTCATTATTAACACACCACATAGATTATATATAATTTTTTTTAAAATAAATTATATTATATTTATTTATTTATTATAATTATAGAAATGAGAAAATATTACATTCTGTCATTCCATAATTATCATCAAATAAATGAAATGATAATCTTTTGAACATATATCTTATAATCCCCATGATCACTTAATACAGCATTTTTGGAAACTATCATTCATAATTTTTCCTAAAAGTCTAATTTATGTATATATATGACAATTATTTCATGATTTGTTTTTTGGAAATTTTATAACTACATTCTATTTATAGGTTTAAATAAATTCATAAAAAGTCGCTAATGATAAAATAAAGAAATTAAAACACAAGGAAATGAAAATAATGAATGATTATTTATGAATATGTGATAGTATGTAATGAAACAATAATATATGAAATTATAATTATTAATATGGTTCTATAAAAAGGAAAAATATGATTAAAAAATATATTGTATTATAATTCATGTTTAACCAAAAAAAGGTTTCAGGTTAGGGAGTTAATAACACATTTTCCATTATTTTGGTTAAACATATACATCAATTAATATTTAATGCTATGATTATTTTTATAATTTACTCTTGTTATGTTATGATTTATTTTATCTCTTTTTCTGATTAATGTTATATATATATATATAATATGTTCATTGATTAATCACCACTTTAATGATATGATCTTTATATCAAATATTTTTTTACAGTTTTTTTCTTTGGGAATAATCTCTTATTATATACCAGACTTCTTCTATTAGTTTTACATATATCCCTATGTCATTTATGTTCATGAATTAATTTACATTCCTGATTTAATAAGTTTAATTTAATTTTTATCATTTCATGGGATATACAATTCCAATTTACAAATATGGAAATATCTTTATGTTACAATCTTACCATTTATCAGGATTATTTATGAATGTGTCTCCTATGATAAAATTTTATGATCTCTATCATAATAAATCTATTTAATATTATTTTCCACTATTTATTGATGATATTTTCATGTAAATTCATTGGAAGTCTACTCATTAGTTCGTTAGATATCAAGGAAATTGTTTGTTCAATTTTTTTTCATTATTTTACTCTTTGCCAAAAAAACCCATTCTTCTTTAAAAAACATGTTCTCTATATATGGTTTAGAAAATTAATTTATAACAAATCAAATAATTTACTAAATATATTTTTACCCGTATTTCATTTCTTAAAATATGTTTATATGAATTAGTTAATCATTTTCTAAAAAATCCCCAATATGAATTTACATAATTGTGAATGGAATATTTCCTTTAATGTGTTGGATGTGAAAAAATTCACATTAATTTTCATTTCAGGATCATTTATAACTATTTAATGATATTTTCATAGAAAATTAATTTCATTTTTTTTCTAATTCCTTAAAAATAAAAATTTTCTTTAACTCAATAGATACATGAATGATTTTAAAATATTTTTTTATATAATTAGATGGTATTTATCTAAGAAAATGAATTTCATAATATTTTGGAAATTTTAATTTTTCAGAATGGTTTTTTACAAATTGAAATTATATTTTTCTCCAAAATTTAATAATGGTATTGTAATCATATTCACATTCAACAATATCACCTTCCCTTTTTCCTTTCATATTCTTCAACACAGATATTTTGTAATAATATCATATACATTCATTCATTATAAGCATTATGATTAGATTTGTGTTTAAAATCATTCCTTTTTCACTAGTTAATCATCATTAAAAATTATTTTTATGCAACACTTTTCAATTCTAGGGGTTAATAATGTTTCAATGAGATTTTCCTAGAACC
Organism: Viscum album; assembly: GCA_963277665.1. NCBI lineage: Eukaryota > Viridiplantae > Streptophyta > Magnoliopsida > Santalales > Viscaceae > Viscum > Viscum album. The sequence continues at coordinate 663,365,065 of OY728151.1, read as the reverse complement.
ATTTTCTTTTCCATGAGTTAATCATGTCATAAAAATATTATCATATAACATTATTCTCATCCACATGATGACCACATTCTAAAAGTTATAATGATTATTATATGTATTATTATGAAATTCATTCAATTTTTTACTTTATTCATATTGTGGTTTTTAGATATTATATATATGATAGTTGTGTGTATAGAGTGTTGAGTGGTCCCATTTTTGATCATACAATGTGTGCACTGATATATCCTTAGTTGAGCTCATTATATGATATACAATGTGTTTTCTCGGATAGAGATGGGTGAGACCATTATAATATATTCGATTGGATGGCCTAGAAAAATTTAAGAGAGAATGTTACACTAAATAGGATAGGTGCACCAAGATAGATCTACAATTTATACTGTAACGATTTTGTTCTATAATAAATTATATTGAATTTTAAAATATTGTTTTTCAATATATAGGGTGTTATATATAGTTTATAAGTATTCTATTAAGGTTATTTTCCATGATAAAAACATTTTTTATCAATGATTTACATGATATTATATTGTTTCTATTGATCAATATTGATATGACATTGCTCATGATTAATTATTCTTATGATTATTTAAATGACAAAGCCATTTACAAGAATAATTGTTTTATATTTACGTATTGATGGTTATGTATTATTTTTTTTATAAGATCATGCATTATGATTATGTCATCACACCCAAATTCTAGTATCATGAGGAATAATGTAATTCAATTATAATGTTTATAATAACACATTCATATAATTGGAGTCAACCCTTATAATGTTTTCTATTACTCATGTTATCAATAATTTTTATTGAATTAATAATATCTATAATTGTTTAATATGAATGATATTGAGGACATAATATGAAAAAAAATGAAATTGTGTAACATGGTAGAAATTATCATATAATGAGATTGGTATTCATTATATATTTTTATTTTCCAAATCTCTAAAACACTAAACATAAAATGTCCTTGATAGTTTATGTGATCCAATATTTCCTTTTGACATGATTTGTTTAGATGGATAATGTTGGGTCACATTCATTAGTAGAGTGATGAAAATTTAAATATCATTATTTAGATCTAAATCTGAAAGTGTGGGATCTTGGATGTTATAGTTGATTTCACGGGAATGGTTTAGATAACCATGGAGATTATAATTTTATCATATGAGCAAATATTAATAGATTTGGATACCATAACAGTTCTATCAGATGTTGGATGACCATAATTTAAATGTCTATAAACCCCTTATAGATATTAATATATGGAATCATTAAGTGATCAAAATAATTTAAGGGTAATTTTTATTGGGTAGATGTATATGTAAATCATTTTATTGATTAGAATTATACAATTTAATTTTTTGGAAAAATATTTAATGTATTTATGACCATTAATTATTACATGACCATAGATACAACATTAATTTTCAAACCAAATATTATACCATACAGTTTACCATAAGATTGAAAAGTGTTTTTCTGACCATGCAATTACTATTATTTAAAAACAGTGTCACTATATTTAATACATGATTGATGAATGTTATGAAATAAACTTTTATGTTAAAAAAATAAGTTAATGATGTGTTTTTTATGATTAAATTAATTTTATATTTGGGTATTGTAGTTAAATTTTGGTGATTATGTATTGTTTAAAATATATTTTGAATTAGCATACCAATTTCGAAAAATTTTGGTTTTACATAATTTCAAATGATATGTGGAAATGATCGTAATCATTTTGTGGAAATAGGATCCTTTAATTGTTTATTTTTAGTGCAAAATGGATGAAAAATTCATCTTGAATACATATTATTTTTCTATAAGATGTCATATTCTCCTGGAAATTTTATAATTGATGAAATTATACAAGTATAATATGCGTATTTTAATTTTTTCTATCTATATGGGAAAAGATTCATAAAATTCATTAGAAGGAACTATAAGAATAGTTATCTTATTAAATCCAAATCTGATGAATCATATAGTAATTTATATCATCACATATATATTGTTTTTATTTCTTTAATATTACATTGATCACTCCGTTGACTGTGATCATGAACTTATCCAGACTCCAAAATTATTTACCCTTTTCATCCATTGACATGTTATAAATTCCCACCTATGTTTTCCCACATGTAAATCGAGTATGTGTTATTCTAGATAACGCATATAAATCGAATTCGATTTTATATAGATGATGATTTACATTTCATTTTTACATTGGGGGATTACAACAAATGTATTTTTAAATTTCAAGCATTTTATTACATAGATAATGGTTACACTATGAAGAAGTACATTATTAATGTTGGGTGGATGTTACACTATGTGATTTTATAGTATGAAAATTAATATTTTATTGCATAAAGGAAAACAATATTAATCATATATGGTAATGTATTTCCCTGATACCATTTGATATATTTCATTTTAATTCAATTTAATCTCTTTTGATTGGTTTTGGTACAAGATACCCTTATATTTTTATGTCTAATAGCATATTCAACACCCAACAACGAACTTAATTAATCCACGATATATATGAAGATTATAAATTTTGTTATTAAAATTTGTGGTTTTAGTTTTATTAAATAATATATATATATATATAATGAAACCCCACTAATAATTAATTATAAATTTCTACTAAATAATCGATAAATTGTTAGTAGTGTAATATATTTATTAAAAAATATATTTCCTTCAAAAATAATTTTTTTCTAATTTATGACCATATTATAATAAATATTTAAAATAAAATTTTAAAAAAATATTTTATAAAAAAAATTTAATTTTGAATTATGAATATCAATGCTAAATTTTTGAGAAATATGGTTACTTTTAAAAAAAATTATTTTTTTATGAGGAGTGAAAAATACTAATTTTTCTACAAATGGAATTATGAAATTTAATAGTACAAATATACTTTGAGAAGTATTTAATGAAACATATATATTATTTATTTATATTTATACCACTTTATTACATTTGAATCATCATTTTATTTTATTTTATGTAAGCTTGGTTTTTGTTTTAGAATGAGGGTTTTAAAAATATTATAATGTTTTTAATGTATCTATTTTTAAATTATTTAAAACAATCTCTAATGATGAATGTTTGAATAAAATTTATATTTTACATATTAGTATATTTTTATTTGGATTCATAAATTTTTTATTATTTTACATAGATTTAATTTCATCTCATATTGTTCATGAAAAAATAAACAATCATCAAAAACGTGCTTTTTCATCACGTTAGAATGTTTTTTTTAAATAAAAATTTTATAAAAGTAGGATTCTTTAAATAAAAATAAATTATCAAATTAAAATTAAAATTTATATTTTGGTGAGTTTTTATAAATTTTTGATAGAATATTGTTTTGATAAATATTGAAAAATAATTATGTTTATCTAAAAAAACTAATTTAAAATAAGTTATTTGAAAATAAAAATTACTTATAAATAATTATTTTACGATAAATTATATAAAATAAATATCTATATATATAATTGAGTTCATTTTAATCTATATTATATTGAAATTTGATATAAATAAATTTGTTAACGTTTGAAATTTTTTCTTCAAAAACCCTTTTTCACATCCCTTCTATAGTATAAATATTATGTTAATTTTTTTAGTTATTATGAAATGAATTTTCGAACATTGAATAATTTTTTGATTTTAAAATAATTTATAAAATCTAACACGTTTAGCATATTTTTTGACCCAAAATTAATGTGAAAATGATAAAAAAAAATATATTGTGGTTAAGGTAAAATAGGATTTTCTAAGGCATTAAACTAAATAATAATAGTAATCATGACAAAGATAATTGTCTAAAATATAATATATGAATATATATAGACCTTATCCATAATAGTATCAACAATTTAATATTACTAGATTATTTTTATATGAAAAATTGTTTTTTAAATTCATTCTTTTCAAAACTAATGGTGTTCCACTCACCCCACATACAAAAAGAAACACCCTTTCATATTTTCAACACAACAAACACCACATTTGGATCATTCAAGACATTTAAATGTTACATAAAAAACTCATATTTTTATTATTGAATCATTTTTTTGTATTAAATTCTTGCTAGAAGTAATTTTTGTTAAAACATAAAGAGGTTACCTGAAGAAGATGAAATGTTCTTCAATTAGAGTTTTTCTTTTATTTCTTCCTCTACCTCTATAAGTTATCGCTAATAGAGTATAATATAATCTCCATAGTATAATAAAGTTTCTATGACTTTTATATGTTAATTAAATTGAATAAAACATCTCTAATTCCATTTAATGGTTTACAAAATCATCGTTTTTATATACAGTGGACTACAACCTCATGATCTAATGTATTTGGTTTTCCTATTACCACCTCTCCAATATGGGTATGATAATGGATATCAATTATATTTGTAATTTTTTACATTATCAAAAATATTTATCTATTATATAATGTATACCTTGTTACATTACATTTCATTGGGGATACGATAACATCATTCGTTAGTGTGGAAGACTAATTTCTCGAGAAGTGATGTCATTCGTTTTCACTGATGCTTTTCATGGGAAATAATAAGGATTCCTTTTAAAAAATATATAATATAAGTGACATAAATATTATATTAATTGGACAATTATCATTTTGAAATTGATAAAATATATTTTTCATTATTACATTTTAATCAATAAAAGATGATAACATTGTTCATTTATATGTGCACTTCCACTATCACAAAGCGATATAAATCTCTATTTTGGTCAACACACTATAATGAAATTTATTATAAATAAATTTAAATTAATAATAAGTTACTTAAGATATCATTATGATTATTTATGCATTTAATATAAATTATCCCTTCAAAAAGTTTCACTAAAAAATTAAAATATCACTAATTTTTAAGTATGGCATATCATCTCCATGATAATAACACACTTCTTCTTTTTGGAAAGAAAAATTAATAAATGTTAATAAAATTTTAATTGATGAATATGTATTATAAATATGTAATGATTATTATTATATATATATAATATAATTATGTTATATTACAATCAACTACAACATTTGTAAAAAAATTATCAAAGAGAAAACTGTAAGAACTCGGTTTTTTCTGAGAAAGATTTTGGAATATTTTTGATGATATTCCAGGGCAGCGCCTTCAGACGGTGTGCGATTCCAAGCCCAGGAGTGGCCGGAATTAAATTTCCAGTTCGTTCACACTGGAAAGACTAAATAAATTAGATAACTCCTAAACGGAATTACGGATCAGGGATCCGAGTGTACTGATGGGTCCGTAATGGGGTGTTTACCCTAGGAATGACATAAAACATGTCGGTGCGGGACGTTTGGACCCCTCGCCCGCTTCTGGAATATTAAACGGATTAAATAAATAAATAAATTCGTTTAAGGGTGAAACGCTGGTATCTCTTAAACTGTGGCTCGGATTGGAAAATCGAGGGCACCGTTGAGTTCGGAGCGGGCCGTTTACCCTAGGAGGGGTATAAGTTTCGCGGGCACGGTCCGTTTGTGAGAAATGGCCCCTGGGGCGTTTTCTTAATTTGGCGACCTTAGGCACTAAGTTTAGTAACATTTTAACGGTGCCTCGGAATAAAATTCTAAGACCACCGTTGCACTCAGAGCATGGTTCTTATCCTAGGGGAGGCTAAATCCCGACCCCGTCGGGAGTTCGGGTTCGGGGCTGTCGGGCGGGCGTTTAAGTGATTTGTACTTAAGCACCCCCCTCTACTTCTTCTTCTTCTTCCTCAAACCCTCCTCCCCCTCCTCCACCTCCGAAGAGGCGAGCTCCGGTGAGGCGAGATCTGAGAGGTGACTCCGGCAAGGTGCGGTGGTGCTGGTGGATCGTTCCGAAGCTTCGGGCGAAGCCCCACGAGGTAGGATTTGTCCTTTGCGTTTTCATTCACCGCACCTACTTCAAACTCGATTAATTGTATTGAAACTCTGTCGGATTTTCTAACTAATACAATGAACGCGTATTATACCATTTTCTCTTTCCGACGCTTCTTTCGTATTTGGAATCGGAGATCGGAGGCGTTCGCAATCGTCCGCCGAAGTAGGCGGGTTTTCGGTTTCCGGCAGGTTCAAGCGGCGGCGCGGCGAGGGAGGACTGCGCGGCAGGGGTGTCTGCGGGTGTTCGGTGGAGGCACTGGGCGCTGCGGGGGTGTCTGGCGTAGTGTCCACGGTGTGGAATTAGGGTGTCCACGGGTGTCTGGAGGAGGCCGGCACAAGGCGGGGCGCCTCAGCGCGCCGGTGGGTCACCAGGGAGCGACGACCCCGGGGTCGCATCGCGCGACCCCTGTGCGGCAACAAAGACAAGCGCCGCGCGGACCATCCTGCGGCGGCCGCTATAGGCCATCGTGGCTTGTCTGTGTGGGGACTGCGTGTCCGTGGCCGGCCCGCGCGACTAAGCTGCGGGCCGGCCCAGGCCGGTCTAGCCCCAGGGGTCGTGCCCCCTCAGTGTTCGGACACCAGTATTTTCTGCTACGGCTGTCCGTTTTGAGTGCCGTCTACGGCAGTGGATCTGTATCGACGAGACAGTCTTTTTGAGATGGTTTCAGTAATTTTTAATTCGTGAAACGAGGATCATCGGAGGTGCGACACGTCTTTAAGTGGTTTGTCGTTTCCTTCAGGGATTCATGTTTTGGACGGCGCAGACGCGTACGACGTCCGTTTTGAGCGTCGTCAGTGGCGTTGGGAACCTGGCATCGAGGCGGAGGTTTACAGTGTGGTTTCAGGCGTTGAGCCCGAAGATGAGGCGTGGGCCCCGCGGCCCGTCCTTTGAGCTGCGTGCAACTTTTAGCGACTTTTTCTTTGGACGTCCGTTCGTGGCATGCAAACAGTCGAAGGTGGGTGTTTTTCCGAGGGCATCGCATTGGCGCAGTTTGCCCGCTGTAATTCTGCATGACGGTGCGGGCCCCGAGAGGGCCGTTTCGGGAGTTGATGGTGATTTCCAGCTTTATCACCGGGCAACCGTTATGGACAAGTGAATAGTCCATTTCATGTACTTTTTTGAGAGGATCTCAACAGTGCGATCCGTTTGTTGAGTTTCAGGACCGGGATGCATGTCCCACGTGGCGCCGCTCGTGGGCGGTGTGCCGGAATGCATCTTTTTCTCTGGATATCCGTTGCACTCAAATGAGTAGTGCTTTTGGGGTGTTTTCCGGAGGGGATTTCAATGGTGTGATGCAGCTGACTGTTTTCGGGGCCAAGGCATGGATCACGGGATATCGTTCGGGCATGAGGCGGTGTTGGTGACTTTTTCGGCGGATATCCGTTTGGGGTGAGTGAGTAGTCAATCTCGCGTGTTTTTCTGTGAGGATTACAATGGTGCAATCCGTTTGGTTGTGTGGATCCTTTTGCGCGATCTTTTTAAATATGGAAGCATGAAAGGTGATCCAGTGGTGGTTCGCCCTACTTTGATTGTTGCGGACCTTTGGCGAGTGATCGTGTGCACTCCCGTGTGAGTGATGTAAATGCTTGAAGTGATGTGGTTTTTCTGTGCCTGGGCCTTTGAGGTGGAGTTTTTACGTCACGCCTTCGCATTGACGTTGGGTTCCGTGTGAACGATAGCCCTTGGCCAGGATACGTGGTATACTCTAGGAGTATACCACAGCACTTGGAGGTACATGTGGTTCGTACCTGAGACGTTTGTGTGCTTGGTTGGGGTTGACTTGGGGCCACACGTCGTGTGGGCCCCAAGTGCGTGATGTGTTCTTCTTTGCGTACTTTGACCTCTCACGGAGTAGAGTGTCCCTCTGTGTTTTTGTTTGACCAGTAGGGTGGAGTTTTTCCCCTGACTCGGTGCTCCTTTTTTGACCAGTAGGGTTGAGTGGTCTCCCCCTGGTTTCGTTCTCGATGGATTGGCCAACAGCGGTGCTAGTGACACCCAGTGCTAGGGAAGACGCTGCACTTCTTTTGGGAGAGCTGTTCGGGAGTTGGGTGGTTGCGCGACACCCACTCCGTGTTCGGTCGGCCAGTGTTTTACCCTCCTGTAGAGATGGCAGAGCGGTTTTGAGTTTTACCCTCCAACGGGGTTGGGCAGTGGGTCACTCATCGACTTCCTTGGGCTTACCCTCCAGCAGGGCTGGGCAGTGGGTTGCTCACTGACTTCTAGGGTTTACCCTCCAATAGAGACTGGGCAGTGGGTCACCCGAAGCTATTAGGGTCTACCCTCTAGCAGAGACTGGCCAGTAGGTCACCCGATGACCTCTTAGGGTCTACCCTCTAGCAGGGCTAGGCAGTGGGTCACCCGTCATCTAGTTCCAGGTCTACCCTCTAGTAAGGCTGGGCAGTGGGTCACATGTCGACTTATTCCAGGATTATCCTCCAGCGGGGCTGGGCAGTGGGTCGCCGGATGATGTGTTATGGTTTACCCTCTAGCAGGGCGGGCCAGTGGGTCACCCAGTATCTTATTATGGTTTACCCTCCAACGGGGCTGGGCAGTGGGTCACCGGTTGATGTATTAGGGTTTACCCTCCAGCAGGGCTAGGCAGTGGATCACATGATATTTGGTTATGAATTACCCTCCCGCGGGGCTGGGTAGTGGGACACCTGTTAGGATTCCAGACTCAGTCCTCTCGACTAGGCTAGTCTGTGGCTTACCTCCGTGAATACCGGAGCGGGTCCCTTGGTTGTACGGGTCGGTGATGGAACGGCTTGACTTTGATGAGAACTCTTGACTGTAGGGTAGTGATGTGGTTTGGTTTGACTTTCCTAGAACTCTCAAGTACGAGGGAAGGTTTCCCCACCGAGATGCGTTCTTATGACACGATCTAAAACTGTGCGGGCGAGTCAGTGCCGCCCAATGCAGATAATGTCGAGGTGCGGTGATTGAGCCCCATGGCTTGCGGTTCGGGGTAGACGAGAGGGATGTTGGGCATTGATGGGGTTACGTCTAGGAGTGTTGGCTACTCTTTTCTTGGGCTGAGCTATGGGATGGAGATACCCTTACGACATTGTTCGGGCTTCTTGATGTGAATAAAGATATGTATATACCTTGTTCGCGCACCCACTTCTTTGGCTTGGTTACTCTCCCTCCTGGAGAGACGAAGAGGCGTGGGGTATGCCACGTGCATTCCATGTCTAGCTTCTTGTGGTTGGATGAGTCTACTCTCCTGCTATAGGTAGTGAAGACTCAATGGGAAGATCATCTTCTCACTATTTCCAGCTCCTTGTGCCTGGACGAGTCTACGTCCTTTATTTTGTTTGGTTGAGTTGGACTCTTTACTGCACTCTCTGTTGTACTCCCTTTGTTTTTCCTTGTTCTCTCTACTGCTCACCCTTTGATACCTCCTTTGTTGCTCCCTCGAGCCTTCGGGGTATCCAACTGAGTATTTTTATACTCACCCCTACTTAGGCTTTGCCCGCACTTGGTGTGCCCTTGCAGACGACGGACAGGTGGAGCATGACTTCAGTGGAGCATTGGAGCTTGGGAGCTTGGACCGCGTGTTGTGGTCGTGGTCGGGTGCCAGGTGGGAGACCTGTCAGCTATTTCTTTTGTTTACCTGTTACTGGGTTGTGGCACTTTTTGGTTGGGCGCGTGTTTTTTCCCTTTTCTTTTCAGCTTGTACCCTGTACTGTTTAGAGGACGATGCACTCTTGTGGTTTATTTATAGCAGTTTCCCTTTTACTCTTCTTTTTACTCTGCACTGTTGCGTTGAGTTTGTTGCGTGTGTGTGTACAGGTGCTTAGGCGAAGGCCTCCCCGAGTTAGTGTGCCTTCGGCGCTGGTCGCCAGCCCCTGGCCTATGGAGGCAGGATTGGGGTAGTTGCGGCTCGAGCCCGGGTAGGGTCGGGTCGTGAAAAAGTGGTATCAGAGGTGGTTCTTTCCTTGGGATGTTGTACGGGCGTCCCTAAAAGAAGAATTGGTTGGGATTTAGGGAAACAATGTTAACGTGTCTCGAGAGCGGCTCTCAGGCCAGGGAGTCTAGTGATGGTGCGGTGGCCGACGTATCGATTCACCAGGACCTTGATAACCCGCTTGTCGACTCGGCATGCTGACACAGTTGTTGTAGGGAAAATTTGTTTGTGCATCACATAAGACCGAGTCTTGACTATCCTTCTTGAGTCAGCTCCCCATCATTGTTGTTATTGGTATATACATATATGCTCATCTGACCGCGGTACTCCTTGATAATTTTCAGGATGTCTCCACGAGGACAGCCAGCTGGGATACCAGCTTGGGTGCGTGACGACGACCATGTGAGCTAGGAGGCCATAGTCGAGGACCCATCATGTGAGCCCCTTTCTCCGGGTGGGCCGGTAGCAGCACCCCCACCTGTTGAGCAGCAGGCAGTTTCAGCAGAGTAAGCTGAGCTCGAGCACAGGTTGAGCGCGCTCCGTGAGTTCCAGTGGCAGAGACCGCTGAGGTTCAGTGGTGAGCCAGATCCTTAGGCAACAGAGGTTTGGCTCGAGGTAGTGGATAACCTTTTCAGGCTTGTGCAGACGCTGATAGATCATAGAGTGGCTTTGGCTGCCATCCTTTTTCGAGGAGGAACTCGACGTTGGTAGAGTCTTGTGACTCGGTTCCTTGCTGAGTCGTTGCTTTCGTGGGGCGACTCTCAGTTATTGTTTCGTGAAGAGTTTTTCCCCACCTACTTGCGCTCCGTTCAGATTCAGGAGCTCCTGCAGTTTCAACAGGGAGGGATGACGGTGGCCGAGTACGTGACTAGTTTTGCAGACCGTGAACAGTTTTACCCGCACTTGGTCCATGACGACAACTTTCGAGCGCGGAAGTCTGAGCAGGGTCTCCGCCAAGAGATTTTTTCCGTCATAGTACCCTTTGGCATTTCCACATATGTCGGGGTGCTAGAGCAGGCGCTGGTGACAGAGGGCTTCCCGTCATGTTTTGCGGTTGGTAGCAGCAGTGGGCGCGACGGAGCCGGGACGTCTGCCTTAGCTAGCAGGCGCCGGAGGACAGGGCCTCGATACAGGTGGCCTTCCCACGGATGGTTTCGGAGATGTGGTCGTATACCCCTATGGCGAAAAGGCGCAGGGCCTCAGCCGAGGATTCCCTTCCGTGAGTGGATCCTGGGCCATGGTCGTACACCACAGTGGCGCCGGAGGGCAACAGGGCATCCCAGAGAGCGCCGGTGCTATGCTTGTGATGGGCGAGGTCACATGGCATGAGACTACCCGACCCGAGTTACTGAGAGCTTCGGGAAGACAGCAGGTGCACCACCACGGCAAAGTCAGCACTATGATCAGAGCAGTGGCCAGAAAGGTGGTGCTAGCAGAGGAGTGAGAGGAGCTGGAGGTGGGCGAAGACATTACGAGATCTCCCCATCACCACTAGGAGGTCCACATCAGGCTCTGGGAGCTGACAGTTGGGACCGCAGGTAGCCGCGAGCTTTGGATGTCTACGATCTTACAGAGCACGGGATGGTGAGAGGTACCCCTTATGACTCTTCTACTTCTTGCAGTAGAATTGATAGGCTCTGCGTGTGAATGGCGTTTTTCCCTGCTCCTTGTTTGAGGTGTTACCAGGGTGACGCAGGGCGTCGGGTGTAACCCTGGGTTGGTAAGGTAAAAGGCGTGAGACCTTTTCCTTTAGTCGATGGTGTTGGCTCCTTCGCCTGTTGAGTGTGTAAGAGAGCATCGACTGTGGAATATTGCATGACCAGATATCCTTGGGTGTTTCACCATATGGATATTCTGAAGGAGGGAATCACCGGGCCTTATTTAAGGTGCGGTCGGTGATTTTAGTCACGACATGCGTTGTAGAGGTTCGTTCGGGGAGGTGAGCTACCCCCAATAGCCTTCGGGCCGTTTGAGACCGTGCAAAGGGATGGAGAGGTTGTCTACCGCCTTGACCTAACCCCAAAGTCTGGAGTGGGTGCACGACATCGGCAAGGGCCGACCTCGCGTGAACAGATCTATCCTTTGGTCTGTGTGCGGTGACGCAGAGCTATGCGTGGGATTCTTTTGGGTATGGAAAAGCCATGTGTGGGATTAGTACCCTATGTTGCTCCCTAGTTTTTCTTTTTGAGGACGAAAAGCGTGAAGGAGATAATGATGTAATAACCCGTTTTTTGCTGAGAATGATTTTGGAATATTCTTGATGATATTCCAGTGCAGCGCCTTCAGACGGCGTGCGATTCCGAGCCCCAGAGTGGCCGGAATTAAATTTCCAGTGTGTTCACACTGGAAACACTAAATAAATGATATAACTCCTAAATGGAGTTCTGGATCAAGGATCCGAGTGTACGGATGGGTCCGAAATGGGGTGTTTACCCTAGGAATGATATAAAACATGTCTGCACGGGACGTTTGGACCCCTCACCCACTTCTGGAATGTTAAACAGATTAAATAAATAAATTAATTCGTTTAAGGGAGAAACGCTGGTATCTCTTAAACGGTGGCTCGGATAGGAAAAACGAGTGCACCGTTGAGTTCTGAGGGTGCCATTTACCCTAGGAGGGGTATAAGTTTCGCGGGTGCGGGCCTTTTGTGAAAAATGGCACCAGGGGCGTTTTCGTAATTTGGCGACCTCGGGCACTATGTTTAGTAACTTTTGAACGGGGTCTCGGAATAAAATTCCAAGACCGCCGTTGCGCTCAGAGCGTGGTTCTTAGCCTAGGGGAGGCTAAATCCCGACCCCGTCGGGAGTTCGAGTTCGGGGCTGTCGCGCGGGCGTTTAAGTGATTTGTACTAAAACACCCCCCCCTCTTCTTCTTCTTCTACCTCAAACCCTCCTCCCCCTCCTCCACCTCCAGCGAGGCAAGCTCTGTCGAGGCGAGCTTCTGCGAGGTGACTCTGGCAAGGTGCGGTGGTGCTGGCGGATCGTCGCGAAGCTTCGGGCGAAGCCCCACGAGGTAGGATTTGTCGTTTGTGTTTTCATTCACCGCACCTAATTCAAACTCGATTAATTGTATAGAAACTCTATCGGATTTTTGAACGAATCCCATGAACACGTATTATACCATTTTCTCTTTCCGATGCTTGTTTCGGATTTGGAATCAGAGATCGGAGGCGTTCGCAATCGTCCGCCGAAGTTGGCGGGTTTTCGGTTTCCGGCAGGTTCGAGCGGCGGCGCGGCGAGGGAGGAAGGCGCAGCAGGGGTGTCCGCGGGTGTCTGGTGGAGGTGTTGGGCGCTACAGCAGTGTCTGGAGGAGTGTCCACGGTGCGACAGTGGGGTGTCTGCGGGTGTCTGGAGGAGGCCGGCGCCAGGCGGAGCGCCTCGGCGCGCGGCGGGTCGCCATGGAGCGACGACCCCGGGGTCGCATCGCGCGACACCTGTGCGGCGATAACGATCCGCGCCGCGCGGGTCTTCACACGGCGGCCGCGACAGGCCCTCGTGGCCTGTCTGTGTGGGGACCACGTGTCCGCGGCCAGCCCACGCTGCTAAGTCGCGGGCCAGCCCACGCCGGTCCAGCCCTAGGGGTCTTGCCCCCTCGGTGTTCGGACATCCGTATTTTCTGCTACGGGTGTCCGTTTTGAGTGATGTCTACGACAGTAGATCTGTATTGACGAGACGGTCTTTTTGAGATGGTTTTAGTAATTTCTTATTCGCGAAACGAGGGGCCTCGGAGGTGCGACGCGTCTTTAAGTGGTTTGTCGTTTCCTTCGGGGATTCTTGTTTTGGACGGCGCGGACGCGTACCATGTCCGTTTTGAGCGCCGTCAGTGGCGTTGGGAACCTAGCATCAAGGCGGAGGTTTCCAGGGTGGTTTCAAGCGTTGAGGCCGAAGATGAGGCACGAGCCTCGCAGCCCGTCCTTTGAGGTGCATGCAGCTTTTAGCGACTTTTTCCTCGGACGTCCGTTCGTGGCGTGCGAGTAGTCGATGTTGGGTGTTTTTCCGAGGGCATCGTGTTGGCGCAGTCTTCCCGCTGTAATTACGCACAACGGTGCGGGCCCCACGAGGGCCATTTAGGGAGTTGACGGTGATTTCCAGCTTTATCACCAGGCAACCGTTTTGGACAAGTGAAGAGTCCATTTCATGTACTTTTTCAAGAGGATCGCAACGGTGTGATCCATTCCTTGAGTTTCGGGACCGGGATGCGAGTCCCACGTGGCGCTGCTCGTGGGTGGTGTGCCGGAATTCATCTTTTTCTCTGGATATCCATTGCACTCAAATGAGTAGTGCTTTTGACGTGTTTTCCCGAGGGGATCGCAATGGTGCGATGCGCCCGACTGTTTTCAGGGCCAAGGCTCAGATCACGTGACATCGTTCAAGCGTGAGGCGGTGTTGGTGACTTTTTCGTCGGATATCCGTTTGGGGTGAGTGAATTGTTGATCTCGCATGTTTTTCTGTGAGCATTACAATGGTTCAATATGTTTGGTTGTGCGGAGCCTTTTGCGCGATCTTGTTAAATGTGGAAGCGTGAATGGTGCTCTAGGGGTGGTTCACCCTACTTTTCTTGTAGCGGACCTTTGGTGAGTGATCGCGCGCACTCCCGTGTGAGTGATGTAAATGCTTAAAGTGATGTGGTTGGCCGTTCCTGGGACTTTGAGGTGGAATTGTTACGTCACGCCTTCACATTGACGTTTGGTGTCGTGTGCACGATAGCCCTTGGGCTGGCGACGTGGTATACTCTAGGAGTATACGAGAGTTCTTGGAGGTACATGTGGTCCGTACCTGAGACGTTCGTGCGCTTGGTTGGGGTTGACTCGGGGCCACACGTCGTGTGGGCCCCAAGTGCGTGTTGTGTTCTGCTTTTCATACTTTGACCTCTCGCGGCGTAGAGGGTCCCTCTGTGTGTTTGTTTGACCAGCAGGGTGGAGTTTTTCCCCTAACTCGGTGCTCGTTTGTTGACCAGTAGGGTTGAGTGGTCTCCCCCGGGTTTCGTTCTCGATGAATTGGCCGGTAGCGGTGCTAGTGACACCCAGTGCTGGGGCAGACACTTCACCAATTTTGGGAGAGCTGTTCTAGAGTTTGGTGGTTGCGCGACACCCACTCCGTGTTCGGTCGGCCAGTGTTGTACCCTCCTATAGAGATGGCAGAGCTGTTCTGAGTTGTACCCTCCAGCGGGGCTAGGGAGTGGGTTACTCATCGACTTCCTCGGGCTTACCCTCCAGCTGGGCTAGGAAGTTGGTTGCTCACTGACTTCTAGGGTGTACCCTCTATCAGAGACTGGGCAGTGGGTCACCTGACGCTATTAGGTTCTACCCTCCAGCAGAGACTGAGCAGTGGGTCACCCGACGCTATTAGGGTCTACCCTCCAGCAGAGACTGGGCAGTGGGTCACCCGAAGACCTCTTAGGGTCTACCCTCCAGTAGGGCTGGGCAGTGGGTCACCCGTCGTCTAGTTCCAGGTCTACCCTCCATCAGGGCTAGGAAGTGGGTCGCCTGTCGACTTATTCCAGGTTTACCCTCCAGTGGGGCTGGGCAGTGGGTCACCCATTATCTTATTATGGTTTACCCTCCAGCGGGGCTGGGCAGTGAGTCACCGGTTGATGTATTAGGGTTTTAACCTCCAGCAAGGTTGGGTAGTGGGTCACCAGATATTTGGTTATGAATTACCCTCCAGCAGGGATGGATAGTGGGACACCTGTTAGCATTCTAGACTCAGTCCTCTCGACTAGGCTAGTCTGTGGCTTACCTCCGTGAATACTGGAGCAGGACTCTTGGTTGTACGGGTCAATGATGGAACAATTTGACTTTGATGAGACCTCTCGACTGCAGGGCAGTGATGAGGTGTGGTTTGACTTCCTAGAACTCTCAAGTACGAGGGGCGCTTTCCCCACGAAGACGCGTTCTTGTGACGCGATCTAAAACCGTGCAGGTGAGTCAGTACCGCCCAAAGCGGATAGTGTCGAGGTGCGGTCATTGAGCCCCTTGGCTTGCGGTTCGGGGTAGACGTGCGGGATGCTGGGCATTGATGGGGTTATGTCTGGGACTGTTGGATACTCTTTTCTTGGGCTAAGCTACGGGGTGGAGATCCCCTTACAACGTTGTTCAGGCTTCTTGCTGAGCATACAGATATGTATATACCTTGTTCGCACACCCACTTCTTGGGCTCGATTACTCTCCCTCCAGGAGAGGCGAAGACGCGCGGGGTGTGCCACGTGCTTTCCGTGTCTAGCTTCTTGTGGTTGGATGAGTCTACTCTCATGTTGTAGGTAGCGAAGACTCGACGGGAAGATCATCTTCTCACCGTTTCAAGCTCCTCATGCTTGGACGAGTCTACTTCCTTTCTTTTGTTGGGTTGAGCTGGACTCTTTACTACACTCTCTGTTTTACTCCCTTTTCTTTTCCTTGTTCTCTCTACTGCTCACCCTTCGGTACCTCCTTTGTTGCTCCCTCAAGCCTTCGGGGTATCCTATTGAGTATTTTTATACTCACCCCTGCTTGGGCTTTGCCCGCACTTGGTGTGCCCTTGCAGACGATGGACAGGTGGAGCATGACTTCAGTGGAGCATAGGAGCTTGGGAGCTTGGACCGCGTGCGGTGGTCGTGGCCGGGTTCCAGGTGGGAGACCCGTCAGCTGTTTCTTTTGATTACCTGTTGCCGGCTTGTGGAAATTTTTGGTTGGGCACGTGTTTTTCCCCTTTTCTTTTCAGCTTGTACCCTGTATTGTTTAGAGGTCGATGCACTCTTGTGGTTTATTTATAGTAGTTTCCCTTTTACTCTTCTTTTTTACTCTGCACTGTTGCATTGAGTTTGCTGCGTGTGTGTGTAATGGTGCTTAGGCAAAGGCCTCCACGAATTAGTGTGCCTTCGGCGCTGGTCGCCAGCCCCTGGCCTATGGAGGCGGACTTGGGGTAGTTGCGGCTCGAGCACGGGTAGGGTCGGGTTGTGACAAAAACAAGGTAATATTTACTCGAAATAATGAAAATAATGAAATATTATTAATGAAGAAGTGATAATATTATATAAAAGTCCAATATAGGACAAAATAAATATTAATATGGATATTTAATTATTATATAGCATGTGTAAAACCAAAAATGTGGATGAAAGAAAATTAAATGAATAGGATGCTTAACATATGGTATTTCATAAACATATTTCAATTAATTGGGTCAAACATCTACCTCATTGATTATATGTTTGAAGATTATAATTATAATTAACGTTTAATTTGTTATGTTGCATTTCTATATATTGATGTACAATTTTATTTTATTAGCCTATTAAATTTATATATCAATTCACAACTCCTTGTTGTGATCTTGGTAATATTTTTTCCCTATATTTTCCTTGTTTGAGACTTATGTATTATTATTAAACATTGTTATTTTATTAAATGTATTAAGTAACCATTTTACCATATTTATCATGATTTTTTATAATTTCATGATATTTTGTGTCTTAATTAATGTTATCCTTTAATGGGGGGGGGGTTATTCTTAGTTGTTACAAAAAATGTAGGAGTTTTATGTTACAATCACATTGTTTATTAGGATTTGTTATGATTAAGAAAAAAATGATGAAATTGTATGATATAACTCCTAGTTATTCTCATGGTATTTCAAAAACTATTGTATGTCGTGATATTTTCATGTTATATTATATCTTTTAAACTCATTGGTTCGTAAAATGTCCTAGAATATGGTTTTAAGAGATAGAGTCAATATTTACATCTTCCATAAAAACCCTCTATTCTTCAAAACAAATGTTTTCTAAAAAACAAATTTTTTTATTTTTTTATAATATTTATTAATGATATTTTAAACCATTTTTTAATTTAAATAATTTTTATAGGAATATTTTTTTGGTCATTCAAAGAAAGTATTTCTTGGATTTAAACAAAAATTTTAAAAGAACGTTTTTAACATGTATGACCGGAATAGAGTTTTCCAAAAATGAATTTTTTTCATGCCCTTATAACTAAGAATGTTTCATTTCATATAAAAATATTTTGACATTGTATTATTTTTTAAAAGTGGTTTTCCAAAATACTATTTATATTTTCCGTGAAAATGATTTCAAATTATTTTTTAGGTTTCCATTATTAAATTCTAAATATTTTTTGAGATAAATTTTTTTTCAAAATATTTTCTATATAATTTGTATTAAAAAAGTGATTTATAAAAAATAAATGATTTTTTACTTCTAAATTTCATTAATGTTATTTTAATTGAATTCTATTTAATAAATATCAACATGATTTTTTTTATTGTGTTCCAATGGGTAAATTTGGTAATGATACCATCATAATTCAATATCATTTTTAGATAATATTATTTTAATTATTTATTTTTGAACACATTTTCATTCCACTGTTTAATCATGTTTGAAATAAAATTTTATGTAACCCATTTAATTTTTGTCAATTAATCAATTTTTAATGATATTTTGATTGATAGCATTTCATTTCCCTAGGTATATCAAATCTAAATGTTATTTTAATGAAATTAATTTCATTTTCATAGGATAACAAAGTTATGAATGAAATAATGATTGTTATATTTATGGTGTCATGAAATATCTTTTTTCTTTATTCAACTTTTTGTACAGGGATGTTACATATATGATGGGAGTACCCATATTTTCTTAGGTGATCTTGTTATATATTATACAATGTGTGATCCCTAATAGATAAATGTGAGACTACTATAGAAATTATAATGGGAAAGACCATATTACACTGGCTGAGCCTACTATATATTATAAAATGGGTTCACCTAGATAACCACAGGTGACGTCATTATATATTATATAATTGGTTCTCCTAGATGGCAATAAAATTCTTTAGGTAATGATTATGTTATAAAAAATTAATATATTTCATGTTAACAATATGGTTATTCAATTTTTAATGCTTCTATATGGTATCCATAAGTGTTCTGTGATGATTTTGATCTATAATGACCAAACATTTTTTCTATACATTTTGTCGGTTTATAATGATTATATTTATCAAGATTGATATCAAATAGCCCATTATTTTTTATTATTATGAGTATTTACTTGTTAAATCCTTATTAAATGCCTCATGATTTATGATTTATGTATGTTAGTTATGATTTGTTAATGATGGACTCATTCGATTGGATTATTTCATCATAAAATTAGGGTTTTATTATGATCATTTATGACATAATGTTTTTAGGGTTTATGATAACCCTTACTAAGAATTTAAAATTACAGTTTTTATATTTCTATTTCCAATTTATACCATGAAATAATGTTAAATAATCTATGTCAATAAGGATTTTATATGGATAAATATGATGACTTAATGTGAAATAAGGGAATATGTGTTAGTCATAAAAATAATCATTTAAAGAAATTTTATTTTTTAATAGTTTGTTCTAATTATCTATAACTCTTCTCCAAAATATTCATTAAGAGTGTGTGTGATAACATATTTCATTTTGATGCTGTATATTTTTTATGGTAAAAATTCGGTTTCACACATTAATATCAAGCTAAAAATATAATTGTTCTTATTTCACCACTGAATATGAGTGTATAGGTTAAAAGATATTATTGTTGGTATCAAAGGAAAGAAATATGAAACATTAGAGATTAGTATATTAACATGGGAGATTATCTGAAGAGTAATAGATAAGAATAGAGGCATTTAATACGAGTTATGATCGATTGTTAAAAATATTAGACACCCCATGAGGTTTAAATAGATGACATCTTAATGTGAGTAATAACATTTTAAGAATCTTATTATTATGTTGTGGTATATCTAAATCATATTCTTGTTGAGAAATATGCATAAAATTTTTATGAAAATAATATTTCATGTATTGATAAAATATATCATTTTTAGGATATTTTTTAAATTGGAAAATGTCAGAACACATGTTTTATTTTTTATATAACCATTTAAATGATATTTCATTTAATTAATAATTGTTCAATTTTATTTACAAAAATAATTTCTCCATTTTTTGGGATTGAAAATAGCCTATTCGTTTAAATTATATATAAAATTATATTATATATTAATTTTTTAAAGATAAATTTGTTAAATTATATATATGTTAATAAAATTTTGTTCATATTAATAAATTTCATATAGAAATTTTATATAAAAACAATCAAAAAATCTGAAAAATATCCCTTATTAAACTCATTTTCACATCACAAATGCAGGATTATTTGTTTATTAAAATGTCCCACTTTTATGAATTTAAATCAAAATAATGTAAAAAATTATAATTAGAAAAATTTATATTATATAATAGTATCAACATAATTTTGGACAAAAATTAATAATCAATAGAATAGAAATTCATTTTCATTGATATGGTGAAAAAAGTCATACCATGGGATTAATCTAAAAAATAACAGTACAAATGAAATAAAAACATGTCTAAAATATAATTTATGGATTTATATATATGTTATTACCTCTAGGTTATATAATTTTATATCATGGGACCCTTTATACCTATAAAATTGTGTATAATTATATTTATCAAAAATTGCAAGTTTTCCACTCAACCCCCTTGAACAATTACAAACCATCTATTCGCAAGTTCACAAGTTCAATCCATTTTTTGTTGGTAAATACAATAAAAATATCATTCAATATTTCATACTATAAACTTATAATTCATTTAAGGTTTTACATAAAATCTAGTAAGTTTTATTATGCATAAATAAAGAGGTTATGAGAAGAAGGGGTAATATTTTTCAATGAGAGTTTTAATTTTATTTCATCTTGTATCTCATTCAATTATTATTAAAATATTATAATATAACAACCCCATTATCCTAAATATTTATATATTATTTATGTTCATTTCACATCCAAAATAAATCTATACTTATATCAAACAGGTTATGAAATCATTATTCGTTTTTATATCAGACTCTCTAGTACAAAAACCTTCTTTACGTCAGTTTTATGACCATTTTAGTTTTGGTTTTGATGTGACATTATTTGGATAGAAGTAAAAAATATGTTTTTTGACATTGGTTATTAAATAACCGACATTAAAAAGTAATTTTTATTTTTTTAACATTGGGTTTTAAAAAATATGAGTGAATTTTCTTCTATTAATTCAGCTAAAAATCCATTTTTTACATCATGTTTTAAATAACCGAGGTTAAAAATATTAAACATCTTGTATATAATTTTTCAAGATTTTATTTGACCAGTCTTAGAGGTCAAACCGAGTTATGGATCTAATGTTATGACCATCAAAAGTTTGATATTTTATTTCTAGGAATGGTCGAATGAGAAAACCATAGCTTCTTATTAGAATATATTTTTTTAATATGAAGGAGGATTTGTATTTCTACCATGATATAAATAATTTTATATCATTATAATAAATTAATAATCCTTAAATGGTATATGAATCAATAAAACGACTAATAAAAAATTAAATCATATAAAAATAATTCCTAATAACTTGATGAGATCACTAAATGAAGAAATATTGGATTCACTTGGAAGATCAAACATGTTAATTTGGAGGAACGATTTTGGGTGAATGAAATTATTGTTAAATGGTATATCAATTATGATAAAAAACCACAAAAAATATAAATCACGGATAAACAATTAAAAATAATTTTACGAGACACGGAAAGATGAACTAATTGATTCATAGAGAAGATCAAACAAGTCTAGTTGTAGTAATAATGGTGTTGGGAATAAATGATCATTAAATTGGGATATTTGTATAATGAAAACATAGAATTGAGATGATAAATGAAATCATGGTATTAAAATGTTTTGGTGGAAATTGGAAATTTCAATGTCGCGATGTAAAAAAGATGAAATTTTTCCTTGGTGGGATATTAATATTATTTTTCATGTCGGTTTTATGATCACTTTCTTTAAAAGATATTAAAATTTTCACATATTTTTAAAGTCGGTTTTAAAAAAACCGACGTGAATAATTAATATTTATGACCTTTTCATGTCTTTTATTTAATAAATGACGTTAAATGGTATTGTTCACATCGGTTATTAAATAATAGTCATGAAAAATGTTGACAAACATATAGTTCATTTCCCATGCTTTGATTTGATAGGTCATGGAGCTCAAATAGATCTACGGATTAATCATTATGGCATTCGGAAATTGGTCTTCTCTAAGACTTTATTTAGAGATGATCAACATCTAATGCTCATTACATTTGATCCCTAACTCCGTTTGAGAATCATGACCTATTTAATCGAAGAATGTGAAATGAACTACAGGTTTTTAAAACATTATGTCGGTTATTTAATAACTGACGTGAAAAATTAATTTTTATCTCTTTTTTACATAGGTTATTAAATAACCAACGTGAAAAATCATGTTTCATGACTTTTAAACATCAGTTATTTGATAACTGACATGAAAAAGTAATTTTTCACGTCGGTTATTTAACAACCGATTTGAAAATTGTTGACGAACATGTAGTTAATTTACCAAGCTTTGATTTTATAGGACACATATCTCAAATAGAGTTAGGGATTAAACGTTATGGACTAGAGAAATTTCCCTTCCCTAAGACTTCATTTAGAGATGATCAACAACTAATGCCCATAACATTTGATCCATAACTCTGTTTGATATTTGTGACCTATCAAATCGAATCACGGGTAATGAAATACATTATTTTAATCATTATTTATATTGTTTATTAAATAGCAGACATGATAATGTCATGAAAATGGATTTATCATGTTGTTTATATAGAACTGACGTGACAATGTTTGGAAAATAGTTTTTCCTTGTAAGTTATTAAATAACATATGTGAAAACCCAAAAATGTATTTTTCTTGTTGATTATATAATACTGATGTGATAAATCAATTTGTAGAGATTTTCTCATTGGTTCTTAAAACACGACCTGAAAATTGGGGATGCTAAAAATAGTTTTTCTACTAGTGAATGTTTCCTCGTGATCATATGTAAAACGTTTTTTCATTACCACCTCTCATAGTTGGTTTTGAAGATGGATACAATGTATAAAAGAAATATATAAAACATAATAATATCTATGTATTCATTGTGTCATATATATCATTTTCACATTCATTTTTAGTGGATAGATAAAGTTGGTCTTTTGTACGACACAATACCTCCTAATGAAGTGATTTGATACATATTCAGAAACAAATTTAATTGAAAATAAATAAGATTAATTTACTGAATATAAATTATATAAAAGAAACTGTAATGAATAATAATGAAATATTATTCAATCATAAAATAATTTTATTTCATTTTCATTCATACCCTTTAACTCAATGAATGTAGATAATGTAATTCTTGTGCATGGGGACTATCACATTCACAACAAGACGTCACTCTATCTTTTCATTACAACCCAACATGGAGAAAATATATAATTATACTTAGAGATATATTTTTTTATTAATGATAATATGATAATTCAATAATGATAAAACATTACATACATCTTTTTTAAAGTGATAATAGAAAAATAAAAACATTACCCATGTGTACATATGAAATACCATCTTGATTATCATAATGTATATAATTTATCCGAATAATAATTCATAAATTATCTTATGTTTTAAATTTATTTATTAATATGAGAATTATTTAATTATTGTTATTATAGAGATTATAGATTTATATTATATGAACAAGAATCTGACCTTTTTGAGTAATGAATGAATTATAAAACAAGGTAATTAACCACCAAAACACTGAATATGAGGAAATATTATAAATAAATTTGTGATAGGATGTTATAAAAGTATCATGTATAATATTATTAATACTAATGTGTTTCAAAAATTGGATAAAATATTTTATAATACCACTATACCAGAGGATAAATCATGATCAACCAAAAAGAGGTGTGAGGTAAGGGATTTCTTACCTCAATTTCATTTGATAAGGTTAAAATTATACTTCAATTATTTTTTCAGGATTTGATTATGTTTACAATAACCCCCAATTATTTTATATTGTATTTGAAAATTTTGTACATGTAGTTAATTTTAAGAGAAATAGTAAATTGATTAATTAATTGCTTCATCAATGACATGATCTTGGTAAGCTATTATTTTCTCAATTATCCCTCTTAGTTAATTATTTTATTTTCCCCCTACATACATTTATTAAGTTTATATAAAGAAAAATTGAAATGAAATATAATTAATTAATTAATTTTCATGATATTTTATGTTTAAGTTAATATTATTGTTTAATGGCGGAAATTATTCCATCATACCAAAGTGTTTTGTGTTTTATATTTCAATCTCAAAATTTTTTAGGATTATTTGAGATTTAGTATCTAATATAGTCACTGAATGATCTACATCTTAATTATATTAATTATTAATCTTATACTCTAGTTAATCGAATTTTTATGTAATTGAATCAATTTTCACTCAGTGGTACATAAAATAAATCATAAAATGTATTTAATTAATATCACCTTTACTTCTCAATTCTATCAATACCCCCTATATAATCATAACTTATTTTTTCATAATATTTTTTGGATTTATTTATAATTCTCTTATTTATTTTTCAAATATATTTTAACCAATTGATTTTATTTTTACAAGATTTTTGAAATGATTCTTTATTTTTTCTCTTCTTACCAATTCATATTTAGCTTTTACTAAAAATTTTTTTATTAAACTCGTTCCTTTTATGTATACATAGATACTATTTTCCACCATGATTTTCATTGAAACATCCTTTTTATGTTTCAATGGTTATTTTAATAGAAAATTCATTTTAAAATGATTTATTTTACAAAATTAATTTATCTAAAATGTAAAGGATATTCTCCTCATGAATATGTTTAACTAATTATAATGATTTATTATTATTGTTCTAAAGTTATTTTAATACAATTTTTATTGATTTTTTTTAATTTTATAGTTTAAAAAAACATTAAAAAATTAAAATATATTTTCCAAAAAAGTATATTTAATGATAATTTAATGGATTTCCCATTCATCGTTGTCAATAACCATTATTGTAAAATATGTTATGCCATTAATATTTATTAATGACATCTTTGTCATTATATTTCTTGATAAGATAATATTTATTCAATGATATTTTTATTGAACACTTTTTGTTTCCATATTATAACCATTTTTAAAATACATTTTTATGGAATTTGATTCTTTTACATGAGTTCATCTTATATCAAATAGTTTTTTATAGAATCTATTTACATTGAACTAGTTAATCTTGATTCAATGATATTATCATGGTACTCATTTCATATCCATGGATTAACACTGTTTCAAAACAAATAAATATTTTTATCTGATTTATAAAGATAAGAATTATATTTTTACTTTATTTATGAATTTGTAATTTAAATCACATATAAAATCGGTGTTCTTTGATAACGCGGAATGAACATTTTATATATTATACGATGGGTACACCAAGATAAAACCATGTGATCCTGTTCTGGATTATATTGATGGTTCTCTTAAAATGTGTTGGGTGGGAATTTTATGGATTATATGTTGGGAGTTCCTAGATATTTTCCAATGATCACGTTATATCATATATGATGGGTGTGCCCAGACAGAACTCTAATGAATATGGTAATTATTATGTTCGTTGAATACTATTAATAACTGTCAATGGTATGGTTGTTCCATTTATAAAGTTACATAATGTGATAATTATGTATCCAAGAAGATGAAGATCCATGAAACCAAAACATTTTATATATCCATTCAATGTGTTTATTTTGATTTATTTATTGAAAATTGATATCACATGGCTGATCATTGTTAAATATTGTGAAACATTCCTTCTTAAAGGATATATACATGTGTAATGATTATTTATTTGGGTATATATGTGTAGGATTTCATTAAAATTTTCCCACACATTATGATTATTTATTCAATCTGTTAATCTAGTCTAATAATTATTGATAAATTTCAATTATTAGGGTATATAATTACCATTATTGATAAATCAATATCCCCATTAATATTTTTCCATTTTCCTAGTTTATAATAACATTTTCTTGAATTATTTATTTAAGTGTTTCATAAGGATGATCATGATGACATAATATTAAATGAGTATTATTTCATTAAATGGTAGAAATGATCATTTAATAACATGTGTAATGTTTAAAAAAATTAGTTTCTTAATTTTATAAATCTCCAAACCAAAAAGGAATTTCATAATGTATATTTTCAGATATTTCTTTCTAATATTGTATGGTTTAGATGTTGAAATTTGGGTCACCTACATCAATATCATGCTGGAAAAATATATTTTCTTTTTTCACCACTGAATTTAAGAGTACTAGATCTAATATATTATATTTGGTATTATAGAAAAGGTTTAGATAAATTTGGAGATTATATTGTTATCATGTGATGTTAATGTAACATAAATGGATAAAATCATAGGTATTTAATAATATGAGGATAATTAGATAAATGTCTTTATCAACCCCAATTGATTTGCTAAGGTATCATTTAAAAAAGGAATTAATGATATTTTAGATTGTTGAATTAGATAAAATCATCTTTCGTATTTATATTTATTCATTTATATTTTATGAAAATAATATATAACATATTGATAACTGTTATGGTTTATTTGATCATGTGTATTGAGGAAATTATAGGAATATAAGCTTTATCATACAAATAACCGCAAGATTGAAAAGTGATTTGATAACTATGTAGTTAATGTAATTTGAACAAAAAATAATTCTCTATATTGTGGTTATGAGAACGAAATGTTATGAGAAAAAAATTTCTATTATATCAATATATAATTTTATGGTTTTTTAAGAATTACATAGTTTTCTATTTCTGTATCAAAATTTAGATATTGAGATTTTTATTTTGATTTAATCAATTTTGGAATTTTATTACTATGTGGAAATATTTTGGAGTTAAATAATGTAAAAAGGTAAGTGGAAAAAAATTCAACTCTTTTCTGGTAATATATTTACTTAAATGATGAATTTTAATTCTCCAGGTATAAAAAACTTTTTATGAATACTCATCTTTTGAAAAAAAATGTGATTTCGATAAACATGGTTGAATTTTAAAATAATAATTTTTTATTAATAATATTTTATTTTTTTCATATCTATATGGTCAGTGTATTCTAATAAAATTAGTAAAAGTATCTAAAAAATATAATATAATACTATATTCATAAATAATTTATTTTAGAATCTTTTAAACAATAAAAAATATATGGTTTGGAGGATCATACCATTTCATTGATCATTCACTTTTTTTTGAATAATGAACTCAATAGAACTCCAATGTTATTTAAAATTTTATTCAGTATCTAAATGTTCAATTCCCACACAAGTTATCCTATTTGGATGCATAAGTTTTTCTATCATAGACAACCCTCATAGTTCTCTTTCATTGTTATGAAGATGTTTTATTAATAACCCTATTTATATTGTGGGTTCACATAGTATATTTACAAATTTCAATGCTTTCATTACCTATTAAATTTCAAATTGCAAGTACTCGATTTCATAAGTTATAGGTGATGTAACACACCTAGAGTTTAAAATAAGAAAATCAGGTTTGACAGGGTAAACAAAACAAATCATTGACCGTTGATAAATATTAATATCCATGAGGCCTTGTGATATATTTCATTAAAAAAATTAATCTCAATTGATCTTGAGTGGTACACGAAACACTAATGTTTTTATACGCCATATCATATTCAATAAGAAACACTAATCATAAACAATAAGTTATAAATAATGTTGTTATAACCCAGTCAGTTAATTAGTAGGAATAGATAGTAGTAATTTTAATTCATATATATATATATGATACACTCAATGTAAAACATTTAAAAATGTTTTCTGAATAATCGATATGTTCTTAGTTAATAATTATATTCCTCAAAAATATATTTTAATAACAATTAATTTTAATTTCCTTTCATGAAAAAGATATTATAATCATCTATTGGAATATTAAAATTTTTATCTATAGTAAATATAAGAAAAATTAAATCAATTTATTAAAATATATTTGTAGTTTTTTTTTAATTTTTTCAAAAAAAACTGATTACTCGATTCATAATAAAAAATTATGACATTTCCCAAAAATTTCAATATACAATTCAGTAGTCACAATTTTTTTTAATTTGTTTTCACATAACATATGTATTATTGATTTAGATTTAACCCCATATTTACATTTATGTCATCATTATATTGTATTTAAATTTACTTTTTATGGGTTAAAAATGGGGGTTTATACTAATACTTTTATGGTGAATAATGTTTCTCAATTTTCATTAATTAAAATTATACATAACATGGACAGTTTTAAAATAAATATACATAATATATTTAGTATATTTTAATTTTATTTCATGTAATTTTTATTATTGGACAAATAGTTACCATAAAATCTTCATATGCTTGATGAAAAATACATCTTCAAACCCACTTTTTTATCACTTCTACAGTTTTTCAAAGAAAATTTTATCACCATTTTATAAAATTTATTTTATAGAATAAAATATATATTTTTCATCATCAAATTTATATATAATGGTTAATTTGGTATTTTTTTATATAATTATTAATTTTAGGATGACAACAAAAAAAACGAATTTTTTTGGGAAACATCCTTTCCATATAAATTTTTAATAAAGATAAAATATATGATAAATTGGATTTAATGACTCCTTAGTTCAAATATAAATATTTGAGTCCAATTTTTTTAAATTTAATCAATTTAAAATTGAAATTTGATATAAAATCATTGTAATCATATGAAAATTGTCTCTTTGAAAAAAGATTTCTCATCACATATAGAAGTTTAATGTAAAATTAACCACTTATACATTAGTGAATTGAATTAGAAAAAAATAGTCAATACTTGTTATCAAAATAAATAATATTATCTAATAGGTTTGATATAATTTTATTAAAATATATATATTACAAATAATAAATATAAAATACTATGGTTAATGTATTAAAGTGTTTATCAAGGGATAAACTAAAATGATAAGGGTTTAAATGACCCAAATATCATCCTACAATATATTAGATGGAAATATTTAGAACTTATCACATATTTTATAGATAATGACCATTATGAGATCACTTTTAAATGAATAAATTTTCATTGAAATCATTATTTTCACAATTTACAAGGGATCCACTCATCCAACATAAATATAAAAACCACTCTCCTCTCCCCAATACACCAAAAAAAACATTAATTTTGGCCAATAAATATCCAAATCACATACCAAGTTTCATAAAAATATTATTTAATACTTATTTAGGATATAAATATTTCCTTGAAAGGATTTTAGTACAATCCTATGTAGGTTACTCGAAGAAGAAGGAACATTCTTCAATATTAATTTTCATTTTATTTCATCTTCAAACTACATAATTTATTATTCAATAATTACAACATAATAAACTAATCAGATTACTTGTACAATGTTTTTATGATAATTTCATTACCTACAACTATATTCACTTTCTTAAAATAGATTCAATACCTTATAAGTCAATAAAAATGATATTGGTGTTTGGGTATGTGTGGAATGCCACCTTAATTATGTTTTTAGTACTATATTTTCATAACCACACCAAATGGGTGATATATATATATATATATATATATTTAATGATATAATATTTCATTATATGATATTATTTTCAATATATAATGATAATATATAACATACCTCCTTTAGATAATGATTATTTCTAAATGGGAATGTTCCTCTTGTATACGTATGGCCTACCATCTTGATGATCATACTAAACATCATTTTCGACAACCATCAATCATAAATGGTCATAAATGTATAATTTATGAAGAAATAATTAAAGTAATTCATTATTATTCTAATTTAAAATATATAACTAGGTTATATTCACAATAAATGGTTCACTCATACAAACTACTAAATTGATAACATATGTAATTGGAACCTGAAACATTTATAACAATTACTGATTTCTAATAATGGGATATACGTTTTTATAAAAGATTCATATATGAAATTATATATATTAATAATATTATTTAATAATATAATATCATTATTGACACTATTATATTGTAATTCTAACAACATTCATCCAAAAGGATGACTGAGGTCAGGGATTTTCAAACTCAATTTCCATTCAATAGGATAAAATTTTATTTCACTAATTATGAAACCAAACTATTAAGTGTGTTCTGACCATTTAGTATTTTATATTTATTTACAATTTTTTGTATATTTAAATTTTATACATGTAATAAATTCATTTATTTATAACCACTTCAAGGATATGATGGTTATAATGGATTTTTGTATATTTAAAAGTTAATAGTGTGGAATGAGTTTTATGTTACAGACCAATCATTTATAAGGATTGTTTATGATTCATTATCCAATGTTAAAAAATTATGATATATCTAGAAAAATTTCTTATTATCTTTTATTATCCATTGTTTATTCATTATATTTTTAATTTATTGAAATATTTTTTGTCATTTGAACGTTAAAAAATTTAAAAAACGTTTATAAGGAAAAAAATATTTCTTCTCTATGATAGAATCATCATATTTTCTAAAAAATATCTAATTTTTTAGGTATATTCAAACAAATTATTAATGTAATATTACACATATTTTAATTTTATCAAAAGTTATTAACAAAATCAATAATCTATTTTCCAAACATTGGTTAATTTATTTTACTAAAAATGGGAAAGGAGTCATTGTTTTAAATTGTATGTCATGAATTGTATTTTCCACCATCATTTTCATTGAAGCACGATATATAAGTCTTAACAGTTATCTTCATATAAATTTATTTTGAAAATGTTTAATTTTGATTAAAAATATTCAAAATGGAATGGATATTTTCTAAATGATATTATTTAAATGATTTTTAAAGATTAATATATTTGATCTAAAAGATGATTTAAATGAAAATGTATCTCATATATTTCATGAATGTATAATTTCTAAAATTGATTTTTTTAAATGATAATTCCATTTTCAGAAAAAATTATTTACTAATATTTTAATTGTATTCCAATTTAATAATGTCAAGGATCATTTTTTTTTACTTTTTCCCTTACAAATATATATCCTAATGAATCATCATAATTCAATATATAGATGTATTAAGATGGCTTCAAGGAGATTATTTTATAACACAGTTAATTTACATAGGTTAATCATGGATCAATGAATTTTTTATGGATCCCATTTATCTTATACATGTTAATCATGTTTCAAAGATAGTTTCAGTGAATGTGTAACTTTTTGATGGATTGATATTTTTGTAAATATATTTTCATTGAACATTTTTCCCTTCTATAGGTTGACCATGTTATAAAGTTATGATGTTTTTTATGAGAATAACGATTAAACGCATGATCAATGTATTTTAATCATTTTATCGTTCATGTAAATTACAAATATGATTATTTATACATGAAATGAAAATTTTATCATGTCATAGAATATATGATTTGTGAACATATATAGTGATATGTGACCCCATTAAATTATATATGATCGGTGAACTGAGGTTGTTCTGGGTTGTCCTATTATTAGTTTTTCAATTGGTAGACACGAGTAGTTCATTTGATTATGTTATAGCTTATAAGATGGATGTTCCCATATTTCAATCCAATGAATTGGTAATTTTTATGGTCTGTGAAGATTATTTTGGATTTACATCAAATGGTTATTCAATATTTAGTTTTTCATTACATGTCATGCATGTGTTTGAAGACACTAATAAGTTTTATCTATGAATTCCATGGGTTTAAATTTTTAAATTTTATAATGATTAACATTAGATTGATCATGGTTATTTATTACTATGAATATTTCCTTGTTAAATATATTTTCTATGTCTCATGAATGATTATTAATGGATTTATGAGTATGAGTTATTTAATGATTCTCGCATACACTGTGATTTTTTTCATACCCTTATGCACTTGTTTTAATTTTTATAATTTTAGAACTTCATATAGTTGTACAATTATTGAGATTTTATAATATCTTCCTACAATAATTTAGATTAATTTCACAATATTTAGGTTGTTATTTTCATCCTCTTATCTAGAGAACACTCTAGATATAAAAATATATATAGTATGTCCTCTAACCTGAATTTAGAATTATATGGGCTGCCATTCATCAAGAATATAAGTAGATACGGCCAATATAATTCTCACAAAACTCAACCATACATTGGAAGGTTGTAGAGATCTCTATATTAACTAAATAAAACATAATATGTTCTATAATAAATGAGCATCAATTGTATTCCATGGTAAAACTAGAGGTATGAAATGAGGTCTTGTAGGTGAAACAATAGGCAGGTAAGGTCTCATCACTTCATGATAATTGTGATCAATACTATCACAATGTTGAAATCAAGGAGGTCATGCTGAAATACTTCTACAATTACCAAAAACATTCCTTAGAATATAATTTTAAAAAATATAATATCATATA
This sequence comes from Viscum album, assembly GCA_963277665.1. Classification (NCBI taxonomy): domain Eukaryota; kingdom Viridiplantae; phylum Streptophyta; class Magnoliopsida; order Santalales; family Viscaceae; genus Viscum; species Viscum album. The sequence goes on along the minus strand of OY728151.1, from coordinate 663,332,678 downwards.
TAAAGGAATAGGATTTTCATACCACCTTATTATAAAATATTCAACACCCATAATCCATCACATACTTCCAATCAATTTAATTTTATAATGCAATGGAAATTATATGAGACACTCCCAAATATCCACTAATGTGGTCACTTGAATGGAAATTACACACGGATCAAAACATGGGATCCATTATATAGACTCTCAATATCTTTTATGGATTAAAAAAACATTACTGTTATAGTTTGTATCCCTATTTAATAGTTACTAGTTGATTAGTGAATTAAAATTATTTTTTTATAAATTTAGATTATTATCTATATATTTGTGTTACCCATTTAAATGTTATAAATCCATATTCATTACAAGTTAGAATTTCATAAAATAATGAGTGAAAATATTCCATTGTGTTGGTTAATTAAAATACTAATCAATAATACAATTTTATAAAGGCACAAACATTCTCTTAATTGAATTTGCCATAAAATTAATTACAACCACTATTTTTTTTTCAGTGTAACCATTGGTCCCTATTAGAAACATTACATAATTGTTCAATTAAGGGGCTGACATCAATATATATGTTCAAATACCTTTTTTTATACTGACACATTAATTAAAAAATTTATTTATATGAATCAACATTCTAAAGCATTAGTGCCTTAGTAGATATTGAAATTAGGAAACATGAAAAATATTATATGAAATGATAAAAATAAATAATTATTGAAGGGAATATTGATAATATGTGAAAAAACATATTCTTATTATTATGCTTGAGAGAAAACTTCTCTATACAAGCACAATGGTAAAATAAATTTCAGAACATTAATGTATACCATAATTAATGAGAATCACCCAATTATGAAAATAATACTATTTTAACAAGAATAATCTAGAAAAAAAGAACGATTGAATTTTTTAATATTTATTTTAAAAAAACAATTTTATTGTGGAATTGAGAACCCTAAAATATTTCAACCTGCAGAAATTCAAACCAAATTATAAATCCCAATACATTTTAGGAAAACATATTTCAAGATGAATGCTTCACCAGATATAATCATCTATTAATATATGTTTCCTCCACGCATGGATCATCTCTAATGATATCCTAGAAATGAAATATCATCTTGTCCTAACTATTAATATATTCATCAAGGTTAATTTTTGCACAATTAATTTTGTGATCTATGATGTGACCATGATTACTAATCCTATTTTTTTACTATATATTGTGAACAACATAGTTCATCCTCTCAAATATTATATCGGCCACCTCCTTTGGAAACATGATATTAACAGAATCCTAAAAAATATATTCATTTGATTTAATTCAAATAACTAATTCATGTAATTATTAAAATACCTCCTTTCAACCGTACTATAATCTACCATTAGTTAACTTCACTCGGATCACCTATAGAAGGTCTACATTCTTACTCCAATTATACTCATTAGTTCTAACTTAATGAGTTAAAACATGATTTCTTTAGTTTTCAACATAATCAGTAACACCAAGATAAGGTGTTATAATATACAACTATATTTTTGTAAGTATACCTACTGATTTGGGGACCACGGGATTTAGTAAATATTGTTATTCAATTTAATTACTTATTATATTTCCATTGTGGACTATAAATTTTCAATAATATAATTTCATTTCATACAATTCCTCATTATTGGTATAATGATAAATAATGAATGGTTTCCTTGTACATATTCTGAATATAGTTTTGTAATAGTTGTTTTTTTTAATTTTATAAAATTCACTGGTGTCCTTAACCAATACCGCTTTACTTCATATTAGAATAATTGATCAACACACTTATACTACAATATCCTCCACCATATATCTATTCAATGTTTTCAAACTATATTACAGTTGTAATAAGCATGATGGATCAGGTGGCCCAGAATAACACTGAACCTAAGAATAATTTCAATTCCAATAAGGGAATGTTGTTAAAAAATTTCTAAAATGTACCCTTATTCCATATTCAGTGCACCTGTCATCATCCACACTGACTATATTCCTTTTCCATTAAAAAACAAAACCTAGGAACATGATCATTACATAACATCCAACTAGCCCTTATCTACATTCTACCAACTAGAAAAATTCTCAAAATATGTAAAATAATGATTTGAAAGCACTTATAGAATACTATGTCTAATTCACTAAATTATATCCAAACATGAGATCCACATAGACTCAAGAGTTCTTATTGTATCCTAGATACATCAATATAGGAGTACGGTTCAGTGATTATATAATAGGGACACTATAAACTCATCAAGATAGTAAAGAAAATTTGTTTACTAATTGAATAAGAATAAGAAAAAGATAATTCAATAAGGTAGTGAAATTTTAAAATCATCCAATTTTAATAGTCATTCTAAAAATAAAAATATTAGAACCATATCCAATATCGCATAAAAGGATGATGATCAATTCATTCTTGGAAAATATGGGATATCTATGCTGAACATAGAAACATTCATATAAAATATGATATAAAAAATGATCATAAGACAAAAAATCTATCATTATTGGAATGATGATCATAAAAATATTCTTCAAATACAATAATCCATCCTATCATATGAAATTTTGCATCCAACAAAATATCATTCTATTTTCCCATCCTTCATCAATGAAGAATGTTCGAGTTCCAACCAACATCCCAAAATTGTTTGAGATATACATAGTATGCTAGCACTATTGTGTCCTCGTATAATTCCACAAATGTATATAAAATGAAGTTTGAACAAATAATATTATAAATTATTTATAAAAACAATAAAAAACTATTATTCGGTTTCAAGATGACCCCCGCCATGTTTTGCCTACGTCGGCCAATGGTGGGATATATTGACACACAACAACATGTATATACATAAGATTCTATGTATATATATTATCTATATATATAACATATATAGACACACAAATACAAAGTCAAATATATAAATATACAAAGTATGTACTAGGTGCCAAGGCATGAAGCTGATAATCCTAGAATAATAATAAATTTTTCTTATTTCAAATAATGGTCTCCATAACCGATTTTTTATGGAGAAAAATAAGGGATTCCTTTCCCAACGATCATATATAATAATGGAGTCCATTTCCAAGGATAATCTAAAATAAGTGAATGTATCCTTGAGTATCATTGACAATAAAGGAGCCCATAGCCAAGGATCATTTATAACAAAGGATACCATCTATGAGGATCAATGAACGGATTAGAAATCATGTACCAATATAATGTATAATAATTGATTCTAGACTAGAGTGTCATGTATAATAAGGTATCATATGACATGGTCATTTAATTCACTTCAATTTATTTATATTTAGTTATTAAATTTAGTATTCAATTCATGAAATAATAAAAGGAGATTTAGTTACATAATCCGTTATAAATACTCGGTGAATTTCATACTCACACCTCCAATAGTAGAATTATATGGATTAAACATCCTCCAAAAACTATATGGGTGTATTGAATAAAATATAACATTGATAAAAAGTTAATAATGGATAAATAATTTTTTTGAGGAAATTTCCAACATGTCTACAATAAAGTATCAAAGATCATGATATAATATAAAAGGTCATTAAGTAGAAAAGACTATACCATATTTATTATTGAGGAAGATAACTCATCCAATGTCAGTATATTATTTGAGGTAGAATGTAATAAATTAGATAAATAAGAAAAATGTGATGGAAATAGTAAATATTATATCTCTTAAAAAAAATAATTAATGAGGGAGTTATAAATAAGGAAATAAATAATGAGGAAGAATGGTCTTTTTGATAAAAATAATTCATTTTAACAATAATTGATTCTGGTAATATTTTACAAAAGAGGGTCAATTCCTATTTTATGGAAATGGGAGAGCTCGAATAGAGTAATTGAGGTGAAATTTAATTTTAAATGGAAACAATTAGTGTGAAATTCAAAAAGGTGAGAGGGTGAAATAATAATTTCCCCCACATTAATTGTTTGATGGTATTATAGTACAGTAGGATAAGCATAGTTCCATATGTGTTGTATCCCAATATTAGTATGAAAACCCCTCTCGTAAGCTTAGCGAATGTTAAGACCACATGAATCCCCTATGGCCGCTACAAAACTGGTCCATATGAAAAGAAAAGGAAATGCGTCCCACCTTACATGGTGGTGAAATAGTAAACCTACCCATACAGGGGAAAATAGTTGATCTGTACTATTAGCACAAACCATGCTCTAAACGTAACCCTCTTCATGTATTTTATAAAACTGGAAATCTAGGCTCCGAACCGAAGTACCCAAATAGATTGAAATAATAATTTTTTTTATTTTATATTAATGTATTTTTATAATGAGAGGTAATTGTTAAACTGATTATACTGCATATTTCATATATTTCATTTTTCAGGATATTTTTTTTGAAAATTATGTTTTTTTAATTCGATCAATCAAATAAATAATCATTATATGGGATGACTAAAAAGAATTTATTAATAAATAAAAAATATTTCCAACATCATTAGGATAATTTATAGTGGATAATATATTTTAATTGATGATTTGAGAATTAATAAAAAAGATTAGTTAATTATGGTCTTGAAAAATATATATTTTCATAATGAATTTTTGGTTTAGGGAATTGGAGGGATTTGTATCTTATTTTGATTATATTAAGGATGAATATTATATTAGAATCTAATAAAATTATGTCATGAAAACTAGTAAGCCATGGCATCCACATTCATCATTGATTAGGTTGAAATTATGATTAAAAAGAATATATCTTGTAAGGATACTAGACACATGTATGTATAGAACACCCACATAGAGGTCAAATGGATCAATAATAGCCACTATATGGGAAGTAAGGGTGGTTGTTAATACTGAAATTATGTCGTTCCATAATTTATTTATAATGGAACCAGTTATTTGAATTTTATGAGTAACCAGATAGTGTTTAATAATATTGGGGCACAAATAGATATGTGTAATTGTTGTTGGAATAAGGTATCATTGCAGAATTTATCATACATTAATTATCTGTGAATAATCATAGAACATATATATCCCTTTTATCCATGTTGTTTAGTCAACCATCACTATAATCTTATATGTGTTTACAGTCATGGATTCTGTATCCATTGGAGTTCGTCATGATGTGTTAATAGATCGATCAAACCAATTATTTAGATCACCATATGAATTTCATGAGGATTAAAATATTTCCAAAAAAATGAAACATTAATTTCATTGTAAAATGAAGATCAAACTAACTCGAAATATTATATTTTTCAGAACGAATTATTGGTGATAATTATTTCTTTTATCACATGAATAAGTATGTGGGATGAAGAAATAAATCTCTATATTAGTCATATCACCTAGGATATGGAGACTTCCCTGTAAATAACCATTGTTCATTCAATTTTAAAATTAAAATATTTTTATATTCAACAGATGTTATTTAAGAGATCATGGTGAAAAATATAGCCAAGGGGGAGGTCTAATTTTTCTTTGAAAGAACCATGAACTCTTTCTGAGTTATCATATAAAATCATTATCTCAGAATTTTGGATTGAGATTCTATTAGACATCAAAGTTATTAATTTTTTAATGACAAAGTGGAACTTGTGCATTCATTAATTTTCAAATAAGTGATATCATTATGTGATTGATTTATGTGAAGTATAATAATGGTTATAATATAATGTGATAGTTTTGAATATAAGAAAATATTCAAAAGAGAATGACAGACCATTCATCATACACTATTATAAAAAGATAATATAACAACAGAGGAAGTATTTATAATTTTAGGGTAAGAATTTAATTATAGTTCATGAATTTTTTTACATCAATGTAGTATCACATGGTTTATAATTGGAACCAATATTTTAATCCAAGAGTAGTTAAAAGACATAATTGCATAACTTGGTAAGTTATTAAAAAGGAATATAAAATGATTATGTGTGATATATATAGTACATGATTACTGTTTGTGAAAATATATTGAGTTGATAGGGTGAAATTATTTTCTAAGAGACTGTAAATTTTATTTACCCAATATATATATTAACATGAACCCGTAGTTTCTTACTTATTTATGATGAATTTATATTACGTTTCTGGTTTTTATATTTTTATACAAATATTATTTTGTCTAATTGCATGAAGAAGATAAATTACTACATACTTTATTGTAAGAGATGCATCTTCAGTGGTAGTGTTGAAAAAATAAAAATACAATGAAATTGATGAGTATTTTATAAAAAGAAGAGAATATTACATGTGATATTCTACATTCATGAGGCAGAGTGATGAGTATACCATGCATAGTAATAAAATTTCCATACTACATGCATGACTGAGACACAATGTATATGTGGGTAGTTATTAATTACAAATACTATTAAAATTATTTGTTTGAGGTAAGGAATGAATGACGAAAAAATACCATTCATCCCATAATATTATGTTGTTAATTGTATTATAAAAATTATTTAAAGCGTTATAGATATATTTTATTCATTAATAAAATTATATCAAACCATCATGAATACTATTTTATTGATTACATTTAGTGGCAGTCAAATACATTTAACGGAACTGATAAAGTGCATATTCAGTTTTACACAATGGCTCAATGGGAAATATTTCATTTGTTTGCAGTGGATGCTATATGATTTTGTGATATTTCTCATTTTTTAGTTTTGTGTTTGTAAATACATGTTCAATTGTTGTATAAATTATAATATTAGGATTTCTATAAAAATAATATCATTCAGAATACCGAATAATAGATGAAGTTGTTTATTCCTACACACTATGGCCTCATGGTGATACCTGGCTGACTATCATGTAATTAGTGATTGGATTTAGTAGATGTTATTTTTCTTGCATCATCGGAAAAACATCAATGATATATTCATCCACATCAATGGAGATCCTTGTAATGTTATCTTGTGTTGTTCATTACTAACTTTTGGTCTTTCAAGGGGTAACATTTTGTGTCTTAAAGGTACTATATGTTAAACCTAGTATAAGAATTATTTAGAATAATAAAAATGTTAAATTTAATAAAAATAAATTGGTAAAACGTTTTTAAAATGATTAACCACTACTGCTCTTAATGTTCCTTCATGATCCATGGGGAAATTCAAGAACAATATTCAAATGCTCCCATGAAATTACTCTAAATATTATGAAAATTCCAGAGATTAATATAATAGGATTATACTAAAATATAAAGGAATCATATGTCTATGAAATTCTATAAAATTAAATATTCCATAATTGAATAAAATATATCAATGAAAATTTACTTCATTGGTCCAAAATTTTAACATAAGATATTTTGCATATATTTTTATTTTAATGATGGTCTCTAAATTTATAATCAATTAAATATAATGATTTTGGAGCACATAGTGTAATCATGATATCATCAATAAATACCATAAAAATTTAATTAAGATAAACAGTGAATATAATTCAATTATATCCATAATGATTCAAATTGAATGAATCATGCAAGAGGGAAATATAATACAATCAAAACTTTATTGCATTACTCAAAATTACATACACAGTATATTAATCTTATAATCCAAGATATAACAAGACCATAGAGAATATAGATGTTGAAACTTTATTAGGTCTCTTGAATATGATCCAATAAGTCATCAATTAATGTGAAATAAGTCACAAATGAGAGATTGGAATTGGGTGTGGATTGTTGCTACCTGAACCTGGTGACCATAACAAACATGTATCCACTGCCAAATATCAATGAACACATTGATATATTCATTTTTGCGTGATGATTTTCAATGATTGACCTCAAATTAGACCTAAAATAGTTTTGAGAAGGTAATGATATTATACTAAAGATAATACTAATCTGTCTCTAAAGTCACGATGAGTACTCATTGAACAAATATTTAAATGTGAATTCATTAGCAGTGTTCAATGGAATTATAAACCATTAAATTTAACAATTCATAAATCCATTCATGGTATCTATATTAAATGATATCCATGTGTACATGACATCTATGGAAAAGCATGATAGACACCTTCCAATTTTTTTGAACATAATCTAATAGAATCATATTTATGATAACATCTTGAAGTCCTACATATTGTTTCAGGGCATCCAATTTTTTGATGATTTTATCTCAGAAAATGACATATAAGTTGACCTTTCAATGATCGGGGTTGTGTTGGTCCGGATCCACTAATTATCATGACAAAGGTGCAAATACTCCTTGTGTTTGAAAGAATATATTAGAAATTCATATGTTTAATCTCCAAGATATCATCTCCCATGACATCTTTGACATGAATCGGGTAACCATTCATATGGATAGAGATGTTACAACATGATTATCAGGAGTTGAAATATATATTGATGAGTTCACCCATATTTATATCATCATAGGAGTGTGTTAATGGAATAATGTTTTGTTATGAATCAAGGATAGGTAATGGTTAATTTTTTATGGTGATGGAGGCAGTTAATAAATTTATAAATATTTTATGAATTCATATAAATTAAAATAATAAAAATATCATCTACTGAAATATAATCCCCTTAGATATTACACAAAACATACCTCGCACATGTTAAATAGTAAATATAATATATGATATAATATTTATATGTATTGGAACAATATAACCCCATCATTGTACTGCATAATGATTTATTTCTATGGAACAAAACACATGATCTTTAAATGTATAACATATAACAAATTAGAAATATAATATAGAAATAGAAAAAAAAATTCTAAATACATTTGAAATATGTCTTAATAGGTTAAACCAGGGTTAATAATATTGAATCTCAAATCATGGAGACTTTCATGATGGGAAATGGGTTAGAATAAATCCCAGTAAGGAAATAAGAAAGGGATATATATGACATGTGATAATGGGGCATGCTAATAACAACACAAGAAATAATAGAATGTAATGAAACAGATAATTTGATGCATTCTATAATAATATTAACATAAATAGAAATGGGAATGTGGATAAATATATAGAAATAGGTTTCATAGTTATTATAAAAAAGGATTTTTCAAAATGAGAAATCATTGAAAATTATGGTGGTTATTCACCATGAAGTCCTCAAACATGTCATATTTTGATATTAAATTATATTACAAATTAAATAAACTATATAAGGGTTAAAATATTAAATTTATTAATTTAATTTGATCTAAAATTATCATAATAGATAATTTTACAACTATGTCAATGGAAATAATGATTGGGTTTTACATCAAAATCATTTCATAAAAAGTTCTTAAAGGCATGACCATTACATAATTTCTGAGTCACAGAATGGGAATGTCAGTTTCATAAATGAAAATACCCAAATAATTAATTCATCATTACATCTAGATGAGTACCTTTTGAAAAATTTCAGGTTTTGGTATTAAAATAAAGGAAGGGATAATTTCTCAAGTAAAAACCGTGAAATTTTAGAAATCAAATCAATAGAATAAAATAAATAAAACAGGGATCAGTTAGGTCAAATGAGAGGAAAAATATATTTATCATAGAAAGAAGACTAAACTTATAGAAATTTAATAATATAATGTGAAAAAAATAAATTAGACTCAAAATTAGAGGATGAAACTCCAAAGGGGGTCTCTAATGGAAAGTAGGAGTGGATATTTCCCATACCATGTAGAGTCACACCCAAATCATTGAGGATTGTAACCTTAAGGATTAAAGAACATTGGGGGACTCATTGGGATAATGAAATAGAATAAAAAAATGGATGATGGATTTTTATTAAATTGGAATGGTGAAATTTGTTTGTATTTTATCGAAGTAGTGTAGTATTTATTTATTAATCACCGAAAATAGGTCCAAGTAATATAGGTTGTGGAAAATAATTTTTTTTAATACTTATAACTCAGTGATTTTGTCTTAGTTTTATCATTTTATGATATTTTATTCTCTAAGAACCTATAAACTATTTTATTACTCCATTTTACATGGAATGTTACATTTTATATAAAATAATGCTTATAGAATCAAATTTTCTATTTTTTATTTTGGAATGCCACTAGTATGACTGAAAATTGCTTAAAATCCAACTATATAAATTGTATTAACAAAACAACACATTTTAGTTTGGGGAATTTATATAATAAGTATTACATCATAATTTTATAAATTTTTTGCTAAAATTTATAATGAAAGCCCAAAACTATATTTTTTTTATATTCAGTGGAGAATGGATAATTTTAAGAATTTAAAAAAATGATAATAATATAATTTTTATGAGATTCTTTAACGTATAATATTTATTTAAGAAAAATAATTTTCAAAATACAATAATTTTAACATTTAAACATCAAAGAGTTTTAATAATTGAAAAATATCAATTTTCAAGGAATTAAATTTTCTACCACGTTTATAAATTTTCATATCTAATTATATAATTATCTAGTCATTTGTATTCAAATAATAGTGTTTTAATGAAAATTTCATTCCAAAAGAATTATTCAGAATACCAATTTACATTTTAAAAATGTATATTTTTAATAAAAAAAACTTGTTTTATTATATTTCAAAAATCAATTTGTAAAATTAGTATTTTATAATAATATATTTTACTAAAAAAAGAACCCCTTATTAATAGATGGAATAACTATATTATTTATAAAATGAGATATTTTACTTTATAAAACAATGTCATAGACACATAACCCCTTATTAATCCAATGATTCTCTAAGGATAATATTTTCAATTGATTTAGTTTCTTGTTGTGCCTCATATAACAGTGAACAATGGGTAATCTCCACTAACATTTACTATCCACATATGCGATTTATCTCATGATTCACTTCGTAATGCTTGATATTTTTTGGTCACGTTTGATCCGAAATGACTATATATCCCTCCCATGTTCTAAAAAATGGTATTAAAAAAGTATGAATCAATGGTTGGAGACTATTAGTTTTACATTATACATCATTTCTCCCTTGTCATTACTACATATAGAAAAATTATAACGGTAAAATTGCCACACATGGGTATATTATCAAATAGTTTAATTAAAAAAAGTTTATATTTAACAATGGTTATGTTTTACCAAAGTTCATATAAAAGTGGAATCCTCGAGGTCACATATGCCATTATGCCTTATAAATACTAGGTTATTGTTTCCCTTTATTCACTAGAATTCCTCATGATGATAGATTTTAATTTCATAAGATGTTACTATTTTACCAACATTTCATCTTATTGATATTTTTTTCCTGTTGATAAATTTTTTATAGAAGATTAATGTGATCTATATTTTGAAATTTTATTAAATCTATATTATATTTTTACTATTGTTGTATATTTTGTCTTTTTCATTGTTTTTTATGACTAATGTAATTATCATTATTAAATAAATAATAATAGTATTTTTCTCTATTTCTGTAGATATATATAAAAATAATAAAATATTACCCACATTTATTCAGTAATAAAATATAATTTAAAAATCTCAGGTCTTCACATTCTTCACTCTTTAATAAATTTTATTCTCAAAATATCAACTCATTCTCTCAGTTGATTAATGGAGATTTTACTTAGGTCTCATTATATGCCTAGTATAACATGTCGCGTCCTTATACTTATGGTTTCTAAAAAAGACATTGACCTGGTGATATTTAATTTTATGGATAAATTTGTCTCTATGGTCCAAGATATCCATTGGATACTCTAGAAAATTAAGGTACAGTTCTAATTGTACCTCCTATAGATTTAGTACATGTGATAGATCTAGTCTGTTCATACTTAAGAGTGTTATGTAGAATAAATCATGAACTTAATCCATATTTGGTTAATTATATATCCAATATTCTGATTCTCATATGAAATCGATTATCTAATAGGGGCCAAATAACATTGGTATAATCATTCATTTCATTCCAAACCACTTTACTCTATTCCATGGTGATATCCAATGGAATAATTTTTCTCCAACATTAAATCCAAGGTCCCTTCGGTAGCAAACAACATAGATCTTCTATAGAATATGATAATCTTTTATATGTTGTAGGATGGAATTAACATTTTAAATCGCCTCTTTTAAAAGATCAATTACATGAAGATTACTCTCACCAACTACATCTCATGATGTTTGTGATATACATTCCTTCCTATACATAGAATAATAGAGTTCCCTTTTAATAATCAAGTAGATGCTGTTTTTTACGAAAATTAATGCAATTGGAGGTGTTGATCTAATAATTCATTAAATTACATTCATTATGTTTTCATTATGTCCCCTAGTATATGTATAGACCATTCATATTGGTGATTATATTTTGGATTATAGACTACTATAATTCAATTTAGTTCCGAGAATCATGAATAGATCTCTTATTGTTATATGTGAACCTTGGATCATGATCCAAATTGAATGAAATTGGTTCCCTGTACAGCCTCACGTCTTCCATTATGTGTATCTTGGAATATTGGTCAATTTGTAAATCATCATGAATAGGGATTAAATGGGTTGTCTGGGTAAGTTGATCAACAAATACTAATATATATCTACATAGTCTGTTCTATGGTCTTGGGAGTTTTTTGAAGGTGGACATCATGATATTTTCCCACATCCATGTAGTATTTGGTACTAGATGGTATACCCCACTAGTAATGATAGACTCCACCTTCATTTTCGAACTCAGCAAATACCTTACACTATAGTCTGTAATATCCATTTTCATACTATCACATCAATAATATCATGAATTTCATAATACATTATAGTGCTTACTTAATGTATTGTAAATGTTGATATATTAGAAACATCAATCACCTCATTATTTATCTCTAAGATAGATCAAAAACATATCCTAGTGATAAATTTCTTAAACACTTCATGATCAAATTTAAACTCATGAAAAATAAAATTATAAACATCCTCTCACATTTTAGGTATCTATACATGTTTTATTTGATCTATCTAGTTCTACTTTAGTAATGACATTAACAAAATTATTTGTTAAAGTAATGATATATTCTCTTCCCTTAGGGTTCACATGTTCAACCATACAAGTTCATTAATCTATAGAACTCCCAGATTCATCCTCATATAAATAAAAACATGGTCATTCCTACAAAATGAATCACTATAAATAAAAACTAATTCCCTAAAAGAGGGTAGTGTAAGAACAGTTGGAATAACCAATATCTTTTTCTGTTGTTGTAAACATCCTTTAAACTACCTTATCATGACAAACTAATTTCATTTTCATGTTAACTTGGTTATTAGATTATAAATTAACGATATTTTTTCACAAACCTCCTATAATATCTTACTATACTATGGAAATTATGAATCGCATTATCTATTATAGGATGAGGGAATCCTCTATAGCCTTTTCCATGGAAGCATCTACTACTATCCCCTATTTGGATATAATGATACAATTAAATGAAACATATTATAACCATAATAAATATTTGCATAATTTTATAAATAAATTCACATTTTTATTAGATTATTTTATAAACCTCATATGAAACACATGATCATAAATTTTTTTTAAATATATAAAAATATACTCAAAAAATTATACTAGAAATTTTCCAAGGTAATTCTAATATAAAAGATAAATTAAATGCATAAATATTGTTGGATAATTAGTCATAATGAAAATTATAACAATAAAATTATATTTATCATAAATATTTTAGAATCAAATCTATTGTATATATTATTTCATTAACCTCAATTTATGATGCCCAGATTATATGTTAATAATAGAGAAAATTTTATCCCCATTACGCTTGTAAAATAAATCATTAATCCTTTAGAGAGTGTACTTTTTCTTCACTATGGTTTTATTTATCATTATATGATCAATGTATATTCTCATAGTTCCATACTCCTTATTTACATTTAGAATAGGTTCTACACGAGGAGACACTTTAGGTATGATTAATCCCTTCTCAAAAAAATGTTTTTGTGGTTTCATTAATTACTATATCTCTATATTTACCTTTCTATTGGGGGTATTTGATAGGGGCTTGGATCTTGATATGTGTAAACTGGTGAACTTTACCACTCATTAAATAGATGGTAAATGTGCCTCCTTAAAAAGTATATCAATGTATTATTGATTTATTGGTAAATTTTCTATCCTTATACATCTATTTCCATATCTTAGTTCACCAATTATTTCAAAAAATATTGATATGGTAAGTTCTTCTAGACAATTCTCTGGTCTAGGTATATCTCTGTTCCATATAGTAGGGGTTTTTCTATTAAAGACCTCTTATATTTCCATAAATCTATATTTGATATTGTAATTATACGTTGAGACCAAATTCAACCTTATTATATTTTTTAATTCATCCATGGACATGAATACCAGATTTTTTATTTTATTTAACACACAAATGATATTAAAAGAGATTTTTTACATGGTTGATTCTATGATATTCCAAACAAGAGTCATAACTGATATAAATTATTCTAGACATTCATTTATTGTCCCAATATTGATGGAAAACATGGATGAAATAATGGAATTCAAATAACTATAATCATGCAAATTATTTACATGTGTTGAGAGAATAATGAGTGTACCTGTAACCACATCATATAGGGCGTATACTTCACCATTCATTATAAAAAATTCCAGATGTTAATGCCTTTTCCTATGATGATTTTGATGGTGGTTTTCATTCTATATCATCATATTTGGACAGTGATTGGTTATGAACCCATGATTTTAACACTTGAATCACAAATATTTCATTTGGGCATGCAACATCATCCTTTTATCATTACGATTGAGATGGTGTGGCATCCACTCAAGAGGATAATTCCCTATTATATGATCATATAACTCACATTTTTGGCACTTTTCACTCTAAAGAAACTAGCCCCACTGTTTTGTCTTCCCAAATTTGAGGATCATGGGATGTTATTCTTTCTTTCATCATGTTTTTTATAAAAAATAATTCATCAGATTTGTTCTATTTTCCTATAATTTCTATTCAAACTATTTTACCATTACATATCGCCAAACTCTAATTAATCCTTTCTATCATTCCACAATATATCTTCAATGATTTTATATTCTTAATTTTATATATTAATATATATTTATATATTAATATATATATATATGGTTATTTATTCCAATAAAGAATGTATCAACCACTCATTTATGATATTTTACTAAGATTAAGGTGTGTTAAGAAAGTCATGTACCATACATCTCATATATTTATACAAATTCATTTTCCATCTGATTATGCTTTAGGAATACCGTCTAAATTTTTTCACATAAAATGGGGAAACTATTTATTGAAAAATATTACCCGAAACATTCCCCACTCCATTGCTTTATTAAACCTTTTGTATTATTATTTTTAATCATTATCGACCAGTGATCAAATTGTCCATCCATGTGTCATACTTCCATGGTGACAATCTCTAGATATGAACAACGGATTATAAAAACATATTTTCTGTAAATCTAATCCATTGTTTAGTAATCAATGGTTTCGTTGATGTACTAAAATATGGTTTCATTAATGCATGAAGGATTTGATCAAAATTTATTCCATTTTAAGTGAATATGGTCTCTCAACATCTTTAATATTACTATTACAAAGATGAGATAATTGATTCATCATCCCAAGGATTTATTATATTTATTTTTCATCATAATACTATCAGTGCATCTAATTTTGCACTTATCAATTATGTGGTTTTTTCAAATTGCCTACAATTTTTTAAATTTGTAAATCCACAATGAGAAACAGGTTACATTAAGAAATTTTATAATAAAAAATTTATTATAGGACGTTAAATATAATTCATAATAATGTTTTTAATCTCTTATTATAAAATATCTATTTTCTATAAATCCATCATAAAATTTCAAAAAATATTTGTGATTAACCTCTAATATCCATTATGATTTTTTAGAGAAGGTTTCTATCAAGAGTCGTCTTAATGCATGAGTAACCAATAGTTTCTATCTAAATGTGTTGATTTTTATGTCACCCCTCTGTATAAAAACATTAGATCCACCTCCAAATTTAGTATCCAAACATGGATATTTTTTTATTGATACCAATTAATTAATACTAATCAAAATAATATATGTTTTTCCTATATTTAGACCAGTCCTTATTATTCGTATTAATGTTATAAAGCCATAATTTCCACTAATAATTATACTTTACTCTAACACCAACAACGAATTTCTAGTTTTCTATTAAATAAACACTCTTTATTAGAATCAATACATTGGATTGTATAATGTTTAGTTTCATGGATCTTATAATCATAAAACATAAAATCATGAACCATTATTTTTAAGTCAACTTGAATGATGTCTTTACAGGTTCACCCTAGGTTGACATGTATTAATAGAAAGGTGGGAGTATGAATCCCAGAAATGGATTAAGTAATAGTGAGATATTACATATGATCATGATGAATTCATATTAGAACATGTGGAATAATATAATGGAATTAAAAATATAATTTTAGGTTAATCATTTTTAAACGTATATTAATCATAGCATGGAAATGTACCTAAAAATGTTTCATTCATACAATTATCTATATGGTTTATTAGTAAGGTTTCATACAAGAAAATTACCAATGTTATCCACTATGTAATTACAAAACAAACAATAATTTGATAATAAACTGGTTAATAAAAGGAATTGGAGAGAAATCAAGGCACAACCCTCTTATCTTTTAATTTTATGTGATCCAAATTGATCATAATAAATCATTTAATTAATAACCAATGAAAAATAAAGAATATGATTTTCATTTAAATTATAGTTTAAAATGTGATGAAATTTATTTCCATGGAAAAATTTCAAACCCATGAAAAATGAATGTTGGTTTCATGTGTGTAAGTCACCAAATAAATAAGTCATTTGTAAATATAGATTAATTACCTTTGAAAAAAGATATTTTTTTATTAAAATGATAATGAATATATAATTTCTCATGTAAATAAATTAAATTCATGAACTTAATATAAAAATTGGATGGCTCTAAAACATAAATTATGGAATGGGAAATGAGTTGAAAAGAGGGTTTCTAATTGATAAAGTCTATTATTAGAGTATTGGAACATTATAACATTATCAATGGGAAATGGGTTTAAAAATAAGAAGACATACCATTAAAATGGAACATGAATGGATAAGAGAAGTGGATATTTCCCTTTACTTTATGTATCTATCTTAAATTAGTAAGGATTTGAAAATTGGGGCCTAATGAAAAATAATGGGTGGACTCCTGGGGATGGAAAACTAGAAACAAGTATTGGACGATTGATTTTTAGTAAATGGAGGCATTTAAATTAGTGTATATTTATTGATAAATATTTTTATTTGTTAAATAATTTCCAAATATATGTTTTGGAAATATATATTAATGAAAATTCCAATCCATTAGATTGAATATTTTATTTTCTAATGGTTTTTGATATTTGAGAAACATTTTTTGATTCCCTTATCCATTATAACCAAAGGAATTTCTTTAATCCTCTTTTATAAATGGAATCTTAAATTTTCTAAAGAATAAGCTATTAAAATAAAATCTACCATATTAGTCTCTCGAATGTTTCTTATAGGTTTCAAAATTATTAAATGATATTTAAATACATTATATTATTAAAATAAAATATTCTAGGTCATCAATTGTGGATAATTAGTCAGTAAAAAATATTACAAAAAGGAAGTTAAAAAACATATAAAAAACCCAGACTATTTTTTAATATTCACTTAAAAATAAATTAGTTTAGAAAATATTTATAAAAATCAATATAACATTATTTTGAAACTCTAATTAAAATATATTATTTGGTTTATCATAATTTTTTTCATTCAAATGTTTTCTATTTTTAATTAATAAAAACCATTACAAAATGAAAATTTTCATTTTTAATACACAATGCTATTTCTGACACTTTTTAAAAAATTAAATTAAATTATTGATTTATTTGATCATTTCATTTTATACTAGGGGTGTTTAAAAAAGTTCATTAAAACAATATTTTTTTAGAATACCTATGTATGTTATAAAAGTGTAAATATTTTTTTAAAAAATAATTTATGTTTTATTTGTTTCCAACTATCAGTTTAGAAAAATGGTCTTACTTAAGAATATAATTTAATTAAAAAAATTCTAAAAATGTGACTGATCGAATTAAAATTATAAATTATCAATGTAAAATCACACATTATGAAACTAAGGACGAAGCACACATCCCATTATTTCAACAATGAATTCCTTAGTGGTTAGGTGTTCTACGATGTTAGTTGTATGGGGTGTGTCAATTTACAATGAACCAATTGTAATCTACACTATCATGAACTTCTACAATATTATAATTCATTCACGATTCATTAATTGAATATTTTCAGGGGATAGGTAAAGGGTTAACCATAGTGACACCATTTCCAAACCATGTATTAAAAAATGAGCATAAAATAGAAGGACTCTATTGGTTAATTCTATTGTTTCTCAATTCTATATCAACTTTCCTTTATCAATACTACATATTAACAATATTTATTAGGAAAAATTTGTCTCCTGTTAGTATTTTTCCAACTATAAAATTGACTAATAGTTATTGTAACGACAATTAATATTTGGATAATGGTAATATAATGTTTGAATCCCAATTTTCATGTTTCCTTTTCACCATATAAACACCACTTTATTATTTCAGTCAATATTTAAAACAATTTCACATAAGGTTTTATTTTTAATTAATGTGATTATTATTAGTATAATAATAATTTGTTTCATTTCTATAGTGTTGGTTCTGTTGGCTATGATTCTATTAGATTATCAAGATCTATATTTTTCAATTTTTTATATTCAATTTTATATTATTTTTTTAGTTGTATTTTTTTCGTTTTTATTTTTTAAAAGCATACAAATTTAATTAAATTATGTAATAAGATAATATATTGTTTCATTCTATTTATTTATTTGGTTTGATATTATATAATATATAACTGACCTTTATTTTCTAGAAAAATGTCATTTAGAATCATGGGTTGTTACAAGATCATTATTGTAATTCAAACTCTTATAGGGTTGGGATAGTCTGCACAACAATATAATCCTCACAATAAATATATCTTAATAAAATCTAACAAAAAATTTTATACCACCTTACTATTCAGGTCCAAAATCATACTAAAACATGTACTACCACTATACTGATGAAATTAAGTTGAAAATTGAATTGTATATAAATCTTATAATCTCTAACTTCATCAACACCATTTAATGTTGACCCTTCATTGTTAGCCGTAGATTATGTAGTGAAACATTTTCCCTTAAAATATAATTTTTATTATATATATATTAAATGGAGAAAAGTCTCATATATGATTAACTAAATTCATTGGTTCTAAAAATTATAGGTAATCACCTAATAAAAAATATTTCCTACTATCATCAATGAATTTTTACATTGGTTTCTTTTTGTATTGAGTTATCTTAATGAAATTTTGATCCAAAACACAACTCTCATGAAGCTCCATATATATTTGGGGAATGTTCAAAATGCATTAATTTATAGATTTTATAATAATAATTCCTTCAAATAATTATTGAATGCATGCCAAAATTAATTAAAAAAGACATTCTATTTTATTTTCTCATTGTGTTAGTGTCAAATAAAAATTCACAATGATCATAATAATATTTCCTATTTATAATAACTCAATATATCATAATAAATACATGACTCTCATTAAATTAATTGACCATAAATATAATTCTAATGCATCATTGTGAAAACTCTAGTAGCTCATAAAATTTGAAAAAAATTTAAAAACCATATTCTTATCAAATACTAGAATACAAATATTTTGGTTAAAAATGAAGTTGAATAAAGTAATATTATTTATCATGTTATTTAAAATACAAATATTCCAATAACATCATCTGAAATCATTGCAACATTATTATGAATACATGTTACTATAGTTATTACTTATGTATTACATGGTTGAATAGGTAATTTAAACATTAAAATTACACTACATCATCATAGTTGATTTCATGATTCATTATCTAGGGTTTGAAATAAAAAAGTAGGTTTTCAAATTTATTTTATTCTATGGATATTATTTCACTTCAAATTATTATTTTGATCAAATTTACTCTATAATTTAATTATTATGCATGAATCATTTATTTGGATGTTTTTATCATTGAATATTTGTATATGAATATTTTTTGATTAATTTATTCATAATAACTAAAATATTTTTCATAATGAAAAGATATAATTAGATTATAATTAATAGAAACATTACATTAATGTCTCCTCAAATTCATAATACATAGATCTCTAACATACAATTCATACACATTTTTAAATCGTCATTGGATCTTGATATGTGAGGACTATGAGTAAAATGTAAAATGAGGTTAAATTACCTTGTAAAAAATAGAGGGAGAAAATTTAAATATTAAAAACATTATTATAAATAAAATAATAATATAATTAGTGAATCTGGGTAAAAGTGTGATTATATATTTAAATATAATATTAGAATATAATAAATTAAAAATGACCAAATTTAAATATTATGAAATTTTGATTTTAAAAAGGATGAATCATTGTATTATGGATTAATAAAATATATATATGAATGATCGAATGATATAAATAGTTTATATTTTAGAATATGAATGATATAATTACTTTTTTTATGATGATCTTAAATAGTAATCGATTGTAACCTTATATCTCACACCACAATACCATGATGATTAAATTTATAATTCTGTTGGATTTATGGATAGCCAGGATACCAAAATTATCCACTAATTTTTAGGTTATATCATGAAACAATATATACATTATAGCATATATTTTTATAACAAATGAATTAAAAAAAGAGAAGAATTCCCTTTCCATTTAAGGGAAACAGAAAGAAACCCACTATCCATTAAATTAATGGTTGATAGCAATAAATACTTTAATGAAGGAGGGTATTTGATTTCAGAGATGATATCACAATGTTGTTTTTTATAAATTATTCAAATTAATGTTAAAAGTAGAATGTGATAATGATAATTATAGAAAACTGTGATCGAATATATAACATTGGTGCACACCCTTGAGAGATGAAAAATGACTTTTAAAAACATTGTTTCGATATCATTAAGAGAAATAAATATCATAGATATGTTGAAGATTTTGGTTATTAGATAAGAAATATATTCCACATTTTTTGTAATGGACAAAAGGAATCTATTTACAGGCATAAAATCCATTACGATTGTTATGAAATCCATTGTAGGGTTTAAATTTTAATATTTTCAGGAATTTATAATATATTGAAAATTATTTATAGAGATTGAACTACATGTTTATATTATGGTCTACCTTTATAAAAAGGGGATCAGGTCTTTGTGTTGTGTGAAAAAGAACTATTCCATACAGTATTGTTTGATAATTTTATATTTCTACAATAAATGAACAAGGCATGGTGTACTGCTTGAATGATATTTTAGATTTTTTTTGAAGAACTTCTAAAATTACAGTATCTAATGTGTATTAGAATTGGCACCACATGCAAAGATAACACAATGGGGTCTAACAATCCATTTTTCCTGTAAATTTCCTAGTTTTTTGGATAGAAAATTTTAATAAAATTTGGAAATTAGAAATTATGTTGTAAAATTTCAATAAGGGTATCTTAAAAATATGATTTAATTTTTAAATTTATAGAAAAAACACATAAATATATATATAATGTCATAAAAGGGAGGATAATGTTGTGTAAGGGTCATTTCCATATATTTAGATTTATGCCCCTACAATATAGTAGTGCTTATGGCTATATCATAATACATGTTCTTGAAATAGAATATGACTTTATAAAAAAAACCTTCAAGAAATTCTATTAAAAATACTTCATTATTTTTTTTTAATTACGTAAATGAAGAAAATAAATCATTCGTAGAAAATATGTTACACATAGGAATATAGAAATCCCCCCCATATATATTATAAAAAATATGTAAAACATGGGAATATTTATTTAATATAAAAAAATTCAAAAAAAATCTATCATAATTAATGATCTTTTAAAAGAGTACAAAATAAATTTATTTTAGAAATAAATATTGATAACATAAAGAGAATTTATATAACATAAATATATATAATGAAATGAAAAAAATAAAATAAAATATTGAAAAATAAATCTTCAAAATAATCTAAATACATATATATATAACTAAAAATAAAATTAGTTTTTGAAAATGATTTTTTTTGATAAAATGGATCTTCAATGATAATTTTATTATTAAAAATATTACCTCACGCTCAATAAATGTATTACAAGAATTTAAAATCTTAATTAACAGTACATAAAGATAATATAATAAATGTATTAGAAAATAATTTTTGGGAAAACAATTCTACAAAATTGGTTATATAAATGTTTTATTAAAACAATATTGGCTGTTATCTAATCATGTCATACATTGTGTGCTGTAAGAACACACATCATACAGAAAATATATATTGAATTAAAAATTCCAGTAAAATATTTGTAGGATAAATCCCAAGCCGAATCTGTGCAGGTGCCACAACCAATAGTTTGTGTCATTATAGGAATTTTTTATTTTGAATATCTTACTCACTATAAACATTCAAAATTGTGAAATGTTATGATATTTATAAAATTAGTTTATATTTTTTTTATGGGAAATATTTTTCCATACAAATTAAAAAAAATTATCTTTCTAAGTCATTTACAAATATAGAATGAAATAAAATTATACCCAACTCAAATTTTGTGGTGTCAAATTGATAAAAGAAATTATATTTAGTGAATATATTGACATTTTGATGGTTTAATAAAACAAAATAAAATGTATATAACCATTTAAAATTATATTGAAGAGATAATAGTGTTTCTTGTTAATGTGATTAGTTTGAGTGAACTGGATATTATTTATCATAATATTGATCTCATCAGGGATGTAACACTTGATAAATATGGATGGATATGTCATATCATGGATCAAATGAGTATGTTTCATTCAATATACCATGGGTGAAGAAACAATCAGATGATATGTACCATTCTTACAATATAGAATTATAAATATATTTTCTCATCCAATCGCACGAAGAGATGACCCATTTTCATACTACAAGACGAGTTCGACTTCTAATTTTCTTTTTAATTTGGAATCCTATAAAATTAGTATTTTATAAATTTTAAGGGTCAATAGTTGTTATCATTGAAATTAATAATAATTTTTTAAGATCCATTAAAATATTATAATATTATCTAAATTGATTTCTAATGAGATGTCTTTGGATTTGATTGAAATTGTAAAACATGAATACAATAATTTTGATTTATATATGGGTTACTATAAGTTAATGTAGACATTAAATTGTAATTTGATAAATATTTTTATTGAATGACTCACTGACATCAATCGATATTTGTTTATAAGTAGATGTTAGGGTTGTTTTAATTTCTTTATCACGTTTTGGTCAAAAAATAATTATCAGTTCAGGACTACACATAATTGTTATAAAAAAGTATCAATCACATTTAATTCAAATTTCAATAATGTTGTTTAATTTATGGTCTCCCATATGTATAATTTAAAACTCATTATTCATTAGTTCTCGAAATTATCTGCAAATGTATTATTTATTTTGTCCAAAAATAACATTTTCATATTAAATTTGAATTATTATTAATGATTTGAAATGTTTTTTACAAAAAAGGTGGAATCTAATTTTTCCACTTTGAAACTTTATTATAAATGATATTTGGATAACCTTGCATACCATGATAGAAATTATTGAATTATACCATATAATGAATTGGTCATGTTTGAAATAAAATTTATATTTTTGGGATTTTTAAAACCATTTTGTTGGTATAAATTTTTTTTGTAATAATACCATTTAAAATAGACATGTGAAGTCCCTTTGAAATAGTTTGAAATTATCCAATTTTTCAGATTCTTATATGATTGTAATAGATTTTTAATTAAAAATAGTGTCTAATTTTTTAACATAACAAATGAAAACATATATATTATATCCTTTACCAAAAAATCAATCCTTTTTCAGAATTGATTTTTAAAATTAATAATGTTAGTTTAAAAAACGCAATGGAATATAATATAATGATTATAATGATGTTCCATGAGAGAAAATAATGTATTTCAATTGAAATATTATCATCTCATTATTCATGGATTGCATCCAATTTTAATCATCAACGACATTTTTAGAGTAATGAGATTAAAACGTAAGATATAATATTGTTGTTCAAACAAATTTATATTCATTTGTCTAGTATAAGTTATGGATTTTAATTCTATGATAGCATTATGAATAGTATAGTACAAACAATAAATACCTGAGTTTTCTAATGGAGTTAATGATGATTCTGGGGATTCATAAGATACATAATAATATTATTAATTTGGAGGATCAACCTTGGTTGGTCAACATCATCATCTCATATTGAAAGTGATTTGATAAGGATCTATTAAAATTTGATACGGACCGACTCATACTTGGTTTTGGACATTTTAATGAATACTCGAATTAAATTACATGTTTTTGAGTTCCCCTAAAACATTCCATCAATGAATTTACTTTAAAACAATAAAATTTGTCATTTACATAAAAAAAATTATTTAAAATAAAAGAATTTATAAAATCCATCTTTTGAAAATTTTCTATTCAAAATATCATTGAGGTTATTTAAAAAATGGTTTTTAAAATGAGCCTATTAAGGATAATTCATGATTTACTGATCTCATCAAATTTTTTTTGATTAAGTAGAAAATAATTAATGATTTGACTAAAATATCTATTGAGGTAAACATTTAATATCTCTAGAACCCAATTTTTTATGTGCATTCAGAGAATATGTGAAGTTAAAATAACCATAAACATGTTATTTTTTGTGGTAAAATGGGTGTTTTCATTTTAATTTCATTACATCAATGGAATTTCTGAAAAATAAATTGATTTTTTAATACATATTAGATAAGAAAGAAACCCATGATTATCAAGAAATATCATTGATAATTTCAAAATATTAATTCATACCTCTTATTCTAGAAATAGATGTTATTATGAAAAGATCAAGGTATACTATTTCATAATATTTACAAGATGAACAATTGTTTTTTGATTTAAGGGAAGACTTTTGATTCATTTCCATGTTAGAAATGATCCCAAAAATAAGTTATTATTAAAATCATATTCCTCTAAATCACATACAAGTCAGTTTTGTTTGACTTTGATAAGTGAATTATTATTAGATTTTCATATGTGTCAATTCCATATCAAGTAATAATTTTCTTATGAACCTAAAAGACACATTTACATTATATAAACTTTAAATAAATAATATATACATTTTAAAACTAAATTTCATAAATAAAATAACTCTTTTATAATTAGAAAAATAATTGTTTTAAATGATTCCAAATCGCAATCATATATTTTTCAAATAAAATTTATAATATTTCTTATATCATTAAAAAAATCATCATTAATAATTATATATTTTGGGAAACCATTATTACCTATATAAATAATTTGAAATTTATAATCATATGTAGTAATGATATTTACATCCTAAAAATCATCTAGTTCTGTATATTCACATGAATCACTACACATTAACATTGATCACCTATTTCCATCTAACAAGTATCTTTTAGATTATTTGACTTTTTCAATAAAATATTTAAAATCAATTTATTTTTATCTGTATCATTGGTCTAATAAATTTAGCATATATTATTTTTGAAATCCACACATATTTAGAATATTTTTATCCATATGAATATATTATGTTCTATAATATCTAATATTTTTAAAATTTTATTCATTTACATGAAGAAATGTATTCAGAAAAGAATTAAAATATTTACATTGGGAAATTACCTTTAAAACGTTTTGTTTTTATAACTATTGAGAATAATATATTGTTTTTAAAAACCCAATCTAGAGTTATTTAATATATATTTTTCTGAACCGAATTTATTTTAAAAACATTTTTTTACTTCAGTCAAATTAGAAATTGAATTTTTTGTTCATTTATTTATATCTCAAAACTATCAAAATTTGATTTATATTTGTATTTTTAATTAAAATAAACATTATCTTTTAATATTTTATTGTTCTTTAAAGAAAACTATATTTAGTTTTAAGAACATTGAATATTTTTTTGAGATCACAACAATAATTTTAATGATCATTTATTGAACAATATAAATCTATATAAATAAAATAAATTATTAATATGTAGATGAGCGATGTTGTTAATGGGAAAAATAATGGGGATATTTTGCAATAACCTTTATTACATCATTGTGATTAATTTTGAGACAGATTCTACATTTATCACATGATTGATATGTTTTTATCAACCATTTAATTGAACTATAATGAGAGACATTTAATGATTTCGTACAATTGTTCTTATGATTTAAAGGTTTCATACTCATGGTACAATATGAGATTCTCAGACCATTAATTTTATAAAAAAATAATATTCCATGAATTCATTATTTTTCATTTCAATGTATTATGCAGGTATATTTTTTTGTACATTTTCAACATTTTAGTATAATTGGAAATTTTATTTCCACTCTTGGATTTTTTATCATTGTTTTCTTTGATTTAAATTATTCTTTTTCCCCTTATCCACCATAGAAACAAAATAAACATATCACATCATGGTTCTATAATAATGACCTAGAGAGACCCAATGAGTTTGTCCACTAGATATTTTTACTTCATTAAATTCATTGATTACATTGAATATTTGTGCCCAATTTTATAGAAAACTCAAATGGATTTTCGTACCAATTATTACATATGAAGATATACTTCATGAGAATTTAGAAAATAAAAAATATATAAAAATCATGTATACATTGTGGAAATTGATTCGTTAGGATACATAATGAAAATTATATTGTATTTCCAACACATTTCATGATTAATATAATTCCCCTTAATTTAGACATTATAATTATATTATAAAAATTTATAAATATTATGTGGGTTAAAAATGAATTTAAATTACATTTTTACCATATAATTAAAATTTTAATACATTTATTGCAGTATCATATAACACAAAAAAAATATCCTCATCCGTCTAATTTTCCTCTTTATCGGAATAATGTGTATAATAATGCATAACAATTTTATAATGTGCATTTCATGTAGATCTATTAAAAAAGACATTATATAATTTAAATAAAAATGATTAGTACCAATAAAATTTGATCATGAATAAATTACCCTACATTGGGTCCAATATGGCTTTTTTAAAAACTATTTACAAAATATATAATTACATGAAAAAACCGTTCAATATTTTATACATAAAATCATTACAAAAATTGAAATCAAATATATTAAGAAAAACCAAGTACACTTTGATAGAAAATTTATGTTAGATATGTGATTGATGTAAATTGGTTTTTTGAATTTCTCTATAAAAAATAATAAATGAAAAATGCAATTTTTAAAGCATCATTATAAAGTAATTATGAAATATATAAAAAATTACATGTTAAAGAGAAATTAAATATTTTAAAATAATTGAATAGAAGAAAAACATAAATTTCAAATAAAAATATTAATTAATTTGAATAATAAAAATTATTATGAACTAATAGATGGACTGACTAATTTGATAAAATAACTAATGAAACTATTAAATAGTAGAATATGTAGAAAATAAATTACAAAAATATATATGTACATATATTTGAAATTTGTACTCAACGGTATTGTAATGAAATATACCACATTTAAATTAGTATTTAATAATTTTTACAAATACCATTAGTATATTAAGTATAACCAATCAATCCCTTTAATTATACGCTATAGAATGAAATTTGATATAATAGACACTATCTTTTTAATGTAAATTATAGAAAACAAATTATTTCAAATAGTTAATATTTCAATGAAATGAAATGAAAAACTTGTAAGATTATCAAAATTCCAACAATAACCAAAATGAGGAGAAAATTGAATATATGATATCTCTAGGAAAAATTCTCTTGGATTCTCTTCCAGAATCCTCAAAATGAATATGAAGAATGATAATGTATAATAAGAATTTTATTAGAGAGAAAATATATTACAATTATGCGACAAAATCAGGATATATGAATATATAAATTGATATGGAGATATTTTAGATATTGATAATAATTAAATATCACAGATCCATTTTGTTTATCAATGATTTGATTAGGATGTTATTAAATTTTGTATTTATAAGATACCCATTAGTCGATTTACATTATATTAATCTATTAATAATGTTATTGAATCCTTTAGTTGAGTTTATATTCATAAAATTATATGATCAAACAACCTTGAGTGAAATAAATGTTTGTATCATACTACGTGTTTGTAGAATGTTCAACCTTTCTTCACTCTATAGAGGGGCTCTATGTTTTAATAGAATGTACGATGACTTGGTGTCTCAATGGAATAATTTTTGGTACTATGAAAATAAATGTTTTTATAGATAAGAGGTTTTTGTGTGGATAACTTTTTAGGTTATCTCAAAATCAAGTAAACATTGGAATATCCTCTCACATGTTTCACTAAAAATTCCAGCAAATAAAAAAAATTTCTTGAGTTTACACTGTGGTGTGGAGATAAAAATTATTATTTGAACTGGCATTTATTATTTCATTCCATCTAGAAATACTTTCATAAAACCCAC
This sequence comes from Viscum album, assembly GCA_963277665.1. Taxonomy (NCBI): domain Eukaryota; kingdom Viridiplantae; phylum Streptophyta; class Magnoliopsida; order Santalales; family Viscaceae; genus Viscum; species Viscum album. The sequence goes on along the minus strand of OY728151.1, from coordinate 663,303,854 downwards.
AAGAGGATAATAAAAATCCTGAATTTTCATATTCTATATAGTTGTACAGTAATCCATTTTACTAGATAAGGTTAACAATGAATTCTTATTCATTGTGTAATGGTATGTATAAAATAATTAAGGTTATGTTATAATATTTTCTTTTGAATAGATTTATGTATGGTTTATTCCATATATAAAAAATTTATACCATTATATATCATGGTTCTTAGGGACTCATCATAATTAATCTTCTAAAAGCATGGTATCTTTTTAATAAGATATATTAAAATAAATCCATGACAATGACCTCAAAATTCGTATGCATCACATAAAAAAGAATAAAAATATTTTTTATATACATTTAAATAAAATATGGGTGATCAAAACATCATAATATTGTGTTTCATTGATATGTAAATCCCATTATTTGTAATGAACATCTTATATTTATATCTATACATAATTGCAGAACACTTTCATAGATTATTTATCTAAAATTCAATTGAATATATAATTTAATATTATATTTAAATATCCACATACATAAATAAAAGAACCAAAAAAACATTAAAATACCTTTAAAATATTTTGTTTATATCTAATAATCATAAATCTATATTTTGAAAAAAGATTCAAAAAACATTATCACTCCATTAATACCCCATGAATTTGGTGTATACACCATTCCACTAAATAAATCAATATATTGCATACCATGTTTTTTAAATAGAAAAATATCATGGGGATTAATAAACCATTTCAATTGTCCTTTGAAATGTTTCTTGCACCAAACTACCACATGTGGAAATATATTTTTTAGAGATCCATCCATTGATGTCAATGAATTATGGTAATCTTAATTTGATGAACCCAAATTATTAAAACATCCATTTGAACCATTAAAAAATTTCCCTTATGTTGCATCAATCATATACAAATATTTGATTAATATGAAGACACTATCCCATCATTTGATTATACCCCTATAAAAAATATTATTGACTCTCTTTTATCCCCTTAAAAAAATAATAATCTATTGTATGTGGAGTTTTTCTGTAACACCATATTAACATAATATGGGTCTTCTATGAATCATTTTTTTTGCAATTTTTTCAAAGAGCATTGCTGGATTCCGAATGATTAAGATCCCTTAATAGGGGAAATAACCAAATATATCGTAATTTAGTTATGATTGAATTAATGGATTCTAGGTGTAAATTATTAAATGAAATTATATGTTTATCTTTGCGGTTTGATATCATTATAATTTTAATGGGGATATTTTCCCAAAAATTTCACAGCACACTCCCAACCACTCTTAATCACATTGAGAAAGGATATACAATGACAACATTTTTAGATATGATATAGTGAGAATTATTTTTATCACGAAATGTTACATTATATGAATCTGTTAAACATCTTGAATGGGTAAATCATTATTTAACCTAACTTAACTCAATTCCTTTTCACACATGATTGGAGTTAATGGAATTCGCACAATAAAGAGTGGTTAACTACATTAATACATCTTGTTCATTGGCTTTATCCGTGCCACAAAGTTAAGTATTATTTTATACTTAGATTGATGACTTTTATTCCATGCATTTTGAAAATATTCATTGATTTTGGGTGATCTCCAACCCTTTTATATTTTTAATTGTGTAATTCGACTTCCATGGTGCTTGTTTCACATGTCATTAGAAATCAATCCTCATACGTAATCTTTTTAACTAGTTTTAGAAGAATAATATTTTTAAATGTTTAATGATTTTGATCATATAGTGGTGTTTATGTACTGTATTCAGTTTTCTTCAGTACCTTTTCTTTAATTTTCAATCTAATGCTTTGTAATATATAATAATAAAGGCTGATGAGTTTCAACAAAAATGTTATAGGTTCATTGGTGTTGTCTTAGTGGGATATGTTCTCACATGTTCATTTTTCCTTTAATATATTTTATACAATTCTTATAGGACTCATGAAAAGGTATGGGAATCATGTACTATATGGGATTCTATTTATAGTCTCATTTTTATTGTGATGTTTTGGTGGTGATGATTTTTCATATAGAGAGTCTTTCAATTTGGTTATATTTATCTTTCTGGTTTGTAATATTTTCCCATATATGTATGTATCAAAGATATATATTGTGTTATTTGGTGTTTTTAATTAACATTTCTTCAATTATACATGATACATGAAGTTGATTTATGTATATAAACATGTGGAGGGACATTCAATGTGGATTTTATAATTTAACCAAGATTCTAAATTAATATTTGTTATAAAATGAATATTCAATGCCTAAAATACTGTTTTCACTTAATGGGTGTTGTTTGGTGTTTTAATAGATAAAATTTTGGGATATTGAAATTCAGGTATTAAGTGTGGAAAGGGGGCATGTAAAACTAAATTTACGGACTGAATCTATGATTCTAGAGTTGGTCAGGGGATTTTTGAATGTTGAGAGATGGATGTCGAGGATATTTTAATGAACTATACATGGGGATGATTTAGTTAAGTTGTTCTTCCTTTCTAGTCTTTTTTCAAAAAATTCAAAATTTTATTAAATTAATGTTTTTTAAAGAATTAAAATAGATATGAGATATTGAACAAATGATATTGGAAACGTCCCTTGAATGATTTATTTTCATGTTATTTTTAGACAATATTTCGATGAAGTTATCATCCAAATATGATGAATGGAGATACATGATAGGATACGTAGTTGATTCCTCGAGTGGGACCTTCTTTAGATGAATGTATATTAATAAATATTTGAATCTCGGTTAAATAGGTGTTGGGAACCCAGGATGAGCAGTGTATCATAACTCATAATTTAATAAGAAGCCTCCTATATTCATAAATGGAGATGAATTACCCCATGTATTTGAAGAATTTATTGAGTGGAATGAGAGTGTTTTTATCATTTAGATTACTCCATAATACTCTATGGATTATTTTCCCACATATATTCTTGATGGACTATGATGAATACTATGGGGATCTATTTTGAAAGCTTGGATGAATGAGGATATCACATGTGTTTATTTCATGGAAATAATCAGCCACTAGTTTTATCATGTTATATTACTAGGGGGGAATAACTAGGATATTTTGGCCTTTTAGAATGGAGGCTATACACATATAGAGTATTCCATCTTTTTTTGAGTGAGATCAGTATGATCTAATGCTATTCACAAAAAACTATCTATATTATTAGAGGATTAATTAGGGATCGAGGGTTGATTTTTGGTCGATCATTATTCCCACGATCCTTCTTATCATTTTTATGTAGAAGTTAGAGAATTAATGATATAGGATAATACATTTCTACCAAATGTTATGGAGGTAGTGTATTTGGTACTTCCATTAGCTAGGGAATATCTATAGAAAAAAATGGAATCAATGAATTTATTCAGACTCCTTCATGACCATTTTTTAGAGATTAATTTTAAAAAAACCTCATTGATTTCCATCAATGTTGAATGTGTGGTCATAATTTGATAAATTTTATGAAAACAAAAAATATATGTTAGTATTGGTGAAAATATATTCATCTAGATAATGTTATTCCATAATGACACAAGGAAATATGACTAGATCCACTCTCACTAGGGGATCAAAGGTTCTTGTTGATGTTTCTAATGGTGGCAGCTCTTTTCATTGTGCATTGTGGTTCATTCATATGGATAATAAAACTCAATGAGGAGTTGAGACCATACGTCATTATGTGTTGTATTATTTCTAGTATAAACCTAAATAAGGGTTGACTATAGTAATATGGACAATTTTTAGTTCTTCTTAAATGATTCTATAATGTTTTGATAGATGTTCATATAATTATTTTGTTTTTTCAATTATAGTATATGTGTTGGGATTATGATCCATGATTATTCAATTTTTGATGGATCTTTCAACACCATTATGTTAGAGAAGGAAACACTATTTGATGTTTCTAGCTTGTTGAGTGTTTATAGAAGACCAAGAGGTGATGTGTGAGTATATTGTGATTGAAATTCATATCATTTAAATGATTAATGGATTGTATTATATTATCATAATTGTGGTCTATACTTTTTTAGTGATTTATATATTAGTTTCTCTATCTAGATGGAATCATTAAGGTTTTTAAGTTAGTGGGAATATAGGTTAGAGAGAGAGGGGAACATAGTTTCTAATGCTGGGGTGATCTCATGTGAGTTAATATAATTTTTCCAATATACATTTTAACATTAATAATTTTCTACATCTAAATGAATTATTTTCATAACATAAGATCAATAAGATGATTTTTGTTACTTCAATAGAGAGAGGTTGAGTGTACCATAGACCTGCTAAATGGTACTATTCCTATTTTTATACCATCATATTGTATAGGTCCATATATATTTGTATAACATAATATACAACATGAAGAAATTATTTATATGTTATTATTTCAACCTATAATTTTACTATATGATTCGACATTCCTCAAACCTAAGATGGTAGATGGGATACACACAAAATTTTACAAAACATTGAAAGATAAATTGGATGACTATTAAGAAATAATATCCCCATAAAAGAGTGATGATGTGTATGATTGTCTTAGTTGATCTCATTGGTATTCATATATTTATCATTTTTCAGGATTAAAATATTCTATATAATGTGATGGGGATATACATAAGAATGATTTTCTGAGCTGGTATGGTAAATTTCATTATTTTCTTAAGAGATTTTAAATCCCTATTACATTATTGGTGTTTTGGAAATTGATGAAACAGAAATTTCAGGAATTCTTACACTGCTTTTTATTTTGATCATTGATTATATTATTTATTTCTCCATGCTAGAGGAGGATCACATGTACCAGTTAGATATAATTCTTTTAACATTCATGTAACATCATATTTCTGGTATTATTTCCAATTTTGAGTACATAATTAGAAGACTATTCTTTCTATGGATTATTATATCAGAGTGTGTTGTATTAGTGGATCGTGATAAGGTACATAAATTTTTTTCCTTGAAGTAACAGATAATTTTGTTTTAAATACAAAGATTACTATGGTTGGATATTTTTTAATGGGTAGTTTACATGATTCACTTAGATCTCATCTCTGATGATAACATTATCATGTATATTTGTAATGTCTAGGTGGATGATAAAATGATAGATATATGTTGATGAAACATAATATGTGATATATTTTATATGTAGTTATTATTATTTAAAAACAAAGTTTAGTTTAGGATATTTTCAATGGTCCATTAGTAATGCGTTTGGAGTGTGTCTTAATGCTGGAGGAAAAGTTGGTATCATATGGATATAAAAAAATACATTCCTAGGAGATTAGTTACCCAAATGTGATCTTAAGTTGGAATCAGTTATATGTATAAACAAAACAATACATTACGACCCATTTGGGGTGCATTTTGTGATAAATTATTATAACAATAAATTGTAATTATCTTTAATTCATCATGATATTGAATAGATCTAAATTCTACATATATAACCATTTATAAAAAATATATACATAAATCATGATAATATTATTTTAAATAATATATTTTTCTAGTTTTCTCCGATCCCCCAGATATTACATTAAATTTCATTCACATAATTAATTTAATCTTGAATATTCTATTCCTCAACCAAGTTGATAACATGAAAATATCTTTTCCAAATTTATAATATACCTCCATGATTTTAAATTTTCAATTATAGATTTTAAATTATTAATCCCATAAATATTTGGATGTATAATGTCCTATAGACGTGGTGAAATTATTTTTCTATCATGTTAATAATAATAGTATTATATTATTACACCTAAAATCCCATATTTCTATTATATGTAAAGTACACTTGATAACTATTTTTTCAATTTCTATATCTAACAATTACAACATCATAATCAAAAATTAAATGAAATATAAGTTAGAGAAAGTTCATATTCCTATTTTTATGATTGTTCTAGACATAAAATTATTTTACAATACCTAAATTAAACTTATTTATATTATCCATAATCATTACCAAATTAGATATATTACAGGAAATGTTATTTAATAACATTAAATTTTATTTATAATTTAATCCTCTAATGATATGAAAAATTAATAAGTAGAGACTAGTTTTATGATTTATATTTTTTAAATTGGTCATTTTGGTCTATTAGGATCAAATAAAATAAGTTTTAAATACTAGCATTTCAATAATATAATTAAATGCAGTTTGAATATCATTGAATTTTATGAGAAGGTTTAAATCCTTCATTGAAGGAATACATCATGTCATGGTTAGTTATCATACAGAAAAATAATTAATTCCACTATGTACAAATCAGTGTAATCCAATATACATGTATATTTCTTCTAAATTTCACTATATAGAATCACACAAGAATTTATATTTTCTTTATAATAAAATAGTGGTGATGAATATAATAGTATGATTATTTCATTAATATTTTAGTGTCCTCTACAATAATAGATGTTGATAAACCATTAATATAATTTATGTTATTCTTGGAAATATTTTTCAATGATTATAAAATATTATTTGTATTATTTTCATCAAATATATGAGTCAAATTTATTTATTTAAACGATCAAGATCAAACAAGTGTAGATTATCATTTATAAACATCGATCAATAGAATCTCTTAAAATATCATGTTATCTAACTTTTTAAAATTAACGTGGCCATATAATATTAAAATTTAAAAATAATTTCACATAGAGATCCCATGATTTGTGAAAAAAACATCTAAGTTAATTTATTTCGAAAAAACAAATTTATCTTGATATTCGTTGGAACTCAATCAAGAAAAACATACATCTTATTAATTTTTAATATCTCATTACTATATACATAATGAAACTCCTTAATCCCAATAATGTTCCCTCTTCGAAATACTGTCATAATCGATAGATAATTACTAAGCTACCAATAATTTCATTCATTAAAACTATGAAGATATAAATTGAAATTTAGATATCTTATTCTACATTGAACATCCAAAAATAATTTAGAAGTAATTTTTTATTGTAGGAGTAACTATTTTCAATATTATATTAAATAAATATTAAACTCATATTCTCTATATATTATATGGACTAATAGATCATCACATCATGTATAATGAAAAATTAGTAGTGTGATTATTCTGATATTATAATTGGTCTTAAAGCATGGAAATATTAGTTTTATTTCAGTATTTAAACATTAATATAGTAAAATATCATCACATTAAAATTATAGAATTAATTTATTGAGTTTTATTTCAACCATACCATTAAATATTATTAAAGCCTTCAATGTAAATAATTTAATATGCAAATTATTTTTCAATGAATGTCTATTGTTTTATAATCATTTAGAGTAATTTATAAGGTGTTTTTTAATTAATGATGATTATTACGAGCATCATCTTATTTAAGTTCATTATGTTCTAAAAATCATATTTTAATCATATGGATAGGTTAATTTTTATATGGATTTAACTTTAAAAACGTTCTTCCACATTAAATTATCATACATGGATATCCAACTAAGACTACTATTACATTGTTGACTCATCAAAAGATATTCATATACGATTTCCTTTAGTTATTCTATCTAAATAAATCAGTTTCCTTATGTGATCCAATAAACATAATTTGATCTCCATAAATGTTTATATAAACCTAATATAGATTACTTTTAAAAAATTTCTCCTAAATAGATTTACTTATTCCCATTAAACAATAATAAAATCAATTCAAATTACCTCCCAAAATATTATTTTCACCTAGAAACATTTTTTGAAGAATCATATTATTCATAATATAAATTTCAAATTATTATAACAACATAAAAAAGTATTTATATATTTTATCTATATCTGATCCCTATATGTTCGAGTAATGATAATAGATTAGAAATGTATTACACTACTAGTAAAAGTAAGTTTGTTTTTCAATACATAGTTTTTGTGAATTTTAGGATGGTTTATATTATTTATAATCCTAGGAATATTTCTATATGAGAAAACAAGTTTAACCACTTGTAGTTTCTATTACTTTCATGAGATTCTTAGATTTTTATTCTGATGGTAATTGTGGGTTTGGAATGGTATGAATATTTCCTTAGGTTTTTTGTTTCTTTCTGAGAAGATAGTTTTATATTACATGATATAAACTAAGGAACCATTGGAAATTAATTTTCATAACTTTTTTTGAAAAAATTATTATTGTAACCCACTTGACTAGTGGTTAAAATAATACTTAGTCATTTTTTAAAGAGATATAACATTCATCGATATAGAAATTTTTGTTTCAATGACTTCTATTCAACGAGTTGTTAGGATACAACTCAATATGGTTCATATGATATAAAATTATTCTGTTCATATGATTTTGACCGTGATATTTTTTTAACTATATGTATTTAAGGATATAAAAATATTTAGTGAAGAAAATGTTATGCTTTTAATCAGTGAATATATTGAGGGATATATACTTGGTGTCCATGAAAATGGATAGTTGACTATGATCTCAATTTCACAGTGGAATATTAAATGTATAAGTAGAATATATATAGAATGATGGTAATATATTTTTTAAATATTTTAATTGATATGTGTCATTTAATTTATTTTGTATCAATGGGAAATTTAAAATATATCGGTTTTGGAATGCGTTTTAGAGAAACATTATTAACGAAGTTACTCGGGATACTATTTTTTTCAAATTTTCTAATTTCATGTAAAGGGTGACACATAACTCTACCCAAATATGTTTCTATTTTATATTGGTATCATCCCATATATAAATTTGGTAATTATGGTAAAATATCATTATGGAAAAAAAACAATTCATGAGTAGAGCTTGATATGAATGTTTCATTAATTATCATCTATCATACATTTCATATACTTGTATACTAATGGATATTATATATCAAAAACATTGTTGGGGTTCTAAATAGTTCATAATATAACTCTACATGTTCCCACATGATACATGAAACCTTTATGTTCATGACATAGAAATGGGAAATGGTCTACCATCTATGTCAAAATAGCTTATGGTGTTTTAGATTCACAAGCTAGGAGGTAATTTATTTTGTTTATATAAAATGTGAATCATTAATGTTAAGTTTGGATTTATTTAATTATTTTGGACATATTCAATTTGATAACACTAAGATAACTCAGTCTCAGGTTCTTTTATGTCAAACAGGGTTTGGGATTTTATAAATAGGTATGAGAGTTAGTGATAACGAATTGAATATAATTGATATATTTATTATTTGGGACACAATAGATTAGGAATTTATGATGTTTTATAACCCCATTCATATGTAATACTATGTACATGGGTGATAAACCCATGTCTTGAATTTTATTATTTCATGGTTATTTTGATATTGGGTTGGGTAACTGTAGATATGAACAAACTATTTGAAATATAAGCGAATTTATTTTGATTTTAATTATTTGTATGGTGATTTTTTTCCTAAAATGGTAACTAGGAGTGTTATCTTGCATAATATTAGGAATGTAAAAATAAAAAGGAATTAGTATGACTGTGTCCATTTTATTACATTGTTATAGAGGTAGGATATGGTATTTTAATTAGTTATAAAAAATGATATTATAAAGACCCAAATTTTTCTCAAATTCCTATTACATCATTTGAATGAAAAACAATATAAATATATAAAAGAATCCAGATGCAACGTATTAGTGTCATTGGATTATTAGGGGAATATAATATATTTACATAGTAAAACATAAAAATTATTTAATTATTTATTCCTTATATTCTTAGTGTCCCACAAGTACTCCATAGAATAATTAATAACCACACGGTATAAATCAAATAATGGGGTGAACTAAAATCTCTAGAATAATATAGATAAGAACCTGAATCAATATAAAATTTAGTGAAAATAATATTTATATTTATCACATTAGCGTATAAATTAAATCATAGCTGTTTAAGGAAGAATTAGACAATGAAAAATAATTTGAAAGTTCATAAAAATGGAACTATATTTCTATGTTATCAATGATCACTCGTAGTTTTAAACATAGATAACATAATTTTCATGACTAAGTTATGTGAATAACAATAACATCATCTTTGGGAAAATATCAATAATATTGTTCACACATATTTCACATTATCTCATTGGATATTTCACATTACCTAATTAATTGAAGCACTATGTTGTTCTGGGCGCACCCATCACATCATAATATCTATATAATCCTGCATTCCAAAAAAATGTATATTAATATTAGACACAAAATCCCCATGAATAAAGAATGGGTTTAAATTAATTTATAACCATTGTGTTGTGTTATAGATTTTAGTTCTATCTTTTAGAGAATTTTTTTTCTTGGTATTCATTTACGGTTTGCTTGTAAACATGTATGGAAGACTGTGTGAAATGATAAAAATTTTATTAAATTAAAACTATATGTTTTTAATTAACATAAAGAATATCAAATTGGATATTAAATTCTTATTTTTCTATATATTAGTCTTATTCATTTAAAATAATGATAATGTCAGTCATTTAGATTAATTAGTATTTTTTTAGCATGAGAAACTGATTTCATTTTATTATTAATTATTTTCTATTTATGATAGTTCCTGAACATAAATGTGTTATAAAATTCATTTAAATTTCTGATTAAGACAACATAATGGATTTATAAATCTCTATAATGCTAAAAAAGAAATTGAAATATTTTCTTCAATGATGGAGAGAAATTAACACCACATAGATGATGTTTTAAATTTTAGAATAAATATGACAGAAGTGGATGATTTATGATAGAAAATTTCATTAACATAATAAAATTTAAATTTATATATAATACTTGATTTTTCATTACACATATATAAGGGGGTTTAAGATATAATAGAAATTAAATTAAAAATTAAAAAAATTAAAAAAAAATCAAAGAGGATTTTACCTCTAGAATTATTTAACCCGAGAAGGTCATTAGGGAAATTGGTTTTGGTATTTTGTATATACCTAAGAATCCATGAATTTGTAGAGGGTCATGGGATTATTTTTAAAAATAATTTCTAATGCAATCATGTATTTTTTGGTGTGAGGCTAATAGGTGGTGAGGGGATGTATTTATACAGATGAATATGGGTGTTTTTTTATTGTTCAATTCATTATTTTATTATTTTGACTATAGACTATCAATATTTTGAACCTTATCAATAAATATATTAATATAATGAAAGGATATTTTTATATTAGTGGATTAAATAATCCTACTTAATATATGTCCCAATAATTCATGTCTAGGTGACATATTGTATATCGTTTTATTTCACTATTCCCCAAAAATTCGACTATTTTTGAAAATTGATAAAAATTCACCTTAACATTTTTTTGGAAGTGTAGAATCGAAAAATGAACTTCAGTTTATGAATAAAATTTCTAAATATGTGAAATTTATTTTTATTTAAAATTATCATTTATTAGAGATATACGTCAACTAAAATTTTTGAATTTTTTATGACACATTGAAAAATTCATAATGTCATATAAAATTAACCTTTATTCATAAGATAAAAAAAAATTTAATTTATGAATAAATTTTATTAAAATGAAATTTAATTTAAAAACAATTCTAATTATTATATTATAAATAAACAAATTATATTTATCGAAATACTTGAACTTTAATTATCATTTTCAATACATTTTTTACTTATACTATGATTAAATTATAACATATTTTCATTTATATGATGCCTCAATTGTATTTATACTTTATTATGTTATGTTACTATTAAATTAGCTGGAGTAGTATTTTGAATATTCATTTTTTATTAAAAGTGCCATGTTACTATTCAATTTGTATATGTTCTTTAATTTATATCAATATTACTTATTTCATTGTTCATTTATGAGCACTATGTTTTTATTTAGTTCTCTAATCTATGATTATGTTTTCTAAAATATAAAATAATTATAATATGTAAAAAAAATCCATTGTTATAATATTTTTTCAATTTATATATATTTTTTCATTATTGTTTCCAAATATCATACTATATCGATTAATAATGGATAATTGTTCTAGTGACAATAGATGTATGTATAATGTGTGTATAGTGTTTGTGGAACCTAGACCTAATATTTATAGGTGGTTTTATTAGTATAGATATTATAGTAGTAAGGTGTGTGGATGATTTTTTTTGAAAACTGAAATACTCAACAAATTATTGGTTTTTCTATTTTCAGATATGTATGCATATGCATATATATTTATATATGTATGTATTGAGAATGATATTTTTTTCTGTTGAAATTCTATTTATATTTCATTCATTATTTCATAATGTGGGAAGAGATATAGAACTAAAATGGAATACGCAATATGGGGCCCATTTGCATAGAGATGTTCATGATCTAGAGGAAGAGATTTTATGTCTGGAAGGTTAACCATAGATGGAATAATATTTTGGTTGTTGGTTTGATGATAAAATCATATGTAGGATTCTACGGGTTAATGATTGATATAATACATGATCTTAGGTATCTGATTTCTCAATAGAGTATGTGATTAGGGATTGGTACTGATAGTATCCTACACTATTCAATGGATTGGGTCTTCCACCATCTTTATAATTGTAGATTTAGTTTTTTAATGAAAATTTAAATAGATTTATATACAACAATGATAGAGAATAATAATTATGTCTTAGATTTTCTTCGGTCTAGAATAATACTGGTGGGACATACAGGTAATGGATGTAAGCAATTAAGTTATGACTCTTATCTATTTAAAGGTAACATAATTATATTACTATTTACATGATATCATAATGGTGGATTGAACCATTATGTTTTTTCAGTTTACACAACTTGTACAATAGGAAATGACAATGAAACTAATTTTAGATAACTGATGTCTTTAAATAAAATATTATTTGGGGAAATTATTTCCATGATGAGAAAACCAATGAATTTTCAAAGGCAATAATTCATGGATCTAATTGTGTTTTATAATATTTTTTGACTTAGTTAATTAGAAATTAATAACAAATCCATATTTAAAATTTGGGAGTGTACCGATTTATGCTTTCTTGCCTAGTGAGAGTGAAAATCGAACAATTTATTGCTAAAGGTAGATATATAAGAAGTATTATAGTGAATGATAAATCATAATGCCAATAGTTACATTATCATGTACCTCATTATTGAATTTATACATGTGCGTATTGTTGATTAACTTTTTCTCATATTATGATCAGTCACACAAATAGTGTGGTGAAATTGCTAAGATGGGAAAACTGGGTAATTTTTACTATATGACATCTTTGTTCTCTAGAATTCCATGATTGGGTATGACTCAGGTTTTTGTGATTGAATTGTGGCATATGACTGAGGTTCTTGTAAATGTTTTTATATTTACATAGGTTATTTAAGAGTAAATCTCTTTTAGTAGAGGGTACTGACCGATTCAAAGTGAGAATCTATAAGAATCTCAAACAAAAAATGGGTAGATTTCATTAGAGTTATATATATAGATCATATAATTTTATATATTATCGATATACATTGGTATTTATGTGTATGTAATCATTATATTTATCTTGGCATGTCTGGGATATGACCTGCTAGATGGTGTTCATTATGTTTAAGTTGAATAAACAGGTCATTATGTAGTATTTTCAATGTGTAGGATGCATTTTTATGATTTGTTATGTCTTGTAAATGATATATTTTGGATAATGGTTTAGTTGGGTACCATTTATATCCTAGGGAGTGTCATATTTATTTGAATTAATATGTGAAAACTATGGTAGGGTATACCGAAGATTACCATCTGATTTATTTTAAATTTTTTTCATGGTGATCACGATTTAATGGGTGTTCTACATTATAACTTTATTGTGTTGTAATTATTGGAAAATTATTATTCTCAAACATCATATTTATGGATTTTTTGGAATTATTATTATTTATTCTTTGAAATTTGTAGTTATGATATGGGATTATATGTGTATTCCACATCTAGTTAGAGTTATTTTATTTCTAGATATTTATTATATAATACATGTGTTATTATTAGTCCCATCCTCCATTTAATTACATAGAACATTTTATCAAGATGCCTTCCATTTTCTGAATAGTACAATCTAACTGAACATCATTTTGAGGTAGGTAATTTATACCATATTCTAATATGTGTTTTGAGAATGTTGGAGACTTTTCTAGAACATGGAGATTAATCTTGGATACTGATTAGATACATTAGAAATTGGGACTCCATTCATACTTACCGCATCTCAGATTTATATCAATAAAAATTAATCTAGAGAGATGTCCTCTTTGATTACGACAATGTGAGATATCAATGAATTATGATCCAAAACAACTAGTATATCATTGCTTCATTTGGATTTCATGAGAAGTATGTTGAAAAATTCAAGGGTTATGTTTTCCTATTTCCATGTTGGTACAGATAATGGTTGCATCATAAAATTATAATTTGTCCTTTAATAATCATCCCACAGACATACCATGCACTTTTATCTGTGTTTTATGATCTCATACTTCATATAATCTCACCAATATCTCTCTAAATGATCTTGATACATCATTCTGCACTTTTGGTTAATAATGCATTATTACATATGTGATTCACTAATATGAACATTAATTATCTATTCATTGGATGATACATGTTTCCGTGAATCAAAACATAGAAATCCTAAACCATTAATTTTGAACTCTGAGGAATTCAGATAAATGATAAATTACACATTATTCAAAATTTTCATATAATTTCATTGATCATCCTTTATTTTCATCATGAGGAAAGGTTGAGAAATTATTTGAGATCATATTATTGATGTTTCTTCCATAATTATTCAAATGATAAACGTTTTATTATCAAGGAATATTTGATACTTATCAATTAACATCATTGAAAATGTTGAAGGATCCTTTCAACATCTTATCTATGTCACTTTATTTGTCTTACCAGGATTCTAGTGCATTGAGAATTCATAATCATTGATTATCTCTACCCATCTTGATGTCACATATTACACTCCTTCTATGAGAATATATATTTGAGGAACTTATGTTTAGTATATATTTCAAACTTCTCCACATACATATAATGCAGTCATATTTTTATCATGATGATCAACAATTCCAACCCCTGAAAATGATTTGGAGAGTTCTTCACATGTACATTTATTTACCATTAGGTGATTTCTACCAAATTATAAATTTTCATCTGTACACATCATATGCCGTTATTTGACCCATCTATGTATACCACAATGTGTAACCCACTTTACAGATGTGTGAGTACTAGTATGGTGATAATCCTCTTTCTTAACTAAATTAATGAAGTCATCACATTATCATGTCAAGAAAATGTTTTCTCCCATCCAAGTTATCATGGTTTGAGGGGTTTTACAATCATGAGATGTTATCCAGAATTCACTTGATTTACCCAACAAGAACTAGGTACTTATGGATCACCATTATGGGTGATATCTTATTCCACTATTTTAAATCCAATGTATTGGTTTGGCCCACAAGTATTCCGTTTCTAATGATTTCATTCCCAATGAATAACACTTCCTCCACCCATAAAATTTTTTTATTAAAGATTTCATAATGATTCTCCCTTAAAAAGTGTTTATCACATCATAAAATTTCTCTAATTCTTCCCCCATTACCAAGGAGTATACAATAATCTCTATAATAAATAATACAAAAAAATCAACATATTCTCAGAAGACTCAATTCATTATGAACTAGAATATTGTTGGTACATTAGTGAGTTCTAATGGATTCACTATGTATTCATGCATTCCATACTCTGTATAAAAAGAATTCCTATGAACATCTTCTGACCTTAAAATTAATTTTTTATATCCCGACTGAAGTTCCACCATAAGGATACACATGGCCGCAAGTAGTTATATGTACAATTAATGTTTCAATTGAAGGGGAAACTCATTCATTATCATGATTATGTTGAGCACATTGTAATAAATGTACAGGAACATCAATCTAGCCATTGTCCAGGCAAAGTGGACAAGGACACCCCTTGGTGAAGTATTCGGGAATATAATCCTTTTCAAGATTTTAATTTAACTACTTCATCAATTAATCAAAATCAATAGTGGAAATTATGAAAGGTCTTATTTATATAGAAGATATCCATAAATATGTTCAATAGAGAACTCAACCTATCATACATGAGGATGACCAGAAAATTTTTCTGTGAATACATTAGTGTAGTCCCTCACAATGGGAATTTCATCAATCATGATTCTGCCTTTCTTCTAAATCCCTTAAGAAAGATATTCATTATAATATATAAATAATATTTACAATTGGGAATATGATTATGACTGAGTTTCTTCTTCATCCTTACAGTTATCCATAATTGGAGGATTATTCAAATTTGAAGGGTGGTCTATCATTCCAGATAGTTTTCAATGTCTATGTATAAAAACATCCATTTTTGGAAAAATATAGAAACAAACTCCCCTGAATAAAGTATGTTCACATTTTTGGGGAGGTTCAATCCAAAATCATTGACTAGGGAAGAGTTATATAATTTTGAAGAAATAATTTCATCATTTAATGTTCAAAAAATTATCTCAACAACCATATATTAAGGATGTGTTAAAAAGTTATAATAAACATAAAAAAATAAATAATTCTGAGAAAAAAATAATTTTTATTATTATCCATTCATTAGTGAATAACTAGAATACATGTCCCCACATAATCATCAGGATCCACCATAATAGTAGTGATTGAAAAAGATTTCCATTTATCATTTTTATTTGGTGTCTACTAATGTTGATTACCCTTAAGGATTCATCGTCTGGACCACTAGAATTCATTATTCCTTTTCTATTTTTAAATAAATCATGGAACCAATGGAGTATCTCTCATTTAATACACCACAATTTCCAAAATCTAGATGTAACATTGATATTCATGATATTGGTGGCCTACTCTCCTACAATTTATGTATTTACCCATCCCTTTGATGAAATTTCATTGATGACTCTTCCAAAATCATTAACATGATAGTGGTTGATTTTCCATTCCTCATTTTTCATTAGATCTCATATCTTTAGAATCTATTATTTAATTATGTAAATAGCCATGGGTCCATTTTCAAAACTCTATATCCTCTTTTAGGGAAAGTCAAACAACTTCTCCATAACTCTCAATGTCTCAAAAATGTAAATCCTTTTTATGGATTGGTTTCAGTGAACTCGGTAATATATCTAACTCTATATCATCATTTATAACAAAACCTAAGGCATAAAACGCACGTTAGTTCATTTTTTATTCTTATACCATGAGAGATATTTTTTATTTTTTCTTAATCTATATAAATTATATCTCTAAATTTATATGATAACTTTGGGGGATATAATTTATAACGAATATTTTCTTAAAATCATTCCACTCCATGTTGTCAATTTTAACAATTGTCTTGGTGTTCTTAATCAACTCCCATAATTTACTTGCCTATCCATATAAATGATAAATTAAAAGTGTCACCTTATACATCTTAGTAATTAATGCACATAAACATTATTCTTTATTTAGTTGACCATCATTTCTAAGACTACAGGGAGAATAAGATCGATAAATTTTTTGTCGTCACTAAAATTGAAAATAATCAATATCTAATTGATTCATTTTAGGTGGAGGGAGGCGTTAAAACATATTTATGCTATTGTGTGTTGACTGAGACATATGCGTATGAACATACATGAAATAATGAACTCCCCATCCAAGTAATTGGGGATGTAATTAGGGCATTCCTTGAATTGTAATTTAGATGGATTGTTGTCCTTCAATATCGTGGTTCCAATCATTTTCTGAAAAATAAAAGGTCCGAACAAAACTTAATTCAACATGTCATTTGTTAATAATTTATTCCATTGTAAAATTAACTCTAAATGAATATATTTTTGGATCCCTATGTATCAATGTATTCAAAAACAATGATTATAGGTCTCATACATATACTTAGTCTCATACAATGGGTATTCAGTAATGTTCTCTAATACTAATTCCCAAATAAAAGAATGAGTATAATGATACCAACTATATATACCCATATGTTTTTAAGTACCGTTACATCATTTTAAACATAGAAACTATAATAGTTTCACTATACCAAAATCCAAATGTTTAGTGGCTTGGGAAAATTCTGCCAAAATAGACAATTTAAATAATAAAACATGAAAAATATATAATTCTATTTTTACTGGCATTATAATGTCAAATAATTACTCTTTATTATAAGTAATAACCTACGGATATATATCAAAGTGGGGAGTAAACAAAATTCCCATTAAAAGGATAGATAAGATCATGAATATATATAAAATGGCATGGGCATAATCATCCTAATCATACAATAAGAATATTACTATCATAATAATAATGAGAGGAGTAATTGGATATAGTCTAGGAATATGAGAATGCATAAAAATGAAATATTTTGACATAGTGGCTAACTACAACTCAATGTTTTGAATAAATGTAACCTCACATTCGTGAATAACATAAGTACACAATTATAAAATTTTTATTCAGAAAAAATGATAGAATCCTGTAAAAAAAATTAAAATTATTTCATGAGATACATAAAATTACCCAATGCATTGGAGGGATTTGTAATTCTTGGGACACATTTTACATAAAAAACGAAATATAATAATGCATGCCAAAAAGAATGTATATAAATCAAATAAAAAGAAAAACCCATAGAAAGAAATGAGATTCATTTCCTAAAGAATACATTTATGATAAAACATATAGGTCCCTGAAATGATAATATAAGGATAGTATAAGAATCGTTATTATTGAATAGGGATGAAACAATCTCATGAAAAGTAAAATATGTGTTTTTAGAAAGTAGATTTCTGTTGAAAAATCATTTTATTTTCATAAAGCATGATTAGAATCATGTATATAATATAAATCAAAAGTTTATAAAAACAAAATTATATTAGGGGATTATTAATGATCATCTATATTGAAATATTTTATGATAAAGGAATAACCCAAATAATAGAAATTGGGTTCCCGAATCCCCTTACATTATGTTCGAATGATTTGATCAAATTAATATCATCAATAAATAATAATTAGTTATTTTGAAATTAAAAACTATTATATATTTATTTTATTGATTCTAATTGCATTATGTTCTTTTATGGAAATTATGAAGTGATAAATAGTTCAATTTGATCGTACCAGAAATGTTCGTTTTCTTGGTTTTCATGATGGAATGTCTTATAATATTGTATAGAAGACCCCATAAAATGAGAATTATTTCTGACAAATGAAATTATATGCTACTAAGGAATAAAAATTTGTTAATATGGTAATATATATTATGTTTTCCTATATATCTAGAAAACTCCTTAGATAAACCATTATTGATAATCCTTTAGATTAGTTTATCAGTTTTTGAGGATCATAAACTAGTTTCATTTTATTATTTTATTGTATTTTTATATTTTAGTATCAGAACATATAAATGTTTATCTGATTCCTTTTAACATATATTTCATCCATTATAATGGATTTATGATGAGACTTGAATCTGGTAATAGAAAATGAAAACTCGTCATGCTTAACAGTATAAAATTAACACCTAACCAAAGGTGTTTTCATTTTAAAATAATATTTATAGGGGAAGAGGATTAATGATGGGTTATCCCATTAAAATGATATAATTGTATTAAATTCATATGATAATGGAGTTACAATTCCACTTCGATAAGTGGAGGTTAAAAGATAATAATAAAATAAATGTAATTGAAATGAAATGAAAATAAAATAAAATAGCATTTTACATCTTGAATTATCTTCTTTGAGAACCTCTATATAGAATTTGGTTTTAGTATTTTTGTTGAAGAAAAAGGATCTTGTAAGAGGGGAGGATCTTGGGAATAATTTTTTAAATAATATTTATATATATGAAGGCTTTTTATGTTTGAGTAATATAGGTGGTGAGGCGTGATATTAATATTAGTGGATATGGGTTTGTTTATTATTTTATACATTTTTATATAATTTTTAACATGAATATTAATAGTTTTAAACATATCACTAAATATATTAAAATAATGAATGATTATTTCATATTATGGTATTAAATTAGAAATTCATCATCTATGACATGATAAAAATTGTATTTATTAAAAACCATAAATTTCTGTAATTCACAACACATAAAAAATTCTACTATTTTAAAAAATTACGAATATTTAACACTACCAATTTATAGATGTTTTTTATTCAATCATGAAATCCATTTTATAATAAATTTTATCTAATTGTGATAAATTTAATTTTTTATTTAAAATAACAATTATTTGAAATATAACAAAATTAAAATTATAACTGATTTTAGAACACCATGAAAAAACACATATGGAGTAATATAAGTATCATATAATCAATAGAAGTAAAATTTAATAAAGTTAATGAAAATAAATTCCCATTTAAATATTTATATTAATTTTTAAATTGTAAATAAACATTTACGTTTTATAAAAATACACACACTTAATTTACGGTGTTTGAAAATTCTGTTTAAATATAATAGGATATAGTAATATAATATTTTCTTTTATAAGACGTTAAAATTATTTTATACATTCATATATGAATCAAATATTCTGTTGGCTAGATTACTATTCTTAATGGTTATGTTAATAATCCATGGGTCATGTCACTATTCCCTCAGTATATGGTCCATAATTTCCCTGAATACTACATATTTAATTATAAAAATATAAGATTGATGATTTATTGGGTTCCCTAATCTATGTATGTGTTTTATATTAAATAACAGAATTAAATGAAATGAAAATTTCCACTGATCATATTTTGGTTTCTATAGAAATGTTTTTTCTTTATAGTTTTAAGATATCATACTCTATAAAAAAGTGGGATAATTGTTCTAGTGGCATGGGTAGTATGTATAATGTGTGTAATATGTCAATGGAATAATTCCGTAAAATATGTAGAATTGGTTTTCAGGATTTATTGTATAATAGGTGGGTGTGTTATGTGATTTTTATATATATGTGAGATACTCAACATATTAATGGTTTCCCTATATTGTAATATAAACACTTATACATATTTATTGGGTATGGTATTTTCATCTTGATTATATTCAATATGGATTCCCTCCAATAACACATCATGGGGAAGAGATATAGGCCTTCCAATGAATACATTAGATGGGTCCCATATACTTAGAGATGAGCATGAGCTATTGGACGAGATTCTATGTTTGGAAGGTTAACCATCGAAGTAATAGAATTTGGGTAAGTGGTTTGGTGATCAAATTATGTTGTGTCTTCTATAGTTTATTCAAATTAATAATAAATGATATCATGGATCCTATTTTTCTATGGAAAAAATTTCAGGGTGTTCTATTCACAGAATCCACCTGTAATTGAAAATGATTGTGGACCCCAGTCATAAGAATTATAGATTTTTTTTCAATATGTTTTATGTGGATTTAGATTCCATATTGATAGAGAACAAAAAACATGTGAAATGTAATTATGGGACAGGTAAAATAAATATAGGACAAATATATACTGGAATGTAGTAATGAGGGTATAAATATTACAGATTTGAAGGTGTGGTTATTAGATCACTATTTACTCAATATCTTGATTATGGATTGAACTATTGTGTTTTTTCAGTCAAAACATTGTGAAAAATTTTAATTGATAATAATTATCATTTCCCATATTTTAGGTCATCCAATAAAAAATTTTTTTGGGAAAAATAAATCCATGGGGTGAATACTCACATATGGTCTATGACATGCCTACACAGAACCAATAAATTTAATTAATAATAATTAGTTTTTCAGTTAGTGATTCAATAACTAATAGTAGATTCAAATATAAAATATGAGTTTAAATCCATGACCCCAGTAACCTAGTGTCGGTGAATTATAACATAACATTTACATGATAACAAGGGATCAAAATTTTGAAAGACTGATCATTTTAGTAGCATTGGAAGTACTGGATACATTCTTAAGTTCTACAATACTTAATAAAATGAAAAATAACAACAACATTGTATCCATTGACCACATTCATCCCTTAGACTATCCCTACAATTTAGCAATAATATGATTATTCACATCTTGGGAAATATAAACAATATAAAGGGTTAAACTCAAATGCTTCGTCAAGGCCCTATGCCAAGACACTTGTCACGACCTCATCCCACCAAAGATGCACCTCTTGAGCTGGCAATGGTGAAAGGGAGAATATGACCCCCGAGTCCCTCCTCCAGTAGGTCCTGGGTTGGCGACTAGCACCATGGGTATGAGAATTCAGAAATATAGGAGGCATTACCCTTTTATTATTTTAAATTCGGGAAATAGGAAAAGTGAACAACAAAAATGAAAAGAACAAGTTTATAGAAATAAACCCAAACCAAGCCACATGCATGTTTAAACAATTTTATAAGAAGGTGCAAGTACACGAAAGCTCAAAGTACAATACAAAAAGAAACAAGTGTACAAAAATAGCAACAACTCCAACTGTCCGACTAGTAGGGTCCCACACGGCCCCGGTAGTCATCCTGGAAACCTAAAAGTAAACGTAGGGTGAGCATACAAGTATACTCAGTAGGGAAACCTAAAGCTCTCGTGCACAAGTGGGGAGACATTGTATTGTCTCGTGAGAACAACAGAAGAAACCTAGTAAGGATTTCTATCCACCCAACCTCACCAGCCACACTCACCAAAAACACAATCACAACAGGTAGTAGTATATAAGTACAAGAGTATTGGGTACCCCGCACCATTTCCTTTAGTTAGCTGCTCTTCCTTATGGAGAACATCCTGACGCTGCGACACTCTCCCCGCCCGCACACACCTGGGCCTCACAACGACGTATCCCGCCCGCACACACCTGGGCCTCACAACCACGTATCCCTCCAACACACAACTGGGCCTCAAAACCACGTATCCCTCCCGCAGACACCTAGGCCTCACAACCATGTCTCCCGCCCGCACACACCTGGGCCTCATCCCGACGATTCTTGGGAAACAGTAAAACATGCCCGAAGAGTCTTAGGCTAGAACCACCCCAATCAAAACCTACCTGGAGGGTCTTAGGTGTAAGGTCCCCTCAAGCCATCATAGCCTAGGGAAGAAGGAGCAGGAAAGAGCTAGTACATATGGGTAAAACACCCTCTCCCATGAAATGGGAGTGTTTGAAAATAAGTGCTCAACATTGGTGGGGTGCGATAAAACACAAAAGATACAGATATATATATGTATACCAAACACATAGCCCAACCTATGGCTTCTAAACAGAAAAATTGAGCTTGTTCCTCGGCACTGCTACTACAAAGCATGAATACGACAACAACCCCAACCCCATTTATGTTTTCATGTTTCAGCAGAATTAGTTTATTAGTTCCTTACCAACTGGGCAACTATCCACAACCAACAACATCGATCGTTCGTAAAACATATCCCTTCCATCCACAAATAATGTTAGGAAAACACAAGCAGCACAAAAAATCCCTTATTATCAACCAACCAACCCATTTATTATTAATCTTGTTCCATTACCATGACCCACCATTCATTAACTCTTCGACTTATTATTTATTATTCACAACCCATAGTCTGTTCACATTTAAACCCATCCCTGCAGCCCCGCTACCAACCATCATAACCACAAACACACTGAAACCCATACATCATCATCCCTTGATACCATCTATCGTAGCCTCGCTGCCCATCACTAACATAGCATTAGCACCAACCCACAACCAATTCAACTACAACCTGCTGCTCCCCCGATCCAAAACAACCCACAAAACACCCCCATCGCATGCCACGTATACGAGCCAACACCCACATGTTCATTATTTCATTTTGTTCATCCGGGGTGATCACACAAGGGTTCCAGATATTCAATCAGCCAACATTATGTGATTAACCAAATTCCACATTCAACAAAGTTCCATTCACAAAAACAATCTAGAAGTTAGGGAAACATTTAATTGTGGAAGCAAAGGCCCCCAACGACCGTGATTTTCAGAAGGCATAAGCCTATTCAATTCACAATATAATATCACAAGATATAAAGATAAACATAAAAACTTCCCAATCCCCATTATTTAACTAGTTATTATATTCATTTATTGGTTCAACCGTTTCTCATGAAAACAAGAGGATACCAACCCCATATGATGCAAAAATTAGAGAGATGAAGGTAAGATCTCAACCTCAATAGTTCTTGATCACAACGCTCCCCCAGATCAACATTAGAAGACGTCTGTCGGCGTACGTCACTTCTGTTGGGTCCCTGATAATCCTCATCGGGTGGAAGTCGGAAAGGAAAGGCCAATGGAAAGGCAACAAATCGAAGCTTGGATGTGCCGCATCGTCGTTATGATCCCGTGGTCGCTGACAGATCATAAATCAGAGCTCGGACGAAGAAGTTATGGAACAAAAGGAGCCTTCAAGTCTCTTGGGAGAGCTATGATCAGAGGAATGGGGAGGAGATGGGTGAGTTGAAAAGGAGGAGGGGACCCGTCCTTTTATTGGCGAAAAAAGAAAAAGTACACGACGTGTACTCGGCCAATTGACACGGTCACCACGCGGCTTCCAAAACGGCCTTTGACGCGGAACGTGACTGTTGACTGGTAAACACATGACTTGAAGGTAACACATACACGGGGAGGGACTACACGGCGTGTAGAATTGGATACACGGCATTTACCCATTTATTTCACATGGCTCCAACACGGCACACGAGTGTTGATTGGTCAACACACGGTAACGTGTACGCGAGGAGGGACTACACGACATGTAGTATTGGATACATGGCGTGTACCCATTTATTTCACATGGCTAGGATACGACCTTTAACATGGGGTATACCCACTAAGGGGGTACATGATGTGTACTCAAACTACACGGTGTGTAGTTTCAAAATTTTGGAAAGTATGGGAAAAGTCCATTTTACCCTCCATAACAATTCGTGGCCTTATTTTTGATAATGGAATGGTCTGGAGAGGTCCGGTCCATTACATCAGATACCTCTTAAAACATTATCGTCCCCGAGAATTCAAAAAACAACCTAGAGGAACCCAAAAAAATACCTCTTAGGGTTCTAGTTATAAAATGAACCGAACCAACAACCCTAATCATAGGTGTTAGGAATTCCCCCTCCTATGTCGAGATATTATCTGCTTTAGGCGGCCCTGAATCTCCTTCACGGGTTTAATCGTATCCGAATTAATGTGTCTAGATTAAGGATTGGGCCTTCCCACTTCCATATATTAGGATTTTCCAACTTGCACTACCCCCAACACCATACAACCAACACACTGCCCAAACATGTGAATTGGGGAAAACATTTCTTCTCCTGTTTCAAGATATTATCTACTTTAGGCGGCACTGACTCACCCTCATGGGTTTAATCGCATCCACATATGCATCTCGATTAAGGACCAGGTTTTTTCCCTATCCCCACACATCCGGCCATGTTACACATTACCAGGGAATAAGGAAACAAAAGTTCCCACAACTGACAAGACAATCATTCCATATAACAAAGGTACAGATTATAACAGCAACACAAAGCTTAGAAGAACAAGGGAAAACACAAGACAAAACAACTCTGGGTACTAAGAATTCATTTGGTTCTCCCGCTCCCAAGTGCTCTCCTCGAGGCCGCTATGCCACCACAACACACGAACCAACGAAATGGTTAATCCACGAAGCAAATTCTCTTTACAATCCTCGATTCTGACTAGTTGTTCGTTGAAGGTCGTGTCGTCTCCCATATCTAACTCTCCCTAGTCAATAATGTGAGAGTCATCGTGTAAGTACCGACGAAGCTGGTAGATGTGGAAGTTGTCATGAACCTTCTCCAACTGAGGATGCAAGGCCATCTGATACGCCACCTCGCCGACTAGCCTCAGCACCACAAAAGTTCCGATGAACCTTGGTGAGAGCTTTCTCTCTTTCCCAATCATCCGCTACCCCCGTCAAGGGGAAACCTTCAAGAACACATAATCTCCCACCTCGAACTCCAAGGGCATCCTCCGACGATCAGCATAGGACTTCTGTCTATCCTGAGATACTTTCATCCTCTCACGTACAAGCTAGAATTTCTTTGTGGTGCTCTATACTACCTATGGCCCAAGAGCACATGTCTCACCAACCTCTGCCCAGAAAATTGGTGGACGACATGGTCTTCCATACAAATACTCAAATGGCGCCATTCCAATAGTAGAGTGGAAGCTGTTGTTGTAGGAAAACTCTACTAAAGGCAAGTGTCGTACCCATGATCCTCTGAAATCCAGAATGCATGCTCGCAGCATGTCCTCCAACATCTGGATAGTCCGCTCTGTCTGTCCATTGGTCTGAGGGTGGAAATTAGGGTTAAGGCGTAGCTGGGTACCAAAAGCATGTTGTAACCCCCACCAGATTCATGAGGTCAACCGAGTATCCCGAACTGAGATGACAGTCTTTGGGACTCCATGAAACTGCACAACCTCGTCTACATACCTCTATGATAAGGTACTCACTGGGCCTGACTTCATAATTTCGAAGAAGTGAGCTGATTTCGTTAGTCGATCCACCACTTCCCAGATAGTATCATAAACAACCGGAGCTCTGGGTATTCCTGTGATGAAATCCATTAAGATGTCATCCCACTTCAACTTAGGGATATCTAAAGGATGCAACAAACCACTAGGAACACGGTGTTCACCTTCATTTGCTGACACACTAGGCATTTAGCTACAAACTCCGCAACTGCCCGTTTCACCCCGGGACACCAAAACCGTTCCGTCATACCTTGGTACTTTTTTGAAACTCCTAGATGTACCGCTAAGGCTGAGCTATGGAACTCACGGAGAACTCCCTCCCACATTTTCTCCGGGACAAACAACATTCCATGGAAAATCATCCGATGTTGGATGTCATCTGACCATCCTTCTGGAGAGTTCCCCTGATCGACACGATCCCGCATCACTTCCACCTCAGAGTACCCCCACTGAGATTCTTCCACCTGCTGAAACAAGGAGGATTGCACCGTCATTTGAAACAAACAGCCTCTAACACCTTCTACCGTTGCATCCAAGTGCAAGGCAGCCAACTCTCACATCACTTTCCAAGCATCAGTGGATTCCCGAACCACTTCCTTATGCGACTTCCTGCTCATAGCATCAGCCACAACGTTTCCCTTACCATCAGTGTAAGAGATCTCGAAGTCATAGTCTTGGAGAAACTCGACCGATCTCTGCTGCCGTAAGTTTAGGTCAGGATGGGAGAAGATATAATGCAGGCTCTTGTGATATGAGAAGACCAAAAGGTGCACACCAAAGATGTAATGTCGCCAAAACATCAGTGAGAACACTACTACTGCAAGCTCTCGGTCACGGGTGGCATAGTTACGCTCCTGAGGGTGTAACTGCCTAGACCCATAACAGATCACTCCCTTCTTCTGCATCAACACGCACCCCAGACCAAGTCTAGAAGCATCACAAAACACCTCATACAACAACCTTCCTTTGGAAACCTGTGTACGAGAGCACTGGCCAAATTTTCCTTCAGGTAGTTGAAATCTTTTTGGCACTGCTCGCTCCATAGGAAGACTTGGTTCTTCCTAGTCAAAGCTGTCAATGGAGGAGTAACTCGAGAGAAGTCTAAAACAAACCTCTGATAGTAACCTACCAACCCCAGGAAACTACGAACTTCTGCCACGCTCTTGGGTTCCCCCCAAGAAACAACTTCATCCACCTTCGACAGGTCCACTGACACTCCATGATGAGACACCACGTGCCCAAGCAAGTGTACTTCTTGCATCAAGAACTTACACTTCGACAATTTCCCGTAAAGATGGTGGTGTCTAAGAACATCCAAGACCACCTTGAGATGCTCAACGTGCTCCTCCTATGATCTTTAGTAGGTAAGGATGTCATCAATAAACACAACGACGAACCGGTCCAGAATCTATCGGAAAACAAAGTCCATAAGTCCCATGAACACAACCAGTGCATTCAAAACTCCAAACGGCATCACTTCAAACTCGAAGTTCCCATACCTGCACCTAAAATTTGTTTTTGAGATGTCACTATCCTTTACACTCAGCTGATGATATCCAGATCGTAGATCAATCTTAGAAAACCATCCTTCTCCCCTCAGTTGGTCGAAGAGATCATCTATCCTTGGAAGGGGGTAACGGTTCTTGAACGTTACCAAGTTCAACCTTCGGTAGTCTATGCATAGCATGAGACCACCATCTGCCTTCTTCACAAACAAAACTGGAGCACCCCATGGTGATACGATGGGTCGAACAAAACCCTTTTCCATTAGATCATCAATTTAAATCCGCAACTCCCGCAACTCCGAAGGTTCCATCCGATAAGGGGCCATCAAAATCGAACGGGCTCCAGGCATTAAGTCTCTCCCGAACTCAACTTCACATTGGGGGGGGGGGGGTGGAGTCACAACCTCCTCAGAAAAAACATTGAGGAACTCCCCAACAACCTCCGAGACATCCATCGTATCTATATCAGCTGGAACCACTAATAACCCACCTAACAAGGAAAGGAGAGGCTTCACATGCCGGCTTCCTACCTGGTAGCTCATCTCGCTAACAAAAGATACGTGCTACCCATCCATGTCGAAGAACACGACTCTTCTCCAGAATAAGTTGATAAGGGAAATAATATAAAAAAACCAGCCGATTCCTAGGATGACATCGTATGGCTGCATCTATAACAGAAGAAGTTCCCCACTAGATTGATGTGGTCCCAACGTCATCCCACATCTCCGGAAAACACAAGATACCCTAATCTGGCATCCAACTGGAGTACTCAGCACCAGTGGTACGGAAAGTCTCTCTACGTCTAGTCCCAAAGAATGGGCTATACCAGGTGCAACAAAGGAGTGTGAAGCTCCTGAATCGAAAAAAGCAGAAACAAGAGTGCTGAACAAACAAATCGCACCTCGCACCACCTCTGGTCCTACTGGAGCTGTCAAATCTGCTACGTGCAACTGTCGATGCCCAGGTCCTCTGCCTCTCTAATGTCATCCACCTCTCTAACCATGCCCTGGTCGAGGTCCCTGAGGAGAACCCTGAGGTTGGACTCCTCCCGCAACGTCTGCCCGAAGAGGAGCATGGTCCTGCTGCTGCTGGAAGGGCCTCACCGGCAACTGGTGCTGAGGAGGTGGGCGCTAAACCTACCCACCTCTACCGTACTGAGCTCGGGTCGGGAACAGACTCTGAACGTGCCTGAATCCACCACAAGAAAAACTCTTTGGTCATGGGCTCGTGAAAAAGGGACGAGGACCAGAAGATCTGAACTGGTACTACTGGGGCCTTCTCCCCACTGGCCTGTACCTGGAAGGTCCCGTCACATGAGACCAGTTGCTGACTGCTTCACCTTCGACGAGCCCAGCTAGATCCCCTCTCGTGGTGCACCTACGAGCGAGTGCATCCTCTCTACAACATATGCCTTCTTCTGTACCGCCTATTATGTCGGAATGGTGAAGGGGGTAATAGCATACTGGAGCGAAGTACGAAGCACCTCCTCCAAACGTATCACCTGAGACTCCTCATCCGGAAAGAGATCTGGAGCAAAGCACATGACATCCTTGAACATGATCCCAAACACTCGTACTCACATACTCCACTACTGATGGTAGAGTAACTCCTTCTGCTTCTCCGCCTTGATCATGGAATAAATTAATTCCTCTCAGAATTCCTTCTCAAATTCAGCCCATGGAACCCCTTCATGTATCCTCTCTCCAAGGTAGAGAGTCCACCACTGTCACGCCGCGCCTCTCAGCTGAATAACTGCAAGGGGAACCCAATACTCCCTTGGATCACGGATCAATGTAAAATCTATCCCTAGATCCTCAAGCCACCCCTCCGTCTCCGTATTTTATGTACTACCCTCATACTTATTTAGGGTCTGCCTCTGAAAAGAACAGAGTCTTCTGCCACAGGCTATCTTCCTCCTCTCGATCAATCCTCAACTGATCGACTGCCTGAATCAGCTGGGCCTAGGCCGTCTGAGCCACCCAGGGAAGACGTCCATGTGCCATATCTGTATGGTAAATAGAGATTTCCTAAGACCAAGTAGTAAGGAAATTTCTCAGGGTTTCATTTTATCATTTTATTTCAATTTCCTTCCCAGAACACCCAAATCAATTAACACACAATCATGATGATGCATGTACCTTCCCTAGGGTCTCTACCCTGCAATCAATGTAGTCTCACTTGGTCATTCGGTAGGCTCAGGGGCCTTGCATCGGATCATGGGGGGCCCTACAATCCCGTGTCCTAGCCGGTATTCCCTGGCCTATGTCATGAACCATGATTAACCAAAACTGTTTCCCTACCACCCCATGAAATCCTCACTGTGCCTAAATATATACTCCATCCTATCTCTCAACCATCACCTCTGATACCATTCTTTCAGGACCCCCTCCAACCAAAGATGCCCCTCCTGAGCTGGCAATGGTGAAAGGGAGATAATGACCCCCGACTCCCGCCTCCAGTAGGCCCCGGGTTGGCTACTAGTACCAAGGTTATGGGTTTTCACAAATATGGGAGGCATTACCCTTTTATTATTTTAAGATCGGGAAATATGACAAGTCAACCACTAAAGAAAATAGAACATGTGTATAGAAATAAACCCAAACCAATCCCACATGCATGATTAAACAATTTTATAATAAGGTGCAAGTACAAGAAAGCTAAATTTACAATACCAAAAGAAACAAGTGTACAACAACAGAAAAAACTCCAAATTTCCAACTAGTACGGTCCCGCACGGCCCTGGTAGTCCTCCTGGAAACCTGAAAGTAAATGTATGGTAAGCATACAAGTATACTCAGTAGGAAAACCTAAAGCTCTCATGCACAAGTGGGGAGACATCCTAATGTCATGTGAGAAAAACAGAAGAAACCTAGAAAGGAATTATATCCAACCAACTTTACCAGCCACACTCACCAAAAACACAATCACAACAGGTAGTAGTATATAAGAACCAGAGTATTGGGTACCCCGCACCATTTCCCTTTAGTTAGCCGCTCTTCCTAATGGTGAACATCCGGACGCTGCCACACTCTCCCCGGCAGGACACACCTGGGCCTCCCAACCACGTATCCCGCACGCACACACCTGGGCCTCACAACCAAGTATACCACCACCACACACCTGGGCCTCACAACCACATATCCCACCCGCACACACGTGGGCCTCATCCCGTACATTCTTTGGAAACATTAAAACCTGCCCAAAGAGTCTTGTGCTAGAACCACCCCAATCGAAACCTATCTAAAGTGTCTTAGGTTTAAGGTCACCTCAAGCCATCACAGCCGAGGAAAGAAGGAGCAAGAAGGAGCTAGTAACTATGGGGAAAACACCCTCTCCCATGAAATGGGAGTGTTCGGAACTATGTGCTCATCATGGGTGGGGTGGGATAAAACACAAAAGATACAGATATATATATATATGTATAACAAACACACAGCCCAACCAATGGCTTCTAAACCGAGAAACTGAGCATGTGCCTCGGCACTGATACTACGAAGCATGAATACAAAAACAACCCCAACCCCATTTAGGTTTTCACGTTTCAACAGAATTAGGTTATTAGTTCCTTAACTACTGGGCAGCTATCCACAACAAACCACATCGATCATTCGTAAAACATATCTCTACCATCCACATATCAAGTTAGGAAAACAGAAGCAGCACAACAAATCCCTTCTTATCAACTAACCAACCCATTGATTATTAATCTCGTTCCATTACCATGACCCACCATTCATTAACATTCCCAATTTTTATTTATTATTCACAACCCATAGTCTGTTCACATTTAAACCCATCCCTGCAGCCCTGCTGCCATTCATCATAACCACAAACACACCGAAACCCATAAATCATCATCCCTGGATACCATTTATCGTAGCCCCACTTCCCATCAATAACATAGCATTCACACCAACCCACAACCAAGTCAACTGCTGCCCTGCTGCTCACCTGATCCACAACAACCCACAAAACACCCCCATCGCATGCCATGTATCCAAGCCAACACCCACATGTTCATTATTACATTATGTTCAACTGGGGTGATCACACAAGGGTTCTAGATTTAAAATCATCCAACATTACGTGATGAACCAAATTCCACATTCAAAAAAGTTCCATTCACCAAAACGGTCTAGAAGATAGGGGAACATTTAATTGCGCAAGCAAAGTCCCCCAACGACCATGATTTTCAGTAGGTATAAGCCTATTCATTTCACAATATATTATTACATGATATAAAGATAAACATAACAACTTCCCCATCCCTGTTCTTTAACCAGTTATTATCTTCGTTTATTGGTCCAACCGTTTCTCAAGAAAAAAAGAGGATACCCACCCCATATGATGAAAAGATTAGGGAGATGAAGGTAAGATACCTACCTCAACAGGTTCTGATCACAACGCTCCCCCAGATCAACTTTAGAAGACGTCTGTCGGCGTCTGTCACTTCTGTAGGGTCTGGAAAAACCTCCTCGGGGGGATGTCGGAAAGGAAAGGATGGAGGAAAGACAACGGATCCAAGCTCGGTTGTTCCGCCTCATCGTTACCATCCCGTGGCCGCTAACGGATCGTAAATCGGAGCTCGGACGAAGAAGTTATGGAATAAAAGGAGCCTTCAAGTCTCCTGGGAGCAATCTGCTCAGAGGAATGGGGAGGAGAGGCGTGAGTTGAAAAGGAGGAGGGGACCCCTCCTTTTATAGTCGAGAAAAGAAAAATTACACAGCGTGTACATTATGGTACACGACGTGTACTCGGCCGTTTCACACGGTCACCCCGCAGTTTCCAACATGGCCTTCAACGCGGAACACGACCGTTGATTGGTCAACACACAGCTTGAAGGTAACACATACATGGGGAGGGACTACACAGTGTGTAGTATTGGAAACCTGACATGTACCCATATATTTCACACGGCTCCAACACGGAACACGACTGTTGACTGGTCAACAAACGGTAACGCGTATGTAGGGAGGGACTACACGACATGTAGTATTGGATACACGGCGTGTACCCATTTATTTCACACGACAATAATACGTCCTTCAACACACTGTATACCCAGAAAGGTGGTACATAACGTGTACACAAACTATACGTCATGTAGTTTCAAAATTCTGGAAAGTGTGGGAAAAGTTCATTTTACCCTCCAGAACACTTCGTGGCTTTCTTTTTTACAAAGGACTGGGCTGGAGAGGTCCGGGCCATTACAACACTATATTGTCTCATTAGACCTACTGATTCATCGTGGATTTATATCGGGCTCCACCTGTCACATACTATTTTTAATGCATTACTCTTATAAAAAGGAATAAACATAACATAAACATTCCAATTAAAACTACTATAATAAAATTTAATACTTTATCCATAAATAATGAATGCTGTAAAAATATCACATCCAGAGACAAACTTATCAAAAAACCATAAATACAATATGAATGATTTGAATCATAATAATTAACATCAAACAAGCATTAAATCCATAAAAAGTTGTTCACATATATGAAATCAAGACATTTTGTAGAGAAATATCTATTTAAATTGTGAAATAATTTAAAAGTCCCATAATTATAAAAGAATACATTTATTATGAAAATATTATTATAATCATGTAGGGTTAGCTTCTACGTTGTTATAATGGAGGAAAATAGTCACACCCTTCACATAAGTTAAAAAAGACAATCTTACCATAATTTTGTCGAGAAGGTCATAAAGTCCCTTGCTTGGAGAATGATTGAAACATTCCTTTCAATGCATATGTGGTCAAATAAGGGTATAAATGACTTTAACACAATGTTTTGTAAATAGTTAAAATGATTTCAATTAAATTTTTGCAAAAACACGGATGTGGATGATAAAGAGGTCCTAGTAGATACTTACGTATTAACAGACTCTGATAAGTAAAGAAATTGTAGGATTAAACATTACCTTGTACCATTCATTAGTCTATGAAAATTTATCCTCCAATTTAATAGTTAAAAAATTGTTATTAAATTATACAAGAAATATATACATAAATATGATACCTTATATTATCCTATAATATTTCTTTGTTAATAATATTTCACTAGTATCATCGTTTCAAGTGTTAACTGATTCATTTTTCATTATATGATTGGTTACGTAAGCCAGGTTTGTTACGGATATGATGAATTTGATTCATATACAGATTGATATTAGGTTTATAAACATTATATTCAATCAAAAAGTGAAAATTATTCATTAATTATTGTGATGGGGAATGAATCTCATCGCATTCGTGGGGACGGTAATCTGTACATGCACATGAGCGACAATATAATTATATTGATGAAGAAATTTTATATAATTGGATTGAATATAATATATATATATAATTATTAATATGTTATATTTATTATTTATATTAGTTATACTCATTATTATACCCATCCAAAAATTGAAGTGTTTGAATAACGAACTACACTAGGACGTAGAGACGGTAAGCCGTACGTACGCACATACAGTGACTTTGTCAATCATAGGATGGATTAAATAATGAATATGGTTGTACCATATTTATAATAACATAATAGTTTGTAGATGGTAATGTATATATTATTTTGGAATGAAAAAAAACAAATAAAGACAAAGTGAAAGAAGAAATGAACATGAAAGAGGGTGGTGAAATTATCACCTCTTCTTCAAGTTTTTCCTTTTGATTTGATCTAAAGGGCTCCATAGGTTGGCTTTCTAATCAATGTATGGACTTTCAGTTGAAGGGTGGATATATGAGAGGATATTTGGCATTGGTTTGTCTGAGCCAACTTAATTTGATGTTGTTAAATTAGGATAAGGGGATGTACCCTTTTATAAAAGAGGTGAGGGTCACTTCTGGAAAATCATGAAATATTATTTTATAATTAAATCATTTTTGGTTTCTAATTTCTCCAAAAACATTTTAGAGGCTATGGTGGGGATGGGATGAAATCCTCTCAAACAATAGGTTTTTTATTGGTTTAGGTAACCATATTAACCAAATCATTATGATTTAACTCTTACTTAAATAGTTTGACATTTACCATGTCTCCTTGTATTTTTATATTATATGGTTAATAAGCATATTATAACTATCCAAGAAAACCCCAAGTGGTTCAGTATTAATATATATAACCTTAAATTAGTCCTTTTTCCGAACATTGGATTTTGAGGAATATTATTTCAATTATAAATATTTTATTTTTCTTAAAAACTCAATTATGCCAATTATGAAACTATTTAGTATTTGATTTTTTTTGAAAGACATAAAAACGTTATCATGTTGTATAACATTTATTTAATCAACCAAAACATATTTTATTAACATAAAAAATTATTTTACATCATCAGAAGTCTAAATTATCATTTAGTTGGATATTTATAATATCAATTATTTTAATATTTCATTATTAAGGTAATTACTGCATCATCATTGTTTCATAAATAAATTAAATAATTTAATGTGTAAAAATTATTAATAAAAAACCATTATGTAAGAAATCTGTTTAGCTTTCTAATTAATATTTATAGTCAAATTTATAGTTTGTGTAACCCTATATTTAAAATTTATTAGTTATTAAACATTGAAGTTAACTCTTATTTAAATAAAAAAAATGTCCTAATACAATTAAAGTGGACCATAGAGGATCAAATTTTAATAAGAAGGTTGTTTTTGGTCGAATTTCACTTATCCAATACAATTAATAAATGTCTTAGGGTAAATTTAATATCATTTTTAGCCTTAATTATCCTATTTAATTTTAATTGTGGTAAATAATAGTCAAAAGATACTATTACCCAAAAATTATTTTTATCATATTAAACCACATTTAACAAACTTATGTAATCTGTGTCTATTGGATTTTTGAAATTCATCTCATAGAAGTAGTAAAATTATGTTTTACGCAAATTTTCATATGCTCATAGATGGATGGAAAAAGACGGTAAAAAGATCAATAAAATTTTATATATCTAATATTATTATGAAATGACTCCAGTAAATAAAATAAAACATATATAGGTATAATTTATCTATTTTGACATAAAATAAGTTAAATTAAAATTACCAATTACATAAATAAAATGTTGGTTTTAAACATTAACACAGTGTTTTCACTATTCATCAAAATTTGAAAGTTTTCTGAAAAATACCAAAAATTTACCCAAATCTAATTTCAATATTATGAATTCAAAAATTAATTCCATTTTGACAAATAAAATTTTTAAAATTAAAAATTTCGTTATTAATACTCATAACGGCTAGTTTGATTGGTCTACTATGTTAAAACTCTATGTTTTGTACAATGCAAGCGGCATCATTATTGAAAGGGAAACATATTCTGGATGCATGGGTTGTTAAATTCTCCCATCATTAAAATAATTTTGTCAAAAAAATTTATAAAATTTTACTGCAAAAAAATATTCAGGTGGTTCTTCATCATAAGTTCCTCGAGTTCCCACATTGCCTATTCCATCTTATGGTTTTTCTGTAGTACTTTTACCAGACAAGTCATCCAGTTTCTCAGCACTTTTTTTCTAGTACCAAGAATCATGATAGGCTCTTCACAATATGATAGATCATGTTCCAATTCAATTTCTTCATAGGTGAGTATATGCGTTGGGTCAGGCATATATTTTCTCAATAGTGAAATGTGGAACACATCATTAACATGGGAGAGGCATGGAGGCATTTCCAAATGATAGAAAAAACTCTAATTCTCTCAAGAATTTCCAAACATATGTTGTACAAGTGACTCAATTTAACCTTCTATCCATAGTGTATATCACCCTTCTATGGAGACACCTTCATGAAAACACGATCTCTTACTTCAAATTCCAAATCCTTCATCTTATTATCAGCATAGCCCTTTTGTCTACTTTGAGATTCTAGGATGTGGGTTTGGATAATCTTCACCTTTTTCATTATTTCCTCAACAGTTTTTGGGCCTATGTGTTTTATTTCACCAATATCATCCCAACAAGTTGGCGAGTAACATCTCTTCCAGATAACGTTTCATATGGTTCCATATGAATACTTGAATGGAAGATATTGTTATAGAAAAAATATACCAGAGGTAAATATTGATCCCACAATACTTGGAAGTCAAGTGAGCTATATCTCAACAAATTTTCTATGGTTTTAATAGTTCGTTCTGATTGTCCATCAATTTGAGGGTGGTAGGCAGTTCCCAAACGAAGCATAGTATCCAAGGACATCTAAAGTCTTTCCCAAAATCTTGACGTAGAATGGGGATCGTGATCAGAAACAATAGATAGGGGTAAACCATGGAGTTTTACAACTTCATTAATATATAGTCTTGCTAGAGGTTCAAGTGGTAAATCATTTCTTATATAAATAAAATGTAATGAATTGGTACGACATTCAACAATGAACCATATTGAATAATTTTTTCCTAGGAGTATGTGGATGCCCCCTGACAGAGTCCATCATAATATTATCCCTTCTCTGATCAGGTTTGAGAAGTGGTTTCATGAATCCTCCAAGTTGTTTCCATCCATCTTTCACTTTTTGACAAACCATAAATCTAGAAAATAAATCAGAAATCTCCCTCTTCATGTTTCCCCACTAAATATGATCCTTCAAATATATATACATCTTAGTGCTTCTATGGTGTATAATGAAATAGGATCTATGATCATCATCCAACAATTCTCATTTTCGATCGGGTATATTAGGAACACAATGTCCCCTCCAAAATTTCAAAATTCCATCTTCATATACAAAGTCACTCAATATCCCATAATTTACAACTGTAATGTTATTTTGAAACTCCATAACATTAGGCTGATCATTTTTATCCGATCTAGTAAAGATGGTATAAAAAAATTTTGAATAATTATTGATGTTTTACCTTACATGGTAATTCCCATATCTATATTTACTAGATCCATGAAAATTTTATCCCTTTCAACTCCCATCTTGTTCAAAACTCCATGAGCCTTTCTACTAAAAGCATCGTCCACCATATTTTCCTTCCTCATGTGTATGTGTATTGTGCAATCGTAATCCTTGAGTAGTTCAAGCCATATCATTTCCCCCATGTTTAGTTCTTTTGATGAGAAAATATACTTCAAACTCTAGTTATCATTATAAATCTCCCATTTTTCACGATAGAGATAGTGTCTCTATATCATTAGAGCTACGATTATAGATGCTAACTCAAGATCATGAGTGGGATTGTTTTTCTAATGAATATTTTGCTGTCGTGAGGCATAGGAAACAACTCAATCATTATTCATTACAACATAAGATAGTATTTTCTTTAAAGCATAACTATAAATAACAAATCCATCATTCCCTGATGGTAGAGTAAAGATGGGAGTGTTGGCTAATATTCTCTTCAGTTCTTCAAAACATTATTTACAATCTTTTTCCTAAACAAATTTTACCCATTTACATGTGATCTTGGTTAATGGGTTAGCCAACCAAGAATATTTTTGGATTAAATGTCGATAATTACTTACTAAACCAATAAAATAACATACATCAGTTATACTCATCGGTGCCGACCATTAATGGATTTCCTTGGTCATTGAAGGATTAAAAGAGATCCCATCATTAGAGAAAATAATTCCATGAAAAGAAATATCGTGATGCCAGAATTCACATTTTCTAAACATCCCATATAATTAATTTTTCTGAGGGTTTTTAGAACAGTGTGCTAGTTATTTTCATGATATTTGTAGATTTTTTAGTATAATGATGTCATTAATAAATTCCCCCACAAGGTCGTCAATATATTCCATGAAAAATCTATTCTATAAATCCATGAAGATAGATGGTTCATTAGTCAATCCAAAATGAATTACTGAAAACTCGTAATGCCCGTACCTGGTTCGAAATGTTGTTTTCATAATGTCTTCCTTCTTCGAACATAATTGATGATATTCAGATCGAAGGTCAATCTTTGAAAAATATAGAGCTCCATGATATTGGTCAAATAAAGCATCAATTCGATGTTGGGGATACATTTTCTTTATTGCTATAGCATTTATCTCTTTGTAGTCAATGCAAAACAACATATATCCATCTTTGATCATAACAAAATGGGAAGGGTTCCCCATGGAGAAACAATAATGTGAATAAATCCATCATTACTCTATTCTTATAATTGTTTATTTAGTTCCAATAATTTCACAGTGGCCATTCTATAAGGGTTCATCATTGTGGGCTTTGAACCAGGAATGAAATCAGTGGAAAACTCAGTTTCTCATTCCAGATGATGTCTAGGTAAATCCTCTTGAAACAAATCTACATATTTTTTCAAAATTAGTGTGTCTAATATTCGAATATTGTTTTCCTAACCCATAATTATTTCATTATCTTTCCCCAATATAATTTAATTTAGTATTATCTCTAGGAGGGGATCTAGATAAGAATCAGGTGGTTACTTTTCTTCTCTAAATATATGGTACTCCTTATTATCATCGAAAATTGTAACCTCCTTCTTCTTACAATAAATTATTGCCTCATGTTCCGCAAGCCAATACATTACGAGGATTATATAAAATCTAATCATGTGTATGATGATGAGATCATAAGATAAAGAACATTTATATGACCTAATGGGAACTGATTCACAAAACACTGTTGTGAGGATAATTACATTAGGAGTTTTGAATAATAACCCCTAGTTAATTATAATTGAAAAAATCCAATTTTTATAGCAAACTGGAAGTTATGAAGCAATGCAATTATCCAGAATCATATAAATTGTTGGCTATACATGAAGAAATCATTGAATTACCTACCACCTTGTCTTTTGGAGTTTCAACCATAGTAGTATTGATCGCATAATCTTGGCCTAGCTCCCTTAACTTTTTTGAGGTATGATCCCTTGGCGCATATGAAATTCATTTTCACAATGTCCATTTTCTCTACAATTGTAGCATTCAATATTGAAAATGTCTTTCTTTCCCTTTAAATCATGAGTTTGGTGGCCTTTTACACCACCCTTGTAATAGAATCTCATTCCTTTCAGGCAAGTATCAATGTGTATATTCCCACATTTACTGCAAGATCTATATTCAATATTTCTCTTCTACCCCTAATTTCCATTTTTAGAGTCTTCGACATATCACTTATTCCCTTGATTTGAATTAATTCATAAGACTCAAAGAGTTATTTTTCTATCTTGATAGCACATGAGACAATATCTTCATACGATTAGAAGAATTGTGAGTCTAATGCTCAATATAGAAATGGTTTTAACTCATAGAATAATTGATCAATCTTATTCCATGGCTTATCTATATAATCTTCTACATGCCTTTATAACCTAGTAATTTTACCCTCAAACATAGCTACATTTTTTACATCCTTTTTTTCTCAGACTCAGTATTTGTCTTTCCATATTCTCTCGATGGTCACGGGGAAAGTATTTTTCTATGAAAATTTAATTAAACTCCCTCCATTCATTGTTTGATAATTCTTCATCATCCTTTTTGTTTTAGATTAATGACCACCATAGATCTTCATATCCGGTGAGGCAACAAAGTGTCATGACAAATTTTTCCCATTAGATTCTCCCCAAACATGAAATATATTCTCTAAGGAACTTATCCATTACTCAAATAATAATGGATTTTCACTCCCATTGAATGTTAGTGGTTTTTTCCACATTATGTGGTCTAACATGGATCATCTTCATTGTGGATAAGGGTGCTCCATATAAGTAAGGTTATTATTCATAACCTAGGTGAACTATCCCAGTATGGTCATAAGCTGATCAACACCAGTTGCATCACCAGCTCCACTATAATTATCTTTAGCAGGAGGGAAATCCCTACATGGATTACGTGATTCGATACAGTCTCCATTCCTTCTACTAGGCACTATTTCTAAAGATTTTCATACAGTAGATGTGTTTATGAATCACAATACATAATTCCAAACATGTAAAACATTTAACTTATATTGATCAATTTATGAATATTTTACATAATCATAAAATAATTGATTTCATTGAGGTGGTACATACTCATAAATCCTTTATAATGGTTTTTAATGAAAATGTCTATTTTCCTAAGCATATCCCTCGGGTGTGTCATACCCAAGCGTGCAGCAAGGCCCTTTGTCATGTACCTGGATACCCTAGGTCAAGACCGAAACTCTTTGTCAAAGTTTTCACTCCTAGGTACATCTATGCAAGAGAAGCGTCTACCTGCTAATATCCAGACAAAGATTTATTACATAGAAAATACACAAAATATCTACATAACCAAAATTCTAAGAAGTTCTTCTACACCAATCCACAATGTCTGTCTTAGTGTAATGTTCTCTTATCAAAGTTTATCTAAATAAAGTTTCCCTAGTTTTTAATAAACTTCCTTTGACATCAATTGTAATTCCCCGACCCCATTGATCCAGTGTTGGTGAAATATTACATAAAATTGGCATGATCACAAGTGATAAAAATCCAAAAAGACTGATCAGTTTTGTCTCCTTCAAAGTACTAGATAAATTCATATGTTTTACATTACATTATAAAATGAAAAACAATAACAAAATTGTCTCCACATACCACATTCATCCCATATACTACCCCAATAGGTCAGTCATAATATATTTTGTCACATCCTGGGAAAAATAAAACACAGAAAGGGGTGAGCTCAAATTCTCAGTAAGGATAACAATATAGCAGAAATATTCATGAATAAGCATAAACATTATAGGCAATGTATAAGACTAAAACAGAGGACTTTTAGACATTAACATCATCATAATATAGCAAAGATAAATCAAATAATGTCATTTATTTATTCACATAGATATTCTACTAGTCTAACAATCACAAGTAATATCAATATCCAATTACATTATGTTGGAATGCATAATGACAGACTTCATAACCGCATAGTCAAGGCCCTGTGACAAGACTAAAAATATGATTCTATCTCGGCCTTATTCCATGACACTAGTTTGTATCATGAGACCTACCGAGGCTTCATGGAGCTATATCAGGCCTCACTTGTCACTTAATAAGTCCAACGCATTCTCCATATGAAAAGGTCTAAACTTAACATTAATATTTTTATTAATACTAGAATAAGAAATATCAATACATTATCCATAAACCATTAATGGTGTAAAAATAACGCATTCTCATTTAAAAATTTCACAAAATCCTTTTATACAATATGGAATATTTTTATCATAATAGTCAACTTCAAACAAGCTTAAAATCCATGCAAGGAAGTTGTCATATACAAAATCAAAACATTTTGTAGAGAAATATCTCATTCTATTTTTAAATCATTTAAAATTCATATAAGTATAAAAGAAATCATTTATTTTGAAAATATTATTATATGCTTGTATGGTATGTCTCGATGATGTTATGATGATAGAAAATAGCCTCACCCTCCATATAAGTTAAAAAAAGACATTCTAACCATACTTTTGTCGAGAAGGTCATAAATTACATTATTTGGAAAATGATTAAAAGATACCTATCGAAACATATGTGGTAAAGTAAGAGTATAAATGAAGTTAACCCATAGTCTTCTAAACACTAATAAAGTTTTGAATAACGTTTTTAAAAAAACACAGATGTGGGTTATAGAGAGGTCCTAGTAGATATTTACGTATTAAAAACCTTAGATAAGTAACGACATTTTTGAATAATCACTTACCTTGTTCATTTCCTTAGTTGATGGTATGTTAACCTCATTTATAATAGTTAAAACATTTCTATTAAATTATACAATAACTATATACATAAATATGATATCATATATGATCCGATGATATTTCTTTGTTAATATTATTTAAGTAGTATCATAGTTTCAGGTGTTAACTGATTCATTTTCCTTTGTATTCATGGTAATGTAAGCCATATTTATTATGGATATGATGTATTTTATTCATATAAATAATGATATCATGTTCATAAACATTATTTTTTATTATAAAAAGGAAATAATTCTTGAATGATTATGATGTGGAATGAAATTCATCGCGTTCGTGGAGACCGTAATCCGTACGTACATAGGAGTGACAATATCATTATATTGGTGCTGAAATCATATGTAATTGGATGGTATATAATATATAAAGAATATTAGACATGTTATAATTATTATTTATAGTAGTTATACTCATTATTATACCCATCTCAATAATGAAGTGTAGGACTAACAAACAATACCCTGACGTGGAGACGGTATGCAGTACGTATGCACGTATGGTGACTCTGTCATTTATAAGATTGATAGAATAAAGAATTTGGGTGTACCATATTTATAATAACATAAATATATTTATATGGTACTAGATTTATTTTTTTGGTATGGAAACAAAAAAAAGATGATGTGGAAGAAGAAAGGATCTAGAAAGAGGGTAGTGAAATTATTACCTCTTCTTCAGGTGTTTCCTTTTGAGTTGACCAAAATGGATCTATTGGTTTGATTTATGATCAACATAAAGCCTATCGGTTGAATAGAAGATTGTTGAGATGATTTTTGGGGAGGGATTGGATGATCCAAATGGATTTGGAGGTCTGAAATTAAAAAATTGGGAAATACCCATTTATAAGACAGGTAAAGGTCAATTTAGGAAAAACTTGAAATATTATTTTATTATAAAATAATTTTCCATTTTTAATGGATCCAAATTTATTTATTTCGGGACTAATGTGGGTATGAGTACAAAACCTCCCAAACAATTTGTTTTAGACAGGTTTAGGTCACCATATTAACCTTATCTTTTAGATTTAACTCTTAGTTAAATAGTTTTACATTTACCATGTCTCATTGTATTTTTATATTATATAGTTAATAAAATTAGTATTACATGCCAAGAAAACCCGAAGTGGTTAAATATTAATATATATAAACTTATAAATTACCTTTGAATCATCATTATATTTTTAGTAATATTATTTCAATTAATAATATTTAATTATTTTAAAAACTCTATTATGTCAATTCAGACACTATTTAGTATAGAATTTGTTTGAATGGCATAAAACATTATCACGTAAAATAAATTTTATTTAATCAACCATAACATGTCATATAGACCTGGGAAATTAGTGGAATTAATCATAAGTTTCAATTTACATTTATTTGGATATTTATTATATCAATTATTTTATTATTATTTTATTAAGGTTATGATTGCATCATCATTGTGTCATCAATAAATGAAATTATCTAATTTCAAAAAATTGAAAAATAAAATACCATTATATGAGAAATATTTTTATCTTTGTAATTAATAATTATAGTTGAATTTATATTCTATGTATCCAAATATTAAAAATGGTGTAATTATTAATCTTTGAAGTTATCTCTGTTACCACTTCTTTATATAAAATAATAATAAATGTCCTAATCTAATCTAAGTGAAACAAAGGGGATCATATTTTATTCCTATGTTTGTTTTTAGTGGAATTATAATTATCCAATAGAATTAGTACATGTGTTAGGGTAATTATAAAATCATTTAACCCTTAATTATCCTATTTACTTTTAACCGGGGTAAATAAAAGTCAAAAGTTACAGTTCACCGAAAATTATTTTAATCTTGTTGATCCAAATATTACTTACTGATATCAACTGTGTATCTTGGATTTTTGATATTCAACTCACTGAATCATTAAAATTATGTTCTATGAAAATTTGTATGTGCCCCTAGAATGTGGGTAAAAGACAATAAAAAGTTCAATAACATTTTATATATCA
Organism: Viscum album; assembly: GCA_963277665.1. Classification (NCBI taxonomy): domain Eukaryota; kingdom Viridiplantae; phylum Streptophyta; class Magnoliopsida; order Santalales; family Viscaceae; genus Viscum; species Viscum album. The sequence goes on along the minus strand of OY728151.1, from coordinate 663,259,001 downwards.
AAACATATTATAAAATGACTCCAATGAATTATATTTAACATATATATGTATTATGTAACTATTTTTATGTAAAATAAAATAAAATAAAATAACAAATTACTTATATAAAAAGTTGGATTTAAACAATAACACAACGTGTTTTACTATTCATAAAAAATTTATTGTTTTCAGAAAAATACAAAAAATCACAATAATCTAATTTCGATATTCTGAATTCCAAACTGAAGACCATTTTAAAAAATAAAATTTATAAAATTTCATAATCTGGTATTACTATTCATAATGGATAGTTGATTGGTCGTGGTGTGTTAAAACTCTATGTTGCGTACAACACAAGCTACAACATTATTCGAACCGAAATGCACCTTGGAAGATTGGGGTGTAAAAATGGGAGTATACCAATTTGAGTTCTCCAGAATAGTGGGTTCGAAATTGGAGGTTTGAGTAGTTGAAATAAAACTATAAAGAGATATATAAGGAATGATTGATACAAAAACCATTATATAAATTTTAGTGTAGGCCATTAGTGAATAGAGAACTATTTGTATGGACAATTTTTGTTTAGGGATGTAGTGATAAGTCACTGAAATAGTGATGTGAATTTGTATATATGTGAAAAGAGGTATTTTTTTACAAAATGATATCATTTTTTTTAATAGTACTTGGATTGGATATGAATCAGGTTTTCAGTCAAAAATTTTGGGCAATTTTGGAGGTAGTTGTAAGAGTTTATAATATTTTAATATGTTATTTAGGAGTAATCGATGTGCATTATTGGGGTAGTGAGAAATTAAAAATAGGACATTCATATAAAGGTGATTCATCAAGAGGTCAGTTCTCATGATAATTTCATATAATGATCATCTTATTTTATATATTCTTGAGAACAATTGATAGTTAGATTACTTTATGATCATATTGATTTGGGTTGGCACAGATAAGAACAATTGGATGGAGTTCATTATGTGATAATGAAATTAAATTGTCATTACAAAAAATTTTCATTGGGTAAGATCCATGTTTATAATGTGTGGGGCCTATTATATTACTACTTTTGGATCATGGGTGGGTATGTAACCATTGAAGTCCTAGGTTGTTTAATTTTTATTTGAATTCATATTTCACTACAACGATGGGGTACAACCATGATGACAATATGGTTTATCGTGTCTTTTAGTCACTGTGATCACGAATTAATGGGTATTCCTGAAAACATATCATTGTAAAATGATTTGTATTAATGGGATTGTATTGTTCTAGAACAATTTATTAAGTTAATTAACGGAGAAATGTTTGGGACAAGTTGTTCTAAGGTTGAGATATTCTGATGATCATAATATTTATATTGATAAAATTTTCAAATAGGAGTAACATTAGAACGTTCATATGAGTTTATTAATTTCAATTATTAATTTTTTGATACCCATGATTTATATTATTAATAAATGGTTAATTTTTGGGGAATATAAATTTTAGGAACAACTCCCAATAGACATTCTCTTCATTGAAACTGGATTTTCAGATGACATAATAGTGGTCATGGGCTACTGTCTAACAGTCCAATGATAAATTTTGTTAAATACTAGTTATAAAGGCACATTCAATTATATTAATCGTGTAACTAATGTTTAACTAATTAAATGAATAAATTCGAATGGGGTTCTCATCTTAAAATTAGGATCAAATATTCAGTATATCCCCCAAGAGGGTATCTATACACTTCACTATCTAGTTTTGGATTATTCTACCATATTTGATTAACACTTGTAATACTAAATATCTTATAGTGATATTTATTATACTTTATTATCATTTTAATTATTTGGTATGGTTTCTTATAAAAAAGCATATTTGGGTGTTTTTTTTCTATTTTAATTTTTTTCCACCTCACATTGAATTATGATATGGGATTGTATCTGTTGTCTACATATAGTATTATGTATGTTGTTATAATATATTTATTACTTTATATATGTTTTGATGTATAGATTTATTAATGAGAATGGGGGTTGAAATGTTTGAGATTGAGGATGGTGCCACTTGGGGTTTATATTTTCCATGTTAGATGTCTAGGGGTTATCTCAACTGGGTACGGATTTGTTTTTATCATAATAGATTATTATTTCATATTTTTGTTATATTATTATTAGTTTCAGTGATATATAATTTTATATATTAGGAAACATTAGGACTTTATAATTATTTTATATACATGGGAATGTGTGTGTTTTCACTATTGGGGATTTGTGGTGGAATGGTTTATCTGTGTGAGAGATGGTGTTATATTATTATATGTTTGGTTGATTTAGGATCTATGAGTTTTTGTAATTGATTTATGGTGATTTCTCTCACAATGGGTCTAAAGCAATTGGGGTCATGTGAATAAAAAATCAGGAAAATGTGGAACTTTTAATCATTATTTATAGTGGTATCCAACACACTAAACTATCTTATTGTTTTTTTGTTACCAACAAATCGATGGATGGGTACAAAAAAATTGACAATGAAAAAAAAATAGTGACTTTGAACATATATTATGTGTATTTTGATCATTGTACATCAATAATTTGTCTGCATTGATTGGTCATTCTTTTTTAAAGGGGTACACTTGTCCCCTTTTCTGGTTTTCAGGGATGTTGATCTTGGATATGTGATTGAGAGTAAATTTGTAATGATATTCTATAATGATTTGATTATTTGGTTATCATGCCTAATGGTGATGAAGTTTTTATTATAATGATGAATGGTGTGATGCATCAATCAGTTTATGGGTCTGTTTTTATCTTGGTTGTAAACTACCCCTCTTTCATTGGAAAAATACAATAAAGTGAACATCCGAACTCGATAAGAGTTAGCGGAGTTAGTTATAAAATATATATTGGTTTAAATATATCATATATTTTATAACCCTATTATGAATCCGTAGTATTTTATAATTGAATCATCATGTCATATACAGTACTCAAAGCCCTAACTCTATGTTTAAATGAACAATGATATACATTTAAAGTATCATAATATATACATGATCATTATTACATAGAAATTAATTTTGGTGTTATGGATATGAATATTCATATTCTGAGAATTTTGTATAATTTTATATATAATATAAATTTATTTATTCATTACTGATTAACATGTAATAAATTTTTTAAAGTCATTTTAGGCATCAATCATATAATTTATTAAAAAATGATATATTTATTTTTATATTTGGATTTTTTAAAAAATTTATAATCATTTATTATACTATATTTGAAAATGTATATTGTTTTTAAAATAATAATATAGAAATTTTCTTATGATAATTTTTTATTATTATTTATAATATAAGGAGTTTTTGGGATTTTTGGTAAATATCCATTTACCAAACATTGTCATTTCCTTCCATTAAATAAAGAAATTTAATTTTAGATTGCATTTTAAACCTCATCATAAATTATACTATGATTCATTTTAAATATAATAATATAATTAACAATATATAAAACAATCATTTTCAATAATATTTTATAAATTTATTTTTAGGCAGGATTTTTTTTTCTATAAATAAAATTAAGTGATTTTTTTAAAAATTTATTAATTAAATCATCACAACATTCAGAATAATTTAAATGATATCTATTGATTATATATATATATAATAATTTAAATTAATATTAATTTTTTCATTAGTCATAATTATAATGTAATATCATCATATCATTAAAATATAATTTTTATGAAGACCTTATTTTCATTATACATTTCATGTTTCTTATTCGCATAATTTTTCCCACATCTATGAATTTAATGTCAAAAAATGTATTATATATTTAAAATTATAGGTTAAAATTTTTTATACAACATATATTTGTGTATTATGTATAATAATAAAATTAAATAGTTTTACCATAGTAAAGGTAAAATTTGTTAATTAATGGTAAATATAATAATATGAGAACTAATAAGAATCCTCAATACTTTAATTGATTTAATATGTTGAGTTTATATCGTCCATAGTCATCCTAATATTTAATATATTCCCATTTGGAAATGATTTGTCCCGAATAATATTAAATATAATAACATTTTATAAACTATAACAATCTTTATATTAATATATCTATTCTTTTTTGAAATGTAAAAACTAAACCTATGAAATATCAGGAAACATTAAAAGAAATAATTTATTCAATAGTATATATTATTTGTAGAATAGAATTTTAAACCATTTTTGATTTTATTTAAAAATAGAATAAGTAAAATGTGACACTTATAACCTAAACATTAAATTAGTTGCTATAAATATGAGTAACCACATTATGAAATATAAATAATGATTAAAATGATTAAAAATTATATGGATATTTTATATAAAATATGGAAAAAATATTTCATAATAAAAATGTACACTTTTAAAAACAACTTCATTTAAAAAATTATTTTATTGATTTCTATTGGTTGTTATCATAATTAATTTCTAATGACCCAAACATATCATTCATAAATATTTAATCATTGTAAAATAATATTTAGTAAAAAAATATAATGCTCTTGGAAAGAAATTTATTTGAATATATCTTTTGGAAACATGGAAACATAATCAACTATTTCAAAAGTGTTCTACATCATCTCCCACTTAATTCAACATAAGTATCACAATTCATTGACATATCAAAAAATATAGTGGTAATCATAACCTATTGAAAAGAAACATACAAATGGGTGATCACATATGCTCACTAATTTTCATAAAGTCATATATCTATATAACATGAGAATAAATTTATAAGAGCAAGATAAAAAGATTTCTAAACCATACACATAATATCATCGAGCATAAACATGAGTTGTGAAATTAATATTTACAGTTTATTAAAAATAAATTATAATTTAATAAATGTACATGAACCCTGAGAAAAAAACATTGATTAAGGAATACATCTATAGAATACACATAGTGATTGAAAAATAATTCATTTGTATTTAGGGATCATTAAAAAAACTATCATAGTAGAATGGGTCTACTTGTTGAACCATTATAATAGTCAAGAATCACTATCAATACTATAATATTTTATATGGTCCTTTACAAAATAGAGAACACTCACCCTTATTGTCATATTTTTTTAATTATATTTCAATCATAACCAATGCATCAACGATCCATACATTCCCACCTTTCACACAATGAAAATCATACGAACATGCTCAAGAAGATCATACAACATTAATTCAAACAAATATCATGAAATGAAATTGGATCACCAAAAATTTCCTCAAATAAAAACATTCCAATAAATTAATAGGTCTCTTAAAAACCTCTTTATTTAATAATAGAAAAATATATAGAAAATTAAACAAGCCTTTTATGCCTTTTATAAAGTTATATCCCATGGAAGAGAAACTAATTTATTTATAATATTTTCATCATATCAATAATAAATTTACATAATTAATAACAATATTATCCTTCTATTATATCCCTATTAAAAAATTTGTAACATCGAATGATTCCATTTTTTATGAAAATATTTTTGAATTATCACATAGAACATTTTTTAAGAATAATATCCTTTGAACATTGAAATTAACATACTAAAAAATAAAATATTATATAAAATATTATAAATACTTTTATTTTAAAATAATATTAGAAAAATATAATTTAAAAATAAAAATATATTGTCGTCATGATGGTGGAAAATATTGTTCATCCATACAGTTGGAAAATTATATTAATTTCACATTTTCAATAGAAATTAAAAATATAATTGTTTATAAAATATATATAATATCTAAAATGTGCATAATAATTTTTGTAAACACTAAATTAGGAATATTAAAAATAATTCATGAAAATATTTTTGAAAACATTTATATAGAAGATAATGGGTTTTTGACTAATGAGACAAATAAGGATTAGATTACATAGAAATATTGTTTTGTAATATTGAGTACAAAAATAAGAGAAAACAAAGGAAAAAGTTTATTAACATATCATACTATTAGACATTTAAAATACAATATGTTCCTCAGATGTATATCATAATTTTTCATCACTCAAGGCATAGTAATAAATATTCTAATTAAATAATGAGATAGTAACATCAAACCCATGTTATATCTAAATAGAAAAATGTAATATATATCATATGGACAAATTTTATTAATAGAGAATGATAGATGTAAAGTTACACTATCCACCCATACTAGGATCCTTACGACAAAAGTAACGTTCCAACAAAGGGAAGCTATATGGAAGAAACAAACAATTAATAACTATCCAATCCAACAAATAAAAATAGATACTTATACTAGGACTATCTATAAGGAAATGAATTTGAATGTCAATAGTGGACTCCTCGTGTAATTATATGTATAACATCCATCACGGTAACACATTATTATAAAAGGTCTCCAAAACCACCATGATGTATAATACGAAGTGTCTAAACATGAAGGGACATATCCTAGGAATAAAAGAACAAGGAATTCTCATCGATTCCAAAGAACAGTTGCATGGAAACTTGATAATGAATTGGTGGAGTCAATGGAGCATGTCAAATAGTGCCTTTATCAACTATCAATGGTTTGTAGTTTTTCTCATATATATGTTCCTATGGCTTCTTGATTTCCCCTCAACTATGAACCTTCTACTTCCCCATGTTTCATACCTTATTATTTATAGTAACTGTGTGTCTAATCCCACACATTTTATACTAACCATGTGGACATGGTTACCATCCCAAAATATGGTATTCAGGTTCCATAAAACCCCTAACACACACTTGATCTCATTTTGTAGTAACAATATATATAAATATATTATTACAAAACCCAAGGTATTACAAAAAAAATTTAACATCTATGAAGAAATATAAATTTTACTTAATTTATCATTATGTAAATACTCAATCTAGAATTTGAAAATTGAGGAAAAGTGTTGTAGAACTGTATGATGTATTAGGTAAATGTACATTGAATAAATAAAAATACATAATAGGATATACGAGTTATAAACATGTTATGATTTCTAACTACTCACATCTATTCTTGAAGAAATAATTTAGGTGTTTTTAGGATTAATTATTAAAATAAGGGAAGATTGTTGCACTCGAGAATTAATTATTGTAATGTTTTATTTCATGAAAAAATTTCACTATTAAATTTTCTTTAATAAATATTGTGTTACAGGAATAAATTTTTATGTTTTAAAAATTCAAATTAATTTTATGAATTTAATTTTTCAATTATCATGTGAAAATTGTGTTATAAAGATGTTTTTTAATTTTTCAAATAGTTGATTTTCAGGAAATTTGTGAAAGTTACTCATTTAGTTTTTTTCCTATGATTATATTATAATTATATAATAATAACATAAAAATAGAAAAATATAATATCTAATATATAAATTACAGTTAGTATTTAATATAATTCATATAAAAATATAATTTTTATCAGATACAGATATAATATATTACACTTATAGGATGGATATTATAACATCTATTGTATCATTTAATGTTATGTAAATTTGATCATATGATATATGTATCATTTTTTCTATTTATATCACACATATTGGATTATTTATCCATGAGAGCATAAACATATTGAAAACAAATCCATAATTAGTTCTAAGGGCTTCATTACTAACCAATTTACTTATTTGTTTCCATCATATCCTTTTCATGTTAAATACAATTTTATCCCCATATTGAGAAAATTAAGGGTTTACATTACTTAATAAAATTATTAAATTTCCCATAAATAACTATTCTATCTCTTCATCACTATTCAACGTATCCATTCCAATACATAATGATTTTTTTACTAAAAATAAAAATAAATTTAATGATTCATATAACATAATATCTGAATTTAAAAACCTATAAACCACAATCATCCATATTTATTAATAAACTATTACTCTTGATCCATCATCATAGTCATTCCTAAAATATGATTCTTGCATTAATGTTCCTTGACTTTAATCTAATCGTGATTCTTAAACATAAAATATACAAGAAGGCTAGAACATCTCAAACCGTTCACATGTTGTATCTAATATCATTAACCTAAATATAATAACTAATACTCGTACCATGATCATTATTCTCATTATGATACATTAAATTTGGAAATTAGTTTTCATAATTCCCATACATTAGACAAATGAAACATTAATGGTTAACACTGTTCAATTTCATTATGGCTATTGGCCATGACAAGAAATAAAATCCATAAAAAATTTATACTAGATATTAAAAACACATAATTATTTTAATTTATATATAATTTTTATAATTATGATATTTTAGATTTAGTACTTGGTTATTCATGATTATTTCAAAAAATCATGGATTGTATCCTATACATAGTTTATCCTTAGGTTATCTCGAGACACATCCACAAAAATATCTATAGGGATCTCATTAATGTTTTCCATTTCTATTTCAATAGGATTACTAAATAATTTCTTTGATAAAAAATATAATCCCAAAGAATGAAGTACATGAATATTACATCTTTAGAGATTAATAATCATTACATTTTACAAATGCTGGCCAAATGGACATACTTTTTATTTCAATTTGAAACATTAAATACAATATTGTAACCTGTGAAAGACCTTAAACATCTCCCAAAACAATATTCCCTTTCATCACTAATTCATAAAATATTTCATTTAAACCCGAGGAATTTAATAATAATAATGTGTGAGCTCAGATGTTCAGTAAGGGTTAAAAAAAACCATGAAAATATTAATGTAACAAAATGATCTCATTTATTTAGAATCATACCATGTATAACAAATAAAAAAATTATGTGTCATGGAAATAATATTGTTAATTCATAATGCATAAATCTTTGTAGGGAAATATTCCTAAAGATAAAAATTTTGGATTAAAACATGCATTTTTTTTATTAAAACTAATAATCACAGAAAATAATTATCATATTACCCACGTATTATTTCTATGTCCATCATAGTGGATAATATCCATTGATAACCCAATTTTACACTTCATTCCAGCCATATATTACTAAACAACATTTACTTATCCTTGCAGCCCTGCAATACTCAACAAGATTTTCTTTCTGTTCGAGACATGTTTATATCATCATATATAAATCTTCATCCAATTCATTCGAGGGATTTATAGGTCACTATAAACTCATAATGAAATAATATTTACATGTTCCACAAAAAAATCTTTGCATAACCCATGGAATAATATAGGTTTCCACCATAACATAATCCATGTAAAACAAATGAATTTCATAAATTCAATTTTATCCTAAACAAAATCAATCGCATAAAAAAATAAGTATTTTTATCCTGAAATTTAACCCTATTAAAGAATTTTATATTAGATTGAAAAAAATTAATATGAAACTGTAAATTAATTAATTAAGAAAATATATTGTCTTCTTCAAAACCTTCTTCTTTTTATAAAAAAAGTTTTTTAAAATTAAAATAATATGTTATAAAATAACCTCTTAAATTATATGATTTTATTCTTGTAAATAATGTGTTATTAATAAATAAAATGACATTCATTTCATATAAAAAATGTTCTAGTAATTTTTCCAGAAAAGTCACAATATACCTCGTATGGTAAATGAATGAAATAATCCTACAAAAACATGTAGTAAAATATAAAAATGCTTAAAATTTCATAAAACATACATATGACAATAGTAAAAATTTTACGAAAACATGTACATGGATTATAAATATACCCGATAAAATAATTTTGTATAAACAATCTTTGATATTAATGAGACTGTTAAATTATAACTTACTAATTTATTATCAATCAAATAATATGCATCATAAAATAATAAAATATATATGAATTTGTAAATATCATATCCTTCAAAATAAGAATCATAAAATCAATCGTGGGTATCATTATGTCTTCTCAAAAGAAATTGGTATTGTATAAGGCATATGTCATACATAGCTAAAAGTAAAAAAATTAATCACGTACCTTTGGTAAGATATATTTTAAACATATCCAAACCCACATTAAAATTATATAAATAATTTCTTTTATTTATTTTTAAATTCAATGTAATTTTTATGATGTGGTATATGATCATATTATCATCTAATTTTCAGTAACATTTCATTATTACTCTTTATTACAACATTAACTCCTTGAATTTCATATATAGGTTTTGTTAAATAAGATTCCGTTATCCTTCTTATGAAATATTTATATCATTAAAAATTATATTAATATAATATATAATATATTTATACATCCTTTAAATTTATTTAATTATGTTTTTATTGGTATCATGAAGAATTAATCACGTCACATCGTGGAGACGGTAGGTCGTTCGTACAAACGATCGACACTATAATTCCTTTAATTGTGGAATTACATAAAAGTGTATCGTATATATATTTTCATAGAGTAAATATAAATTTATAATAAACATATATTGTAATTATTTTTATAATTATATCCATCCAATAAAATTATTGGTTAAATCAAATTACACCACGACAGGGAGATGGTAAGTCATATGTTCGCACGTGTGGTGATTTAATTTTTTGTTGAATGAAAAAATGGTGGAATATTTCTGTTATATAATTACAATGACATATAATTATATAATTGATACAAGTTTTATTAAATTATAATATAAATAAAGCATGATGTTTTAATATAAGAAGAAATAAGTTTGAAAGAATTGGTAGGTGATATTATCTCTTCTTCGATGTGCTCTCTATATATCTCCACTTAGAGGCATTATATTTGGTATCATCGAATAGAAGAACTTATGTAATGTCACTATGTATGTTTATAAGATAAATTGATTTGATTTGTCTTATATTGAATGCTCAATATTAAGTGAATAAGTGAGGGAGGATGTCCCCTTTTAGAATTGGCGTGAGGGGAACCTTTGGAAATTCCAAAAATATTAATTTATAATAAAATAAAACCATCTTGAAAACCATTAAAAAGTCATTATTTGAAATATGAGATATGATATGGTTGTAATACCATAATCCAATAATTATAATACATGTTTTTAGTTCATTCTAATCCTTATCATTTCGATAACACATAATTATTTCGTTTTTATTCTAACTATTGTAACAAATCATTCAATATTAAAATAGTATAATTTTTTCTTATTTGAGGAAATTTATAACATAAATGAATAATTCAGAACATTTAGGCCTTATATTAATTATTATATAATTTTAAAAAATTTATTATGAAATTTAAATAATTTAATAATAAATAATTTTGATAAACAACCAAGACTTTCAACTGTGAAACTATTCAATTTATTGTATTTATAAAATTGCATGATAATATGTTATCCTAGAAAAAAAAATTTTATTATATACTGATGGGTTAAGTGTAATCTATATTATTCATTGGTCATATTAATTAGATCTATTTATATTTATTATAATAGTTTTAATAACATTTATTTGATATTTATATTAATAAAATCAGTACAACCACAATTTTGTGTAATATCTTAATACAATTATTTGTTGAATAAAAATTAAATTATTAATAATATGATGAATATAAATCTACTATATTTTTAATGAATACTTGTATTTGAATATATCTTCTATAAAATCTATCACGAAAAATGTTATACTTATTAAAATATGAATGTGACATGATTAACATCACTTCGAATAAATTAACATCACTATCATTATCTTTTTAATATGTATCCAAATAGTGAATAAATCGACACTTTTATAGTTATGGTAGATATATACTTGACCAATAATATTAATTCTATGTTTTTGAAAAATTATATTATTGAATTTTTAACAATTTAATATTTTTTTCATCAATAATTTATGAACTATAAAGGTTATTATATATTTCCTAAAAATAATAAATAAATTACTAAGATAAATAAAAACATTTTATATTTCAAATGAGTATTTGTTATTGAATTTATCTTCTATATAACATTATATTATAAATTCTTTTTTCTTCAAATTTGAGTGAGACATTTTTATATTTTCATTAAATAAAATATATTAAATATCCTAATATCATCCAACTGGCATAAAAAGGGTATAAATATTACCTAATAATGGGTTAGGTAGAAAATTAGTTATCCCATATTATTAGGACAAGTGTTGTGGTATTTTTATGGAACCATTCTCACCCTTAATTACCTGATTTACCCTATTTTTGAATTACTAAAAATTTCCAATGTTACTATTCATAATCCACAAAAATTAATTAAATAAATTTATATAACCATTACCTACTATATTATAATATGGGATCCATTTTTAAAAATTAAATACTCATAATATTTATTAAATAATTTAAAATTAATCCCATGGTTGGAAAGAGACAATGATTTTTAGTACATAAAACAATTCGAAATATTGAAATTTTTATACATCTAAATTCAATATAAAATTAATATTAATGATATAAATAAAATAAATTTTTAAAAATATTTTCTTTTTTTACATTAAAATCATTCTATAATATACTTTATCCTCATAAATTGTTTTGATGAAAAAATATATTTTCAATTAAAAATTTGAATATTTTAACCATTCATCAAAACATAAATCTTTTCATAAAATATGAAAAATATATTCAAAGTAAAGTATTATATCCCTATAAAATAGAAAAAGTTTATTTTTAATATACAATAAATAAAATTTTGAGAACTATATTTAAATGGATGCTCTAACATAAGGCCAAAAAACTACATTTTTTAAAAAATAAATATTTTATATGATTAACTGAGTTTATTTATAGATCATCCCTAGAAAACATATAATATTAATATTAGTCATTATATTAAATATATTACATATATATATATATATTACATATATATATATCATGTATATATTACGTAAATAGTATCCATCTAGAGTGATTTTATTATTATATAAACTCAATTATTTTCATTGAAATATTTTTTTAAAAGAATGATAATATTTTTCATAACAACTATTATAATGTCTATGTTATAAGGTGACATAATAATATTTATTTTTTCAATAAACATGATCCTAGAAATAAATTAATTCTATAAAAAGAACTCAAAATTGTGTGTAACACAAACCAAGCATGGTGTTGTGTATATAGGAAGCTAAGTTGGTGTCGATATTGCACAAGATTATCATAGTTATGATTACGACACAAGAGATAAATTAAATTAAAAAAAAAATTGAAGGCTTAAAAATCTCATCGTGTTATAATATACCCCCTTAAATTGAATTTCACTTTAAAAATTAATCAGGTTTATAAAAGGATTGACTCTTCAATGATTATTCTATAAAAAATACATCATAAAAACTAAGACTATAAATTCACATTAAAATATAATAATTGGAAAAGAGTAGTTACACAAAGTAAATCATAACTAGATCTCTGCATACGAAAACATAGAAGAATATTGGGAATGGTGCAAAAAAATAAATATTCATAGTTATTGTTAATAAGAAATGGTCACTATAAAGTGATGATCCAGTGAAAGGTAACAATCACAAATCAATTAAATAATGAACCATGAAAGGGTACATTTATATCCTATTTAATTTTAATAAAATTACACTTTTTCACATCCCAATCCATATTTTTAATGATCAATAATTTGCATGACAATATATACATTCTTTATTTCAAAACAATCCCATTGTTGGTAATTCATTGATTAATTTTCCACATTATCTCTTATTTAAATAAATTAAAATGAGTTTTTAATTTATAAATAGTGTCCACATCATTTGATCCATATATTTAATAATAGGTCATTCTATATGTCGTTATCAAAACAAAAAGGTATAACATTTTATCAAATATTCATAAATCCACCAATAATGAGATAATACTAAATCTTTATATTATATTTAACATAATCATTCCATAATTTGATAATGTTTAAATCCTTCTAAAAGATAAAAATCAAAACCATTTTGAAAGTGTTATACTAAATTTGATAAATATTTATCTCCGACATATCATAGGGTATCTTTTACTGGTCACATTCTAAACACGTGGACACCTTCATCATGTATTATCTTGAGTCATTGTAATAAATTTATTTACCATATACCCTTATTAAAAACATGCACATTTCCTTATTCGAAAACATATTTGATTTATTCTATAAGACCAAAAAAATTAGACATTAGCCATCATATCATAAACTCATGGAAACAAATCCATAATCAGTTATACAGAAATAATTATTATCCAATTTAATTATTCAGACCAAATATATATATATATCCATGATATACATAATTTTATCAATATATTGGACACATTAAGGGTTACCATCGCTTAATAAAAATATTACCTTTCACTTAAATCACATTTCTATGTCTTCATTTCCATTAAAAAAATACTTTTCAATCATTAATGAAAATCATGTACTAAAAATACTAATATATTTCATAATTCATATTACATAATCGTTGAATTCGAAAATATAAAAACCTCTATCCTCTAGCATTATTCATAATTTATTATTCAGGATACATCATCAAAGTATTTCCTAATATGTGAATCATTTCTTAAGGTTACTCAAGCATAATCTAACCATGATTCTTAGGTTTCAAGTAGCCATTAATTATATAACATCACATCCCATTCGCAAGTTAGTTACAATATATTTATCCTCACCAGTATAACCAATTGTCATACCACGTTCATGATTCTCTTTATGATATTTAAAAATTGGAAATTGGTTTTCATAATTCCCATTCAATACACATTTGAAAAATTCAATGATGTTCTATTTAGTTTTGGATATTCTCTATGACTAGAAATCAATGTATGAGAAATATATATATCTAACATTAAAAACATATAAGTATGTTAAATTACATATAATATTTCAATCTAAGATATCTTACATTTAATCATAAGTTATTCATGATTATCAACTAAACACAAGGATTTTACCCCATATATAGACTTATCCTTATGGAATCCTAAGACCCATCCTTAAAGATATTTAAATTGATCTTACAAATGTTTTCACATCCATGTTTCCAAATGATGCCTATAACTTTCCTTTAATACCATCAATAGTATCCTAAACATGACGTACATGATTATTAAATATGTATTTATGAATATTCATTGCATTATAAAAATTCTCACCGGAGGAACCTAATAGTTTAGTGAATCTGTAAACATTGAATACATTTTTCTAAATAGACAAATATCTTCAACATATGACATAAATGTCTTCACCTTCAGAAATCCTATTTGATTGACATCATTCTAACACGATGAATGGAATCAAAAGAAAATTTGATATCTTATGCTCAGCAAGGGTCAAAAATTATGAACATGTGAATGTAAATACATGAACCCAAATTTTGAAAATCAAACAATATATAACATAAATCAATATTTAGAGTCATGAAATAAATCATGATAATTAATAATGCATAAATTATAGAGGATCAAGATACATGAGAAAATAAAAATAGAATAAAACATGTATTTTTTTAAAAGAAACAAATGCATAGAATATTATTTACATATTAGACAAAGCACAATTACAAGACCATCCTAGTTGACAATGTCATTTACAGATCCGAGACTACTCTACATTCCAACCCTTTATTACTGAACCGTATTTACATGCCATTCAAGCCCTATATTACTAAACCATATTTACATACCATCCTTGTCATTTCTATCTTATTATGGATAAATATATACCCAATTCATTTTATGTAAATATAGGTCCCACCCATATTATAAGGAAATCATTCTTCAATTGTAGCATAATATAAGGAATGAAAAGGCTTTCCACCAAAACCAAATTCATGTAAAAGATATTTATTTCATAAATATAATTTCATCATAAACACTATAAATACACAGAAAAAATAATGATATTATAATTTAACCATAACCATAATAATTAATTCCATCTTAAATAGAAAATAGTTCTGATATAACACTTGGAATTTATTCTTGAGGAAAATAGTTTTTTCTTCTTAAAAACCATTTCCATTTGATAAAATACCACAGGGTTTTGATTGAAACTAATTTCATCAACAATAAACATGAAAACATGTATTACATGGTTAATGGAAATATGGCATTATGATAGAGTAAAAATACATTTTATCTGTATAATAAATCATTTTTTCATACTTTTTCAGAAAATGTCAAAAAGTAACTCATATGGAAAATGAAAGAATGATTCCATCCATACAATTTAGTAAAATTAAAAAATGGTTATAATTTACTTTAAACATCCATAGGAGAATATTAATCTTTTTATGATCACATTTTTAAGAAACATGGATATTGCTCAAAAATACCCCCAGTAAATAATTATGTATAAACAATATTGGATAATAATTAGATTGTGAAATTTTCCATTATAAATTTAAAATAACTTAAAAAATATGCATCATAAACTAAATAAAATTATACACATATGTATATATCATAACATTCATAATAAGATTCATAATAACATTAATGGGAAGAATAATATCTACTCAAAACAAATAGGTGTTGTATAAGTCATATGTCCCACATAAATAAAAGTGAAACAAATTAATACCCTACAGTGGATATATTTTCCTTTAAATGTATATAGATTCCAATATTAATGAATTAAACAGTTTCATTTATTTATTATAGAATCATTGTCATTTTTTTGATATCATATATTGTCATACTTTGATCCATTTGTTAGAAAAATTTCATTATTACTCGTAATTTGTGTATTAACTACTTTATGTTCTTATACATGTTTTGTAGATTAAGATCCAGTTATCCTTATAAGGTCGTATTTATATCACTAAAATGATAAGAACATAAAAAATTCTATATCTATTCACTAAGTACATTAATTTAATTACCCTTTAAATAATATCATTAGAAATTAATTTGATCGCATCGTGGAGACGGTAGGTCATACGTACGCATGAAGGACAATATCATTGTGTTAATTGTTAAATGGTAGAGTTTTTGACGGTATGTATGTATTTTTGAAATACATATCATGTAATATAAACCCTATATTGTTATTATTTCCATCATTTTCTCCGTCCAATTAATGTGAGGTCGAAAAACATATTACCCCATGACGTGTAGTTGATAAACTGTATATATTCATGCATGGTGATTTCATTTTTAGTAGGATATATAGAAGGTGGAATATGGTATTTCATAGTTAAATAATATTAAAATATATAATTTATACATTTATTATTACTTTATAATGAAAACAACTCATGAAAAGGAAGTTGAGGAAGAAAAAAGTTTGAAATAATTGGCAGAGGATATTACTGATTATTCAACTAGCTCCCTCTTTATCTCCTATTAAACTAACTTTATTTGGTTTTTTTAAATGAATAAAACTCTATAATGTTACAATGGATTTCTGTAATGGAAAATGGTTGGGTATGGATGATCATGAAGGCTCAATGTGATGTGCTGAGGTGAGGGAGGATGTTCCCTTTTATAATTTAGGTGAGGAACATATTTGGAATATCCAAAAATATTAAAATATAATATAGTAAATTGTCAGACTCACATGTTTTGATAATACCAAATCTTGTTTCACTCATGTGATAATCACAGTACAGTAATATTTCTAGTGTTTATTACGCAAAAACCATATACTTTTAATCACACTGATATCTTATTTAAGATTACAGTGAAAAATTTATCTATATAAAAAGGTCACTGATGCAATGTTTACCAATTTAAGGTCACCAATGATTGGTCACCAATGCAATGGTCACTTATGCAAGGTCATCGATGCAGGGTCACAAATTCAAGGTCACAGATGAAGAGGTCACCAATGCAATGTCACAGTTGCATGTTAACCGATGGAAGGTCACCGATGCATGGTCACTGGTGCGTGGCCACCACTAAAGGTTGCCGTTTAAGGCACCCTATGCACACCTACTGTTGAATATTACTATTGTGAAGGATACCATTACCAATCTACTCATACTATTATACTCTATACTATTTCATATTCATAATATTATTCTAATGGTCATATTCATTAATATTTATTACTTCTAACAGTAATTAATGTTTATTATAGACAAATCAAGTGACCATATCTAGGGACAATACTTGGTATGAGGATGAATGCACGTGGACTTCTTTTTCTTGTTTTTGAACATCAAATATAAAAGAGAATATCAAGGAAGATATGGGTGCATGTAAAGAAGACAAATAAATAAGAATAGATGAGAAAGTACTTACTTGCTAGATAAAAGAGAACAATGATGTACCATTCGAGCACTAACACTGTGAAAAAATGAACTTCAAGAAGATCATTTCAGGAGAAGAATATATAGGCTTCATTTTTTACTTTGTCAACTTCTGAATAACATAAGAAGTCGAATACTCAGTTCTTGAATGCTACAACCTAGAGTTAAAACAGTCTATTTTGAGACCAACTTCCAAAGACAGACTCAAAAATAAAATTCTTCATTCCATGGAGTCAGGAGATGAGCCGCAAACACAAGGAGATTTATAAACATAGTCTCATTATATTAGATCTAGTGTTTTATTTTATTTTAAATTTTCTAGAAGTGTGTGTCTGTCTATTACACACACAGTCTATTCTGTAAGAACTGGAGGATACTAAAAATACTCTCATCAAATTTTATGTACATTGTGTATCCCATGTATATCTATGAAAAATACCATGTGTGGTCTGTATTGTTGGTTTCTTCCACGAATAACTACGGTAGAGGGTGTCATCCCTGGAAAGTTTGTCAAAACTATTGTAAAGCCTGATACTGGTTGTGTATCATATGTTTTTGTCAATATAAACTACATGGTGGTAGGTGATCACCATGTGGAGAGGATAATGTCTTGGCTTGAGACCGAACCACTTGTCTAACTCTACTGTGTATTATATTTCGTGACACTATGATTTTTCTATTTCCCACTACTAATTAATCACTACAACATAAAATTGTTTTTCATTGACTTTGGTACTTACTTTTGGATAGTGTGTCTAGGTGGTGAATTTGTAAGCATGTTTCAAAGGTTGAAGAAGTGTAATACATTGATTCAACTGAGGACAAATCTACCTTTGAGAAACATGTTGACCAACTGAAAATCTATATGTATACTTTCTTATTTAACTAGGTTGTTTCAATATTTGGGGATATTTATACAAATGTTTCTTATATAAATTTTATATTGGAACACAATTCACCCCCTCTTGGGATTCCTATTTGACCAACATTTGGAATGAATGGTTTTATTTTTATTGTTACTAACTGAACTCTTGTGCAAGTTGTCAAATTCTTTTCAACTGTGATTTTAGATCTACCTATACAATCTTAAAATTTCTGTCATATCTAAATTTTGAATTCTTTAAAATTATAGTAAACAATGGATAATAGAGTTGAGGTTTCTAATACTAATGGTCCACCTTTAATTAATGGTAATTATAATGCTTATAGGAAGATAAAATTGAAAATGTATCTAGAGATAATGGTTCCAAAAATCTGGGACACAATTGAAGAAAAACATGCATTGCCTCGTACTTCTAGAGACACATTGTCTCTATTGTCTAAAGCTACATATAAAAATAATTGTAAATAAATGAATGCTTTGTATTGTTCACTAGGTGTTGAATAAATCAAGTGAATATCTGCCTCTAAAATGATTATGAAATTTGGGATGCTTTAGTTGTTTCTCATGAGGGAACAACCAATGTCTATGAAATGAGATTAAATACATATACTATCAAATATGATAATTTAAAAATGATGTCTGATGAACATATCTTTGAAATGTATATCAGGTTCAATTAAATAGTGAATAACATGAGTCTACTTTTGAAACCAGTGGACAGTAAGGATCAAATAATGAAATTACATTGATGCCAACCTGACAGATTGAGAGGAACATCTATTTCTATCATAGAATCATGTGACATAGGAATTCTACTAGTGAAGGAATAAATTGTAAAGATTTTGATGTATAAAAAATTACATAAATTAAATGATGTATCAGATGAAGAACCATGAATGAAATCTGTAGAATTCAAGACTGTTACCTCAAAAATAAAGGACAAAGAAAATTTCCATGCTCTTGTAGACACTTCCACCAGTGAAGACTCAACTTCTTATAGTGATTATGAGATGGCTCATCATGCTAGGAGATTCAAAAAGTATAATCTTAATAAGATGTTCTTTAGAAATTAAATCTTTAAAGGAATGTATGATAATATAAGACAGTTGAAAAAGGACATAAAGTGTATTTTCAATACAAATGAGATAGTGTTCAATGTGTGTAAATGAAAAGGTCATGTGAAGGTTTATTTCCCCATGTTGAATTTTAAGTTGAAATATGAAGACCTAGGCATGGGAAATTAAAATATAATGGATGCTACTTGGAGTGCTTAAAAGATAGCTCAAGTGGATATGAAACTTCCGTTATTGAAATGTAAAAACATGAAAATCTTTGTTTCATGACAGAAACATCGGTGGTAACACAAAATTCTCCTATACATAATGCTTATTATTTTGGGAATGAAAGTGAATCAAATAATGAGGAAAATATCATCATCGATGAACAATTTGAATTATTTGGAATTCTTGAGGATTACATTTTGGAAGATAAGGATTAATATAAATTATTTAAAATAAAACAATTTTTAAATGCAAATTATAAATCTGATTTTGGATATTGTGAATAAAAGTGATTAGTTGGTAAAAAAAATAGTGAACATAAATTATCGAATGAGAAATTAAAAATGGATTTTGAGAAATTTACTTCAGTAAGAGATACCGTAACTCAGATTCAAGGGAAACATATTTCCCCAAAATACACAACTTGTATTTGATATCATCCAGGATATATAAGGATCATAAAAAAATAATTTGTTCCCAAATCTGGAAAGTTCACTAGTAGTTCATGTTTTGGAACATTGATTGAAAAAAATTCTATAAAGGACCTAACAATGTAATCATGTCTCAAAACTTATCTACTGATTATAGGAATCATGTGAGACATGTATGGGTTCTTAAAGCATTATGTGCTTACCTCTCTGGTCAAAATAAAATTACACTACCAATGTTACCCTACACATAATCTGTTTTATAGGAAAATATTTAAAGATATCATCTAAGACTCTACAGTACATGGAATGTGGATGTTCAAGTCATAAGATAGCATAATACTCATATGTAAAGAGACTAATTAATGTTGATGGTGGACATGTCACGTATGGTGATAATGCAAAAGGGAAGATCGCTGGATTTGGACAAATTGGTAACCCTAATAGTATATTAATTTCAAAAGTATTTTTGTTGAGGGTTTAAAGTACAATTAACTACATATCTATCAGTAATGTTATGATGGTTTTAATGTTATGTTTTAAAATGATTAATGCCACATTTTTAATTTCAAAAATTATTTAATAATCACTTCTCTTAGAAATAAAAATGTATATGTTTTTTATTTAAATTCATTAGTTAAGAAAAATAAAATTATTAAATTCTTTTCACAATGAATCATGGTTATGGAACAGAAGATAAGGACATTGCAATATACACTCACATTGGAAACTAACTATGAATGATTTTGTTAGAGACATACCGAAATTGGAATTCGTAGTAGAAATAGGTTGTAATATTTGTAAAAAGAGAAAACAACACAAATTTTTATTCAAAACAAAGAAAAAATTTTATACTTCTCAACTGCTTGAATTAGTTCACATGGAGTTTTTGGACCATTGATAGTTTAAAGTTTAAATTGGAAACATTATGTTTATGCTATTGTAGATGATTTTTTTAGATTACACGGGTATACATTCATTCTCACAAAAGAGAGTCATGTTCTTATATAATTAAATATTCCATGTCTGTTGAAAATCATAATGGACATATAATTAAGAACATGAGAAGTGATCATGGTCGTGTCCTTTAAAATCAAGAATTTGAATCTTTTTTATTACAAAATAGCCATAGTCATAATTTCTATTCTCCTAAAACACCTCAAAAAAATGGAGTAGTAGAAAGAAGAAATAGGAAAATTCAAAAGACTACCTAGTCTACAATTATTGAGTATAATGTACCTATATATTATTGGGCTTATGTTGTTTATATAGCTTGTCACATCATCAATAGAGTATTAATTACACCAGTCCTTAAAAACCCCCCTTATGATCTCTAGAACAATAGGAAGAGTAAGGTGAATTACATTAGAGTCTTTCTTTTCAAAGTCTTAATCCATACCACTGAGGTCAATAATGACATGTTTTTTTCTAATAGTGATGAAGTAATTGTCCTACTTTACTCAATCGCTTATAGAAGTTATAGAGTGTTTAATAAGAGAGCCAATTCTGTGGAAGAATCAGTTGATGTCAAATTTTATGAGACTGATCCATTTGATCCCAAATCCTCTACTGACCATATTGAGGAAGATATGTAAATTTTGGACATTAATGATAATGAAAGTGAACCCTTAGTGAAAACTACTAGTTCAAGTAATTTTCCTGAATTACTTCATGGTGAATCTGAAATAGTAGTCAACCATGGAGAGTTTATCTCAACCCTTTCTAGATGTATCAGAACTCTCTAGATTCATCCTTTATATATTGTAGTAGGTGATCTTAATAGATGAACAAAAACTAGAGCTTCTATGAGAAACTAAGTTGAATATCACGCCTTTAGATCACAACTTGAACCTAAAAATATCAATGATACAATAAATGATGAATTTTGGGTGATAAATATGAAAGAAGAATTAAATAAGTTTAAACGAATCGAGGTTTTGGAATTAGTAGAAAGTCCTAAAGAAACATTGATGATAGGAACAAAAT
This sequence comes from Viscum album, assembly GCA_963277665.1. Classification (NCBI taxonomy): domain Eukaryota; kingdom Viridiplantae; phylum Streptophyta; class Magnoliopsida; order Santalales; family Viscaceae; genus Viscum; species Viscum album. The sequence goes on along the minus strand of OY728151.1, from coordinate 663,236,189 downwards.
GGGTATTTATAAATAATGTTGACTAATCTAGAAACATGGTTAGAAATAAGGCTTGACTAGTTGCACAAAGATATAGTCAAGAATAAGGAATATCCTACGAAGAAACATTTTCCATTGTAGCTAGACTAGAAGCCATTTAGATACTACTTGCTTATGTTGATCATCTGAATTTCAAACATATTCAAATAGAAGTAAAAAAGTGAATTTTTAAATGGTTTCATAGTTGATGATGTATTTTTTAACAACATTATTGTTTTAAATATCCCCATTTTTTCAAAACATGTTATTACACTATCTAAAGTATTATATTGTATGAAACATGTTCCAAGAGATTGGTACGATAGATTTATTTTTATTTTTATTTCAAAAGTACTTACTAAAGGAATATCATATCTTAAACTCTTTATTAAAAGGATTTCAAATGATTTTTTAATAGTACAAATATCTGTAGATGTTATTATTTTCAGATATTAAAAAAATCATTACGTACTGATCTTTCAAAAATGATACTAAACGAATTGGAAATGAGGATGATGGGGGAACATAATTTTTTTATTCGATTTATAAATCTTCAAAATAAAAATGATATTTATTTTAATCAATATAAATATAATAAGGATCTTTTGAAACTTTTTGGTTTGGACAGCAATAAATGTAGTGATACAATAATGAGTACCACCTGTAAGATGGATTCTAATGAAACTGGTAAACCAGTGGAACAAACCGGTTACAGAGGTATGTTTGGGAGTCTGCTCTATCTTACTACTAGCATATCACATATTATGATTAGTGAATACGTGTGTCCTTGTTTTCAAGAAAATAACAAAGTGTCTCATTTAACTACCCTTAAATTTATTTCCAAATATATTTAGTATACTAAATACATATGAGTATTTTATCCAAGAGGACAATAATTTGATTTTATATGTTATTTAGATGCTGACATTTCCTGTTAAATGTTTGATAAGATAAACACCTCTAGAACATGTCAGATTTTAGGAAAGTCACTATTATCCTGGTGTAGTAAGAAACCTAATTCTATTGCATTATCTACTGTCGAAGATGAATATATAGATACTGGTAGCTGTTGTGATCATATTCTATGGATCAATCACACTTTAAAATACCATGGATATCAATTTAAACATGTCTCTATAATTTGGGATAATAAATGGGCTATTAACATCTCTAAAACCTTGTCTTCCAATATAGGACAAAGCACATTGTTGAAAGACATCACTTGTGGAGGGACCCATATCAAAGAGGTGGTATCACTCTTGAATTCGTTTCCACTAAACACCAATTGGATGATATATTCAGAAATCCTTTTAATTCTGAGAGTTTAAATTACCTCAAACAAGAGTTAGGTATCATAAACTCTTATGGTTTGGACCTCACAATTTGGTATCATCGTTGGACCTCACCGTTGGACTTCACTGTTGGTCCTCACATATGGACTAAACCATTAGGAACCTCATTGATAGGGACAAAATAGTTAGGGACCTGAAGGATATGGACCTCGTCATTATGATCCCCATCAATAGACCTCACCGTTTGAAACCTCACCGATAATCATCACAGTTGGACCTCACTGATTGGAATCTCACCGATAGGAACCTCACTGAAAGACCTCACCATTAGGAACCTCACCATTGGCATCTTACCAATTCTGAACATTTTCTAAAACATCACAATTTCTTTTTTCCATAATTTGAAACATTTCATATTTCATTAATTTCATTTGTTTTTCGATCCCTAAATGATAAAATTAATGTACAAACCACATTTTGATCCACTTCTTGTCTCTCAGAATTCTCCTACTCCATATCCTTAGAAACATAATCTTATATAATAATCATCGATCCACTCTAGATCGCATGGAATTATAGAATAGAACATTGGTCAGTGATGAAGGAGATACACCGAACCTAAAAAGTCCTCGAGTTGAGTTGAGTAGTGGAAGCCAAGTAGTGGAAAATTTCATCAAACCTCATTTGTTGAAGAGGGAAATTGTGGTTCAGAAAGAGCTGAGCTTAGAATGGCTGATGTCAAGAAGGTCTTATTTACTGAAGGCATGTGAAACTCAAGGTTGGGTAGAATGCTTTGAAAACTACAATGATCCATATTACCTTATGTTAGTGAAGGCGTTTTAAAAGTTTTCAAAATTCGAACAAAAAGAGAATAAAATAGAATGTATTCTAGGATAAATGGAGTAACTCTTAACTTCTCTTCTGTTAAATGGGCATAGTGTTTTAGAGTACTACATGAAGGTAATTTTAATTTCTACATAAGAGTGGTGCCTCCCCCGAGTGAGTTATTCTGTTAGTAATAATCCTTTGCCAAACTGAAAGGAAATGTGATCCTTAGGAGAGTCATTGCAACAGAGATAGAATGAGAAGATAAGTTGCTGTTTAATGTTTTTCATCATGTCTTTAGTATTAAGACACGGGACTTTTATACCTTGAAATAACAAGATGTATTTATTTTTTATTGATTGAAGCACGGAAATAATATAATTTTTTTTAGGATGTATAAGATTCATTTAAATGATATTACAAATCCCAATTTCAATTTCAATTCATTGTATCATACCAGATTAATATCTGTGATGTAGAAGATAAAAGGTATTGTTGTATAAAAGGATGAAATAGGTGTAGCAGGGGACACCTTTTGAATTAATAAGATGATTTTTATTTTGATAAAGATAAATCAGAACCCTTGTAAAAGAATAAGGGAGCATGATGAGGATATGTTCCATATAAAATTCTACCATGTTACCCATCCTACTAGGCCTAAGGATAAGAGATAACCTAGTATAAATCCTGATGACGTTGAGCCTGCATATTCAGATGATGAAGAAGAGGATTCTACAATGCAAGAAAGATAAGATTATCCTATAGATGATAGGGTTGATCATGATATTCCCTCAAATACTCATGTTATTACTGTATCCTATGATGAGCCTAGTCCAACAAAGTGATTGCCTAAAAGGGAGACAATCATAAGGGACAGTGATTATGAAGAGACTAGTGAAGAAGAGGCGATAGAAAATGACTTAAGAGATATTAGAGAGATACCGGATGAAGAGGAGGACACTGAATCTAGTCATGATGACTTTATGACTACTTATGATGTGAGTGATGTGGAATTTCTATGTTTTGGTCCCCTGAAGGGGCATAAATAAATGGCTGATTGTGTAGAGGAATAGTTTTCTGATTCAGTTGAAGCATGAATTGTGTTGGATGTTGATCAAGATTTTGTATAGGTAATGGCAGTAGACCCTTCTGTTGATACAGTTACTCATGGAGGTTTAGTAAAGCTAAATGTGGCTGACGTGGAGATTTATCCAAGTTAGGGGGAGGAAACTGTTGTCACAGGTTCCGTTACTGTAGATCATGGAATAAAAGATTGGATAGAAGACCCTGGATTTGTGGTGTTCAATTTATACTATGGATATTCTAATGATGAAAATCCTATCAGAATTCCTCCAATTCCTTCTGTTATAGAGACTAGTATTGTCCAGCCAGTAGTACATAAGGCTCGAGACCTTGTGAATATGGATGATTTGGAATCATTGAATTTATATTTGAAAAGAAAAAATTAGGACAACTATATAATTATAGGAAAAATAGTATCTCACAATCATGGACTCATGACATCTGCTGTGGAAATACTAGTTTCGACCTCTCACTAAGCCGTGATACATGAAGAAAAGGAATGTCAGAATTATGTCAGAGCATTGGCAGAATCAATGGAATTTATAAAGAAGTATATTTCATGTTTATAATCCTATATGGCTTCAAGTGTTCAGGTGGTTAGAGATCCCAGATATGTTAAATGTGTGGTACAATATATGGTAACTACGTACGAGGAATTTAAGAATTTTATGGAGACACATGTGAGTGGACAAGATGATGAAGTGAAGAGGCTGATAAGTGGGTTTACCAAATCCTTTAAGGAGATAGTGGCATTTAATATGGCACCAATGTATGCATTGTCTTCATCTTTAGCTACTCCTCCTATTGATATAGACAATTTTAGGTTTGTTGTCATAGAAGAAGTGGAGAAATTTTCTAGTGAAAGTACCTCAGAACCACATTCATTGAATCCAGTTATTTTCACTACCAGATAAATTCATATCATTGTGGGAAATTATTTAAAAGAAGTTGTTGAAGATAAAAAGGGCATGAAGGATAAAGTTTATTTATAATAAAAAATGTTATATTCTAAGCATCATATGGATGCTTACAATAAGCTGCTATTGGAAATAATTTGGATTCCACCTGTCACTCATGGAGTTAAGGAACATATTTGTGGGCTAAGAGTGTTGATTCCAGCATTAGAGAGATTCATGGAGAATAAGGATGACTTTATCACATCCATAGAGAAATATGATGTATCATTATGGATTTACGAAATATTCTTTTAACCTTCCCTCATGTGGTGTGCACACCTATAATTGTTCTTCCAGCATTACCTTCTTCATCAGATACTTCAGGATCTACCAATGAAGCACCAATGATGACTCATGAACAAGCCATCAGAAGATTGACCCATATGATTCCTCAGAGATCTACTCACTAAAGATCTACTGATGCTTTTGTTGCACCTCCTCCAACCCTTCTCACATGTATCGCTCAGCCTATCCTTGCATCATCATAACCTTCATCCTCAACTTCAAAATACAAAGATCCCTTGGACATATCTGATGTGGATTGATTGTGTGATGTCTTAGTTGATAGGGAGCTTTGTAAACATTTTTTTATATCTTGTATTGTTGCTTTATTCATACTAAAATCCTATTTTGTCACATTTTGTCTAACCTACTTTTTTTAATCAGAAAGGGGGACATGTTTTATGTTGAAAGATAACTGAGTATTTTCATATATATATTATCTATTTTGTGGAGAAGTTTTGGGTTATCCAAAGTTAACCAAACGGGGAAATGTTTTTGAGTTACTTGGAATCTCTGCATATATATATATATATACATATATATACACGTTTTTTCTGGTCGACAATATTATGGATCAATTTTAATTATACACACCTATGATGATATTAGAAAATTTTCATAACATTGATTGAGAAAATAATGACATAATTTGTGAGTATCATAAAGGGTGTGATTGTTCGACTAACCTGTTTTGATAATCCCAAATCATGTTTCAATCATGTGATAATCATTTTTCATTATTATTCCTAGTGTTTATCAAGAAATAACCACATACATATAATATCACTTATCTCTAATTTATGATTATAGTGAATAATATATCTAATTAAAAATTTCACTAATACAAAGGTCACTGATGCAAGGTCACTGATGCAAGATCATTGATTCCAATAACACCGATGTGAGGTCACCGATGTGAGGTCACTGATGCATAGTCATTGATTCAAAGGTCACGGATGCAAGGTAACTGATGAATGTACACCCTTGAAGGTCACCAATGCATGGTCACCGATGCAAAGCCACCATTGACAGTTACCATTGAGAAGGTTACCATTGAAGGCTACCATTGAAGGCTACCGATGCCCACCTACTGCTAAATCATACTGTTGTGAAGGCTACCATTACCAGTTTATCGATACTCTTCAACTCCATACATTTTCATATTTATATGATTATTCTAACGGTCATATATGGTAAATTTAATGCTTATGAAATTAATTAATTCTCATTGTAGACATATCAAGAGACCGTATCTGGGACAGTAAGAGGTATGAGGAGGACCACACATTGTCTACTTATTCCTATTGTCAAACCTCAAATATAAAATATAAGACTGAGGAAGAGTAGGGAACATATACAGAAGAAAAATAAATAGCAACACATGATAAAGAGCTTACTTTCTATATCAAAGAGAACCAGAAAGAACCATTCGAGCACTTACACAATGAACCCAATAACAGCAAGAAAATTATTTCGGGTGAACAACTTCAAGAATGCCTTCTATGAATCATCTACAATTGATCAACACATGAAACAGAATACTTAGTTTCTAATAGCGAGAACCTGGAGTTATGGCACTCTGTTTTGAGGACAACTTCTAGATACAGACTCGAACTGAAAATTCTTCATTCCATGGAGTCCAGATCAGAACTGAAAACACATAGACCTTTCTAAAAATATTCTTAGAATATTCTCTCTATTGTGTTCTTCTATTTTACATTTCCAATAACAGTTTTTCTTTATATTAGACATACAATCTTTTGTGCATGAAATTAAGGTTGCAACAAAATCCTCATATCATATTTCACCTGCATTTTTTTCCAATGTATAATTGTGGAAGAGACCATGTGTGGTCTGTATTGTTTGTTTTTACAACGACGAATTGTTGTAGAGTGTGTAAACCGTGGAATGTCTGTGAAAACTAGAGTAATTCCTGATAAAGTGTGTGAATCATTTTTATTGTTAATATAAACTGTTTGGTGGCAATTTATCAACAAGTTGAGAGGGTTATGTCTCGTCTTGATACTGAACATCTAGTTTAACTCTACTGTGTATTATATTTAGTGACACTCTGCTTTATCTATTTTCTATTTCTCATTTTGTTCTAAAACAAAAAACTCTTTTACATTGACTTTGATTGTTAGTTTTGGTTAGTCTGTGTAAATGTTAAATTCAATAAACGTGTTTCAAAAGTTGAAGAAGTGTTTTACACATATTCAGTTGAGTAATAATCAACCTTTGGGAAACCTATTAACCAACTGAACATCTATATATCTACCACCTTAATTAACTGGTATATTCCAATATTAGGGGATCATTAAAAGAATGTTTTTAACAAAAATATTATGTATGAACTCAATTCACCCCCTCTTGAGATTCCACTCCGACCAACATAAAAAATCTTCAAAAAACCTAAAAAATTGAACTTGTTTAATAAATTAGAAGATATCAGGTTGTTATCTCATCATTCAATATTTTTTAGACATGTTTTGTAATCATTTTAATGATTATGGTTTCTTCTACACTTAATTAATATCATTTAATTTTTACAATGGTATGAAATAGTTTATTATTGAAATTGTTAAATTTTTACTTATTTGAGGTAAATTAGATTATAAATTAATACATTATAAAATTTTAGGCCATATAAAAATTATTTGTTATTTTTTTTTAAAAATATGATTATTAATAAATTCATAATATGTAATCTTGATAAATAATCAATTGTGTCAATTTTGAAACAATTCAATTTGTTGATTTTTATAAATATCATGTTAATATTTTATCTTGTAAAAAAATATTATATTATATACACATGTGGGAAACATCATCAATAAAATTCATTGGAAGTATAAATTACTTTAATGTTTATCTTTTTAATATATTTAATATTGATTATTTGATATTTTCCTTAATTATATCATCAGAACATAGGTTTTATGTAATTATTTAAGACAATTATTTGTTGACAATATATTAAAAATCAAAAAAATGTGATGAATAGAAATATACTATATGTTAGAATAATACTTTTAGTAGAATGAATCTTTTTTAAACTCTATCATTTAAAATGTAATAATTATTAGAATAGTAACGTGACATGTTTAAGATCACCTTAAATAAAATCATATAAGTATTATAGTCTCTTCTGTATGGATCCAAATGGTGAATAACTCATCTCTTGGATGGTTATGGTCGTGATATAATTGACTAATAATATTTATTCATGTGTTAAGGTCTGAGAATTGTCATTTTCATTTTTTTAAAAAATAGTTTATTGAATTTTCGTCAATTAAATAATTTTCGTATCATTAATGTATAAACTATTAAAGAAATACTTTTTTCTAATTATTATAAATAATATACCCTGATAAGGAAATACATATTATCCTTAAAAGAGTATTTATAATTTAATTAATATTTGGTATGAACTTATATTAAAAATCGGTTAGTTTTTAAAATTTGAGAGAGATATATATAACTTTTCTTTATGTAAAATATATTACATTTCATAATCTCATAAAAGTGGCATAAAAATAGAAAATTTAAATCTAAGGATGGTTTAGGATTTAAATAAATCATTCAATCATGTTAGGAAAAGTGTTATGGAAATTTTATAGTTTTATTTGTTATACTTAATTAACTTATTTATCCTTTTACCCAATTAATATCAGTTACTGAAGTTACTATTCATAATGCCCCAAAATTGAATTAATCTTTTTACATAATTTAAATCTAATGATTCAAAAAATTGTATAAATTATTAAAAATTCAAAACATATATGTTATCGTTATTCAATTAAAGTCAATCTTTTTTTTGGAAAGAGAAATGGGGTTTAAAAGCTAAAAAATTTGAAGAGATTTGAATGTTTGTACCTCTAGATTTATTATAAATGTAATGGCTCAACCTAAGATCACCTAAAATCAGTGCATTATTACATTTCATTGGAATTATTACAATGACAGAAATCTCAATGGTTAAAATAGTTTAACAGTATTGGATTCTCAGATTACAAACATGACACACATAAATTTGGGAAAAAATAATACATGGCACACAATAATTTAGATATAATACATCTTTGAAAGTAAAACTAAAATTTCTCATCTTCATAACTGGAGGAGAGAAACATAATAAGGGTGAGATAAAATGATGAGTAATGATATGATCAACGGAATAAATAATCAATATATATGGAAAGGTAAATATCTGAGAACACTTTCCATTTACTAAACTAGATACGACACAAATAATACGGAATGTAAGGAACTGAAACATACAAAATAAATTAATATACACAAAATTATCTACTTCCATTGATATATCGATGAAAAATGTCATGGATAAATAATTTTTGATACTAATGGAGGGAAATACATTATTTAATGATTTCATGTCTTATGCACATGAAAAAAAATTATCGTCAATACCATATACAAGATGGTTTAAAATTATTGGTAGAAACCTATTTGGCCAAATTATTCATCTCATGAGAACCTGTTGATTCTTGAATGAGATATATAATATCCAGGTTCCTTTTGTCATTTCATGTCTAAATTATTTCTCATATTGATTTACCAAAATAAATAATACGCCTTATCAAATAACCTTATTGAATGACTCATATAGATCTATACAAAAATCGCATGATGGAAATAATATAATATCATTAAAATAATTATATTCATTATATAACAAGTCCATATATTGAAAATACATCATATAAAAGGAACTATGTGCAAAAAATTACAATATGGCTTAATGATATTAAATTGAGAGGAAATCCCTTACCTTAAGACTGATACTCGCTGTGTCTGTCCAAAACTCATTTATGATGGTATTATTAAAACATGTAAGAATAATACTAATAAGTTTTTAAATCATATATGAATATTTTATGACTATATTACCCATTTATGAACAATTCCATATTAACAAAACAATTTCGGTAATAATCAAATTTTTATCGTACTTGTTTTGACTTTTTATTGATGATCCTATTAATTTTCTCATGATTAACATACTTTTAAAATTTTTTAATATTATTTATATATATTATATATTACAAATAAAAATATATATAATAGATTGATATATTAAATGGAATATACCATTCATGGAGATGGTAAGCCCTATGTACGCATGAACTTTGTTTCTGTCTTCATATCTTATTGAATGGAAGTTAGTGAATGACTTATATGTACAAAAACACACATAGAGATATATTTATTTATTTATTTATTATTGAAAAATAATTATTATGTTATTTTATAATAATTATTTATAGTATATATCTTTATAAGCATTCATGGATGGTGAACGTGAATGATGAGTGTCATTAGGTTGTGGAGACGGTAAGTTGTACATACGTTTTAGCAACAATACCATTTTATTAATGGAATAACCATTTGGATTTTTATTGAATATGATTTTAAATAAATAATATCATGATATATTTATGATTTAATTAATTTTTATTTATAACTATACAAATCTAAATGAGATATTTATGAAAAAAAGTTTACACCACAGCAAGGAGACAATATGCCATATGCACACATGCATGGTGATATTCTTTTTCATTGGATGGGTAAAAGAGGAATATGGTTGTCCCAAAATCATAAAAATTTCACACATTATAGTATGTTCTTGATTTCTTAATTCTTTATGGTAACAATGTAGTAATATGATGTAGAAGAAGAAATTAACATTGAAAGGAGGGATAAATGATTACCTCTTCGTCGAGTGTATCATTTTTATTTTCACAAAAGGACTTTTAAGTTGGTATTCTATGAAAAGGATGACCACTATAATGATGTGATTAAATATGGGAGGAGATTGTGGTGGGGTTTGGATGATCCAATGGGATTTGAATTTGTAAAAAAGTGGGTATAGTTCGTGCCCTTTTATAAGGGGGAGGGGAGACTTTTTAAAGGTATTGAAATATTATTTTCTTATACATTTATTTTTCTGTTTGAAACGGTTCCAAATTAATTTATTTCAAATATAAAATATTTTTGGTCGAAGAGATCCCATAAAATAGGTTTTATACATGTTTAGGCTTACAAATTAACCTTATCTTTTAGCTTTAACCCCTATTTATGAACATTAACTCCTACCAAGCCTTCTGGAATTTTCAATATATATGGTGACTATATTTACAATAATGTTTCAACAGATCCATAATTGGATAATTAATTAAATTTTAAATATTTTATAATACATTTGGTAGAATCATAGATTTTAAGACTGTTATATAATTTTATAAATTTGAATTTGTTTTGGAAACACATTTATGTAAATTTTGACAGTATATAGGAATTGATTTTTTTAAGTCACAATTAATGATTGCATTGATCAAAGGCATTAACTGAAAAAATAATATTTAAATATCATACATAAGAATATTTTAATGTATCAAAATATTTAAATTATATTTATTTTAATATAAATAAAAACATTTAATTTAATCTTTCATTAATAATCGAATCACTACATCCTCACTAGGTTGTAAAAATTTTATGTATATACCATCAAAAAATTATAAATAAAATATCATGATGTAGATTTTTTTTTGTATTTTTAATTACTATTTATAGTCTAATAGATCAAATATATATCCTTGTATTAATTTTTTTAGTAAAATGTTTAGAGTTCTGTTTTATTTTCTATACTTTAAATTAATTCTTATAAAATTTTATTTTCACAACCAAGTTGTCTAATGGGGTCCTAAAATCAACACATTGAATCACATGGTCAGACATATTTCATCCAATAAAATTATGACATTTGATAGAATAGTTTTCAATTATTATAATATTACATTACTTACTTTATTTGGATTATTTACCATTTTTACAATAGTAAATAAAAATAATTACTAAATTTACTATTTATTATGTATATAAATAAAAGTTACATATTTACACAATTTAGATGTTCTGATTCCAAATATTCAACCAATTTTTCCATATTCTAAACACATAAGTTTCAGTAATTAAATTAAAAATAATTTCCACTATCAATACCAAAAAGAGTGGTTTTACGAAAGAATATCTAACAAAATATTGACATATGTTTATGTACAATTTAAATGTGAAATTACATCAAATGAACATAATGATATGTAATTATAACATCATAATCTAAATATTATTTAAAATAAATTAAATAGAATTTGAACAAACATTAATAAATTATATGAAAAGTTAGTTTAGAAATCAAATAGAATATTTTTTACTATTAATCATAAATTAAATATTTTTCGAAAATAAAAAAAATTTCCCTAGGCCAATTTTGATAATCCAATTTCAAAAATGAAGACTATATTTAAAAAAAATTATATATTTTCAAAATGTCGTTAATACTATTCCTAACAGCTTTTTAAAAAGCATCCTTTGATAGGTCGTGTGGTGCTTGAACATGGGGTTGCATAAAATGAAAGCCGTTGACTTATTAAAAACTAATCGTACCATGGAAGCTCATGATGTTACATTATTTCCTACATCATGTAATTTCGTCCACGAAATTTCTAGAATATTATGAATAAATATGATTTGGGTGGTTCATCATTATATGTTCTTTAGGTTCCAACATCACCTCTTCCTTTTTATGGTTTCTCCAATGAACTTTTACCATATGAGATCTCAGATTTCTCAAAACATTTTCTCTAGTATCAATTATCATGATAGGATCTTCATAATAAGATAAATCTGGTTCTAGTTCTATTTCTTCATAATTGATTACATGTATTGGGCCTGGCTTATATTTCCTTAATAGTGATATGTGGAACCCATCATGATCTTTTGAGAGACATAGAGGAATTGCAATATGGTATGATATAAGTCCTTTTTGTTCTAGTATTCAAAAAGGTCAGATGTACCAAGGAGTTAATTTACCCTTCTTAATTAATCATATTACACCCTTACAAAGAGATAGCTTCAAGAAAACATTATATTCTACTTGAAATTACAAATCCTTCCTCAGTTATCGACATAGTTTTTTTTTACTACTTTGAGATATTTTGATATGGGTTTGGATAATTTTCACCTTCTCCATTGTTTCTTCAAACATCTTCTGTACATACATGATTTATTTCCCGGACAACATCCCAATAAGATGGTGTACAACATCTCTTTCCATATAAATCGTTATATGGTTCTATTGGAATACTTGAAGAGAATCTATTTATATAGAAAAATTATAGTATAGGTAAATATTGATCCCACATTATTTGTAATTCATGTGAATAGTGTTGGGTCGGAGAAAACGGGGAAAAGATGGCAAGAGGGGGGGTGAATTGTCTTTTTAAAAAATGATTAACAAATTAAAATCAAAGTGAAATCAAAGTATGTGCAGCGGAAAATAAAAGAGGCAATCAAACAAGAAATTGATATCGGAGTTCGGCCAAAACCCGGCCTATGTCTCCGCTCCCAACTCAACCATTGAGAGATTCCTACCGCTTGCTTTTCAATGGTTTTAGCAAGAAACCCACTAGGCTTTGAGGTAGAACTAGGACCTATTACAGCTTGCTTTTGATGGTTGAGCAAGAACCCACTTGCTTTTAATGGTTTAGCAAGAACCCACTAGCCTTTTTAATGGGTGAAGGCTAGCTCACCGAAAACTCAATCCCTTTAAAAGGAAAGGCTTGAAGAAACATCTTCACACCTTAATGGTGGTGTGAAACCCAAAAGAAGGAGAGATGAAGAAAGAGTTTGGGGTTTTTAGGCACAAACCCAATTTTAAAGCTCAAAATAAATAAACAAGAAAAACCATAATTGAAGAAGCCTTGGGCGCCTTTCATTGATTGGAGATGTTGAAGGCCGCTTCCAAGCTTCTTTGGTGGTGCTCTTGGATGTGGAATTGGATGGAGCACTTGGGGTTCCTTCAGGTGGCTCGCCGGAGGATTGCCGAATGATCAACAAAGTGTCCGTGGGCTTCCGTATAGTTCCGGTAGATGTCCGGGGCTTCCTTGGCCTTTATTTATAGGCATGGAACCCTTGGGAAGGCTTCAGAGCCGTTGGAGAGGCCTTCGGAGCCGTTGGAGGCCAAAAGAAGGTTGACTGGTCAAAGCCAACGGCTAGTTTGACTGGGCTACCGGCTGGCCGGTGCCTTGGCAGAGGAGAAGAATTCTTTTCCAGGCGCCACCGGCTGACCGGTGCCAGAGCCACCGGCTGGCCGGTGGGCAGACAGTAGCTGTCACTATTCAGTCTGGGTGCCACCGGCTGGCCGGTGACAGAGCCACCGGCTGACCGGTGGAACCTGGCAGTGGGCAATGCCTCTGCCAGGTCCACCGGTCGGCCGGTGCTATCACACCGGTTGGCCGGTGGACTGAATTTCAGTCCACTTGATGATTCTTTCTTGGGCCATTTTCTTGGCAACCTTGTGCCTATCATCCACAATACTTAAAACATAATATGATAAACATGAAAGTGATTGTGATCATGAAAATTAAACCACGAGGGGATACGAGAGGTACAACAATACCCCACTATTTTGATGATCACAATCACCAAAACAATTAAAGTAAAAACATGAATTAAAGGCAAGCGTTAATGAATAAAATGAAAATAAATACTAAGCATGAGAGAAAAGATTCTCCCCCAATCAATCAAGAAATTTCTCCCCCTTTGTGATTATCAAAATAGAATGGGGCATAAAACTTGATTGAGGGAAACGATGAAAAACGAGATTTTAAATCAATTGAAAATGATATAAATTGTTGAAAATTTTGAAATGAAAATTGAATAACAGTTTGAATTGAATGTTTTGAATCAAAAATGAATAACAGTTTGAATTGAAAGTTTTGAAAAGAGAATTGAAATGAAAAATTTGAATTGAATATTTTGAAATGAAAAATTTTGATACCTAGTGTTGAAATTGAAAGTTTGAATCGAAAATTTTGAAATTGAAATCAAAAGGACTTAAACGATCCTAACTCCCCCTAAATAAAAACAATAAGTCACCGGGGTGAGGGATTTTGAAAAGAGACAATTTTAGGCCCGGAGAGACTCGCCAAATGGGATTTTTCAATCCAAATTTGTTTCATGGAGGGTCTTCTCCTATAAAACTCGTCCGAATAAAAAAAAGATTTGGGTTGACCGTACCGGGCATTTTTGCAATTACACTCATAAATGAGGTGCCCAGGTTTTTTACAATAGTTAAAAAATTTATAACAAGAGCTCCCCCTTACAAAAACAGTGGGTGCATGGGAGGAGGAAGCTATATTGGTGTAGCCAAGTCCATTTGTGGTTCTAGATACTCGTTGAGAACCTAAGAGTTTGGACAAATTTTGTTCACCTTGGGTGAACTTGGCTAAAGATTCCCTTAGGTCTTTAATGGTTGATTCCAAAGAATCAACATCGGGAAAATTCTGGATTTTGAGGGACATCTCCTCCTTCTCTTTGAGAAGTTGGTCTTTTTCGGAGGAAAGTTTTTTGAAATTCTTTTTTAAAGCAACGAATTTTGAAGAAAGCTCATGAAAACCATTTTCTAATTGGTCTCTAGCATGTTGGAGTTCCTCATATGATAAATGATTTAAAGAATTAGAAGAACTAGAGGAGGAAGAGGAGGAAGAGGAGGAAGATACCTCATGTTTTGCCATTAGGCAATTTGTACCTTGGTCGCTCGAGGAGGAGGAGGACGATGAAGAGGAGGTGTCACTCCATGTCGCCTTGAGGACCTTTTTCTTTCCTTTTTCCTTAGCCCGTTTTTTGTTGAGTGGGTAATCGGGCTTGTAATGCCCTTTTTGGCCACACCCGTAGCATTTCACCTTGGGCTCGGATTTTTCGGTGGGTTGTTGCTTTCGGTGCTTGCGGGATTTCTTCTTCTTGTGCTTCTTCATAAACTTGTGCATTTGGCGGGCGAGATTCTCCATTTCCGAGTCGCCGCTTGAAGATGAAGTAGATGAGGAAGATGAGGATGATGAGGAGGAGCTTACTTATTTTTGAACCTTGAGGGCAATGTTCTTTTGTGTCTTGATTGGTGTGCCCTCCTTTTGAGCTTGCCTCCTCATCGTGATCTCATAAGTCATGAGAGATCCGATGAGCTCCTCTACCGGCATATTTTTGACGTCCTTAGCATCTTGGATCGCCGTCACCTTTGGTGCCCATGAGCTCGGAAGGACCCATAAGATCTTCTTCACCATGGTTTCAGCTGAAACATCATCACCAAGAGATTTTCTACCATTGCAAATGTCAGTGAAGCGTGTACACATATCGGTAATAGATTCAGAAGGATGCATAGTAAAGCTTTCAAAATCTTGTCTATACATGTCTAACCGAGTATCCTTGACTTTATTAGTGCCTTCATGGGTCACTTCTAAAAGCTTCCAAATTTCATGTGAAGTGGTGCAAGTGGATACACGATTGAACTCATTTCGGTCAAGGCCACAATGGTGAGCATTCATGGCTTTGCCATCAAGCTCAAAGTTTCTAATATCGGCGGGGGTCCATTTGGATTCGTCGGGGGTAGACAAAGTATAACCTTGCATGACAATTTTATAAATGGGGTATCCTATGCTTCTTAAAAAAGTGGTCATGCGGGTTTTCCAATAATTATAGTCGGTTCCATCAAAAAATGGAGCACGACCCAAAGAAAAGCCTTCGGGGGCGAAAGAGGTTGAAGCCATCACAATGGATCTTTGAATTTGAAACCGGTTAAGGTATTACTCAAATTCCTCCTCTGATACCAATTGTTGGGTCGGAGAAAACGGGGAAAAGATGGGAAGAGGGGGGGTGAATTGTCTTTTTAAAAAATGATTAACAAATTAAAATCAAAGTGAAATCAAAGTATGTGCAGCGGAAAATAAAAGAGGCAATCACACAAGAAATTGATATCGGAGTTTGGCCAAAACCCGGCCTACGTCTCCGCTCCCAACTCAACCGTTGAGAGATTCCTACCGCTTGCTTTTCAATGGTTTTAGCAAGAAACCCACTAGGCTTTGAGGTAGCACTAGGACCTATTACAGCTTGCTTTTGATGGTTGAGCAAGAACCCACTTGCTTTTAATGGTTTAGCAAGAACCCACTAGCCTTTTTAACGGGTGAAGGCTAGCTCCCCGAAAACTCAAGACCTTTAAAAGGAAAGGCTTGAAGAAACCTCTTCACACCTTAATGGTGGTGTGAAACCCAAAAGAAGGAGGGATGAAGAAAGAGTTTGGGGTTTGTAGGCACAAACCCAATTTTAAAGCTCAAAATAAATAAACAAGAAAAACCGTAATTGAAGAAGCCTTGGGCGCCTTTGATTGATTGGAGATGTTGAAGGCCGCTTCCAAGCTTCTTTGGTGGTGATCTTGGATGTGGAATTGGATGGAGCACTTGGGGTTCCTTGAGGTGGCTCGCCGGAGGATTGCCGAATGATCAACAAAGTGTCCGTGGGCTTCCGTATAGTTCCGGTAGATGTCCGGGGCTTCCTTGGCCTTTATTTATCGGCATGGAACCCTTGGGGAGGCTTCGGAGCCGTTGGAGAGGCCTTCGGAGCCGTTGGAGGCCAAAAGAAGGTTGACTGGTCAAAGCCAATGGTTAGTTTGACTGGGCTACCGGCCGGCCGGTGCAGGGCCACCGGCTGGCCGGTGCCTTGGCAGAGGAGAAGATTTCTTTTCCAGGCACCACCAGCTGACCGGTGCCAGAGCCACCGGCTGGCCGGTGGGCAGACAGTAGCTGTCACTATTCAGTCTAGGTGCCACCGGCTGGCCGGTGACAGAGCCACCGGCTGACCGGTGGAACCTGGCAGTGGGCAATGCCTCTGCCAGGTCCACCGGCTGGCCAGTGCTATCACACCGGTTGGCCGGTGGACTGAATTTCAGTCCACTTGATGATTCTTTCTTGGGCCATTTTCATGGCAACCTTGTGACTATCATCCACAACACTTAAAACACAATATGATAAACATGAAAGTGATTGTGATCATGAAAATTAAACCACGAGGGGATACGAGAGGTACAACAAATAGTATCTCAACTTGTCATTAAAAGATTTCATAGTCTATTTTTATTGTCCATCTTTTTGAGTGTGGTATGTAGTGCTAAAATTAATTTCTATACCTAGGTAATTCCGAAGACTTTTCCATAATATTGATGTTAAATGGTGATCACAATCAGAAATAATCAATTGGGGTAAACAATGAAGTCCTATAACACCATTAATATATATCATTTCTAAAATTTCAACTGGTAAATGTACTCTTAGTGAATTAAAATGTACTGACCTGGTAAGATGATTACAAATAACTCATATCACATCATTCCTTATTTGAGTCTTTGGCAGACCGATGAAAAAGTCTATTATAATAACATCCCATTTCCCAAAAGGTAAAATAAGAGGATTCATGAATCCTCTAGGATGTTGAATTCCAGCCTTCACCTGCTGAAAAACAAATCATTTCGATACAGAATCAGAAATATCCCTCTTCATGTTAACCCACCAAAAATGTTCCTTCCAATATCTATACATCACAGTCCCACTGTGGTGTATAGATAAATTGGATCTGTGAGGATCATCCAATAATTTTCTTTTATCGCTCAAGAATATAAGGAACACAAATACACATTCCAAATTTCAAAATGCCACTTCATATAGGAAATCAATAAATCTCCCATCATTCATAGCCTTAATTATCTTATGAAACTCCTAAACATCAGCCTGAGAACATTTTATCCTTTCCAAAAAAGATGCATTGGAAACTATTTGTAAAAGTGGTGATGATTCACCCCCAATGATAAATCCCATATCCATGTTTACTAGATCTATGAACATATGATCCCATTCAACTCTCATATTTTTTATAACTCAATGATCCTTTCTACTCAAGACATCTGTCACTTTATTTTCCTTCCATCGGTGGTAGTGTGTTGTAAAATTATAATCCTTGAGTAGCTCAAGAAATATCATTTTTCTCATGTTGAGTTCCTTTTTTGAGAAAATATATTTCAAAATATTTTGATCAGTATATATCTAACATTTTTCACCATATAGAATGTTTCTCTATATCATCTGAGAAAAGATTACAACGGCTAACTCAATATCATGATTTGGATATTTTTCCATGGGTTTTTAATTTCCCTAATGCATATTAAAAAATTATAACATTATGTAGGACATAACCAAGTCCTTTCTGTGATGAATCACTGTAAATAACAAACCCATTATTCCATGATGGAAATGTAAATCTATGTTAATTGACTAATATTCTATTCAATTTATAAAAAAATTCTTCACACTCTATTGTCCAAACTAATTTAACCAAATTATATGTGATCTTGGTAAATGGGTAATCATTTTGGGCTAAATTATCGATGAACTGCAGATAGTAACCTACTAAACTAATAAAAAAGCTTATTTCATTTATACTTGTTAGTGTTGGACATTCTTGAATTTACTTGGTCTTTGAAGGATTGATACTGATTCCATCTTTGGGGATATAAGCCCATCAAATGAAATTTCCAGAATCCAGAATTCACACTTGCTGAATTTACCAAATAATTCTTCTCTCTTGAGAGTCTCAATAACTATTAACAAATGATACTCCTGGTCTTCAATGAATTTAGAATATAACAAAATATCAAAAATTAATACCACGACCACGTCATCCAGACATTCTATTAATACTCAATTCCTGAGATGCATAAAAACTGAATGTGAATTAATAAATTGAAATGGAATTACTATAAATTCATAATGACCCAAACTTGTCAGAAAATATGTCTTCAGAATGGATGGTATCTTTATTCATAATTGATGATATCATGAACAAAGATAAATCTTTGAAAATAATTTATCTCCTTGAAATTGGTCAAATAAATCATTGATTCTAGGTATATGAGACTTTTTATTCACTGTAATCACATTGATTTCCCAATAAACAAAACACAACCTCATGGATCCAACATTCTTCTTGAAAAATTGAACAGGGTCTCCCCATGGAGAAATACATTGGTGGATAAATCAATTTCGACCCAACTCTTGAAGATGTTTTTTAACTATAATAATTCCACAGCTTCCATTCTATATGTATTTTTTGATAATTGGCTTTCATTTGGGATTAAATCATTATAAAACAAAACTTCAGGCTCTTGGGGGTGTCCAGGTAAATCTATATGAAAACAATTAATGTATTCCATTATAAAAGCTTCTTCCTCAATTTGAATATTGCCTCCTTCATTCTTAGATTTGGATTTATATTCAACCTTGGTAATCTCATTCAGTAAAGCTACTAGGAGTGGATTTTGATAAGAATCCAGTGATGGAGTTAATACTCTGAAGATAACACTTTCTACATCATCCTCACAAATTGCAACTTCCTTCTTCTTAAAATAGAATTTGGTTTCATATTTTGAAATCCAATCCATACTGAGGAAAATATAGAAAAAACCATAGGTATGTCCACTAAATTATTAAATAGAGCACATATTTATGCCATTATAAGAACTTGTCGACAATTATTTTTTGAGATAAGGCTCCCAATAGGATTTCTGACAGAAAATTACATTTTCATGGTAAATTAGATTTACCGAATATTTAATTCAAACTAGTAAAATATTTTGTAATGTGATGATCTACAATCAAATAAAAATATAGAAAAATTTGAGGAAATATTTAATGTACCTATCATCACTTCATTAGGAACATAAACCACATTAGTTGTGATTGAAAAAGAATTGTTTTCTCCCCTCATCCTATTATATGGTAGAATCCCTTGGGGTTTGGGGCATTTATTTAAATGGTGTCCCATATTTTTAAAATTGTACAATGGGAAATCAATGATTTATTCATCACTTTTAATTCATGAGTGTGTTTTCCCTAATCTCCACACTTATAAGAAACTCCCAATCCCTTCAAACATTTCCTTGGGTTATTTTTCCCACAGTTTTTACAAGATGAAATTCATTCAAACTTCATCATATTCTTTTATGCATTCAATTTTTCATGGTAATCAATTGAACTACTCTTGTATTTTTTCCTTTGAAAATATTGATCCTAGAAAATTACATATCCATCTTGATGGAAAAACAAACAATTTCATTTTATGATAAATACTCCTGTTAAACCAGTTCCCTTCAGAGATCTTGCATAAAACCATTAGTGAAGTTATTGAACATGCACTCTTTGAGGGATATATAATTTGTAAAAAACCTGGATAAACATTTAAATGTTGCTTCGTAATCTAAAACACACTCTTCTTACTTTTTCTTTAGGATAATGGACATTCATTTCATCTCAATTTGTTGACCACTATGAAATTATTTATTGAATAATGACTCCTTAAATGTTCATCATTCCATAAGTAATATTTAATCATCATATATAGTATTTAGGATCAATGTCCACCATTGATCAGCCTCACCATTGAGACAACGGACCCAAAAAGTAACCTTTTCCATTTCACTGATCCCAAGGCCATAAATTTCTTTTACAGAGATATCGTCCTATGGTCAAATAGAATTGGATTAGTAGTTCCACTAAATGATGGGAAATTTTGTGTCATGAAGCGATCGAGCATAAGAGTTCTCCTCTATGTAATTTGATGTTCCATTCAGGAGATGTTATTTTTCATAACCTGATTAATTTTACCTAATATCGCCATAATATTCCATATTACAATACCAACTATATTGGTTCTCTATGTAGGGAAACACCAAAAATTTCTATAAGTAGTGATACCACTCATCCTCCCAGTTTCCTTCTCAATATAATGACATATATATTATTAGCTCATAAAATTATGTGTTTTAAATAATGTAAACTACTCCACATAAATTTAAAATGTATGCATAATAAATCAAAATCTTTTGTTGCTTTGGGTGAATTATCATAAGTATATCACCAAAGTCTAACTTAGGGTATGTTCTTTAATCTATGTTCTCAAAATATATTTTCTACAGTTGTTTCAATACTTCCACTAATACCAATTGTAATGTCCAAACATCAGATCACCAGAATCTAGTTCATTATTCAATTTCATTGGAATTATTACAAAGAAAACAAATCCCAAAGTACCGTATAGTTTAGAAATATTGGAAACCCATATTACATACATGATACACATATTTCATTAGGAAAACCAAATAAGATCTGGTACATAATAACTGAAATATACTGAATCTATGAATGCATAATATAAAAATATCTTCTTCATAACCTATGAAGAGAAACATAATAAGGGTGAGCTCAAATGATAATTAATGGTATGTACAGTAGAAGAAATGATAAATATATATGGAAAGGTAAATATCTGAAAACACATTCCATTTATAAAAATTGATAAGGAACAATAATTATGGAATGTAAGTGACCTAATCGTATGACATACATAAAAAACCATAGAATGAACTACTTTTATTCATGTGTCAATGCAAAATCTCATGGATAATTAATAACTGAAATTAAATTAAGGAAATAAATTATTTAAGTACATCTTGTCTCAAGAATATAAATACATATTACCCTCTTGAACATTCACTAGACGGTTTAAAATTAAGCGTAGAAACCCATTTTTACAACTAATTCGACTCATGCGAACCTATCAACACATCGAGAAGCTATATAATATCCAGGCACCACCCATCATTTCTAGTCCATTGTATTTCACATATAGAATAACCAAAATAAATAACATGCCTTATCAAATAACCATTTTTAATGAGTAATATTGTTATATAAATAATTACCATCATGTATAAAATATAATATCATGAAAATAATTAGATTAATGATATAACAAGTCAAAATGATGAATGTACACCATATGAAAGGAACTAGGTTCATAACAATACAATACGGTTCAATGAAATGAAATTTTTATGAAACCCCTTAACTTATGTCAGATACTCTCTATGTTTGTGAAAAAAACTAGTAAGATGGTATTATTAACTTATATTAGAATCATAATAATATTAATGATATCATATATGATTATTTTATGACATTATATTACCCATTTATTATCAATTCCATGTTAGTACAACATTTCGGGTAATAACCGCTTCATTTTAGTGTATGTGTTTTGACATTTAATCATGATAATATTACATTGATAATTAGTAAATTAGATCCAATATGAATAAAATGATTAATATATCATATATATTCATAAAATAAATATTAATAATAGATAGATATATTACATGGAATAAACTGTTCATTGAGACGGTAAGACGTACATAGGAATGAACGTTGTTTCAGTTTTGTAATCGTATTGAATGGAATTAAGAGAATAACATATATATAGAAATATATATATATATATTAATTAATTATAATTACTATTTAATATATTTCATATCTATTTATAACATATGTCTTTATAATCATTATTTGATGGTGAATGTGGAAGATGAGTCTCATCGCGTTGTGGAGACAGTAAGTTGTATGTATGCATGAATGCCGATATCATTTACATAATGGTTTAATGGATTGAATTTGAATTAAATATAATTTTTATGAAATAATATATTATTATATTTATTATTTAATTAATTTTATTTCATCATTATTCCCATTGGAATATGTTATTGGGGAAACACACTTTACACCACGACGTGGAAATGGTAAACAGTACATAGGCACACTTGGTGATATTATTTTTCATTGGATTGGTAAAAGAGAATTATGGTTGTCCTATAATAATATAAACATATCATAATATAGTATATTCTGGGGTTATTATTTTTAGTATTGTTATAACATAGTAATAGGATGTAGAAGAATAAATGAACATTGAAAGAAGGGACAAAACGATTACCTCTTCTTCAGAGGTCACTTTTTGATTGGCGCAAAAGGACTCTTTCAGTTGGTTTTATACAAAAATGGTTTCCACTAGGATGATGTGAGGGAATTTTGGAGGATATTTATGATGTTTATATTAGATACAATGGGTTTTTATTGTTGAGAATAAGTGTGTATAGGTGGTTCTCTTTTATCTGAGTTAGGAGGGGATCTTTAGGGGGTATTGAAATATTATTTAATTATACATTGATATTTGGTTTCAAATGGACCCGACCTTATTTATTTCAAATATAATATTTTTTTAGGTTAAATAATTCTCAAAAAATATGTTTTAGAAACGTTTATGTCACACAATAAAAATAATTTTTTACCATTAACCCTTGATTAAAACATTAACTATTACCATGTCTTCATGCATTTTCATAATATATGTTAACTACATTTACTGTAATATTATATCAGAACCATAAGTGGATCCTTAATGACATTTTTATCATTATATAAGTCATTTGGACGAATCATATATTTTTAGGATTATTATATCATTTAATAAAATATTATTTGTCTTAAAAACTAATTTATATCAATTTTGACACTATTTAGGAATGGATTTTTGTTAAAGTCATACAAATGATTACTTCGAACCAAAATCATCACCTCAATGATAGTATGTAAATATCATCCATAAAATTTTTATATTACATTAAATTATATAAATTGTATTTTCTTTAATATTTATAAAATAATTTAATTGAATCATTCATTAAAAAGGTAATCACTGCATCATCATTTTGTCGTAAATAAATTTATTCATTTAATGTCTAAAAATTAAAAATAAAATATCATAATGTAGTAAATATTTTAATATTTCTAATTATAATATATATTTGTAGATATCTATTATATAACTCCATATAAAAATTGTTTTTGTAAAAGATATATGTTTCTGTTATTTATTCTGTACATTATAATATTTTTTATAAAATGTAATTTTTACACCCATGTGGTCCCATGGTGTCCTTAAATTGACCCAAGGATGTATGTGGTCCTAAATACCTCAATAAATAGGATTAGGACATAGGTTACTGTAGTTTTATATGATTATAATATCACATTATCACCCTTATTTAATTGATTTACCCTTTTTACCATGGTTAATAAAAATAATTATGAAGTTACTATTCATAATGAAAAAAATTAAAAGGTACCTATTAACCCAATTTCAACCTTCTGATTCACGAAATGTAATCTATTTTTACATATTCAAAAAAATAATTTTTTAGTAATTATATTAAAATTAATTAATATTGTTAAAACAAAACAACAAGTTTTTAAGAACTAATATCTTTAAAAATATTGCCATGTGTTTGTGCAAAATTAAACTGTAATGCTACTTTCCAATGACCATAGTCTTAATTAATGATAAAATATTAATCCAATTTAATTATTAAACCATTTAAAAAAACAAACTATCAATATTAATAAACTAAATGAAAAGGATATTTAGAATTAGAATAAATCATTTTCACTCATCATAAAAAATTGGATCTTTTCAGAAAATTTCCAGAATTTCTCCCTAAGATAATTTTAATATCCTGAACTCCAAAATGAAATATATTTTGAATAATAATGTAAAATAAATTTAAAATTGTGGTTAAGAATATTTATAACTACTTTTTTAAATGGCTACATTGATAGGTCATGGCGTGCTTGAACTCGTGGTTGTGTATAACCCAGGCCATTGAATTGTTTAAAATTAGAGTATTGTGGAACATTGAGTTGTTGTAGTAAAATTACTTCCAATGAAATAATTTTTATCAACAGTTAAAACTATCTTCAATATGTATTTTAAAACCATTTAATAATATAATTTATTCAAATATTTATTTCGATGAAAAATTTTATTCTCAATTAATATTTCTTATATTTTTACTATTCATAAATACATATACCTTTTCAAAAAAATATAAAAAAAAATCCAAAAGAAATTTTTAAAAACTTTTTCAAAAGAAGAATTTTATTTTCTTAAATAGAATATACAAATGTGTCACATGAAAGATTCAGTTCGGGTGCCCCATCAAAAGGTATAATAAATGTATTTTTTTAAAATATATTGTTTATTCAAATAATTGAAAATGTTCTTAATATCATGCCTACAAAACATATCACACGATTTTGAAACATTATATTGAATATGATACACATATATGTACATTAAAATTTTGAAATCCATATATATATATATTATTATTTTATACACTCAGATATTTACATTTAAATACTTTTTTCAGAGGAAATGTAATGACTCCTCACCCAGGGCCCGTCCAATGACATACCCCAAGCCTTCCTCCTGAAGGATAGGTGGAACCGGTCCCCCAAATGGAAGACTGGGTAGGGCTCAGATAGCCCCAATTTTCCAATCCCATTTCCCAATGGGCTAGACATAGGTCGGGCTGGGTCTGGTCATATAGGCAGACCCGAGGTGGGTCAACAAACCCTGGGATGGGTCAGCTCGGCTCGGCCAACCCGGGTCTGACTGGGCCCATACCCAACCGGCCCATTTTTAAAAAAATGCCACTATCATTCTAACTGGGTGTCCATTGCACAAAAACTTTGTGGTGTTAGAACACTCGGGATGAGGTGTATATTTTGAAATACTCTCTAGAGTCTTTCAGGGAAACTAAAATTTGACTAAGGGCATGAGGGGCGGTTCTCCGAGATTCAATCATAGTACGTGCGAAAAACCTATTATTGGATAAAACCAATATACTGCGGACAAGAGACCATGTTTGAAAATGATACTATGGCCTAGTGGGAATTCACTTCATTGTGACCTGACTCACCCATAATGGGGAGCGACTTCTGTGTGACAAGGCAGACCCATGGTACTCGACAGGTAGGGTACCTCATTATTGAAAAATTGGGAAGCGGCATCATTGTGACTCGGTTTGGCCATGGTGAGGAGCAGATTCTGTGTGACTTAGCAAACCCATAATACAAATCAGGGATGAGCAACACTATAGTCATAGGTTAGTAGGAAGCGACTTCTGTATTAATCAGCTGGCCCACTGTACTCATTTAGGAGGAGTTCTCCAGTAGCCCATATTGTTCAATGTTATGAGTGATGGTCTTACTTTCCAACTCTAAATTCTACCTGATGTGAGATGTCGTATGTAGTGATCATTTTTTGGGATAATGTTTCTTTTTTTCACTAAATATTACTTTGTGGTATTTTTATTGTGTTTTGGGGTCCCAACATAGTATTTTTTTACTCACCCATGCATGGGCTTCACATTCACGTGTTGTGTCTAGTGTAGATGATCGTTTCCTGGAAATAGGACATGGTTTCCATGACCCGATGGTGCTGAGTAAGTCCTAGAAGGCTAGACATATTTCTATGAATTCTAATATCTACACATTAATTTCCCATTAGGTGGGGTTCCAAGGAGAGAACTACTAGTTTTTCCCTTGTACGTTCCTTCTATCAGTTCATCTTTTGTGGGGTTTGTATTCTAGACTATTTGGACTATATTTTGTAAATTTACTCATTGTTTTTTATTTGAATTCATGTTTACATTTCCATATTTGGGATTTTGTTGTTTTTGAAAATGTACAGGTACTCAAACCAATGCCTCCTAATTGAAGGTTGACACCATCGGTGCTAGTCACCAACCCTTGGACTTAATGATGCGGGCTTGGGGTATTTCATAGTAGAGGCCCTAGGGGGTTATAGAAAAGTGGTATCAGAGGATGTCATTCTACATCAAAATCCTATATTAATTTTTTTAATGGAAATAGTGTTGAATGTTTCATGTTTGACATTTACATTTTGGGAGTCCACTTTTGGTGTGGCGGTCGACGTATCCATACACCAAGACCCTGAATTTTGATTCTCCGCTCTATACATAAAAACAATTTTCTTATAAGTGTCTCCTTATGACCTTCTAGAATAAGATTCAGCTCATCAGTTATGATCATCTATCTGTTGTTCATCTTGATCACTATCAGGATGACTTCACATAGACGTCCAGATTAGATTCTGATGTGTAACTGTGAGTAAAGCTCGCCAAGCAATGAGGCATCGGTTCTTGGACCAGTGTTAGGGGTGGCCCCATCTGGTGCCACCCATGTGTTGCCATCACCAGTTATTCAAGAGTTACTAATATCATTATCAATAGATGAATTATGTCGACTCCGCACCTTGTATGAGTTTAAGAGAGAAAGGCATCTCAGGATTAGGGTAGAGATAGATCTACAGGTCGTCGAGGACTAGCTAGAGGAGATAACTGGGGATTTCCTCTTTGTGAGGATACCACTAGTCCATATGGATATCATGGCTACGAACCATTTTCAGGGTTTGGTAGGGAGATGGAGGAACCTTAATATTTAGGATCATGATGAGGGGACCCTCTCATGGGTTGACTTTGACCGACATTTAAGAGGGGAGTCCTTCCTGATGACCTTGCACTTTGTGGGTATATATGAGTTTCTTCACCAAGAGTAGGGCGGCATGTCAGTGGATGAGTACTCTACCAGGTTTATAGGTCATTCTTGATACCCCATATATATTATGGGAGAACCTTTATTCAAGGCCCAAACATTTGAACATTGACTCAAACTGGAGATCAAGGCATCCATGGTTTTTCTCCGCATCCCAAATCAGGGTGGAGTACAAGAGATAGACCTCCTGTGGAGAGCTTCCTGGAAGAGCAGGCATTGATCACTGAAGCCAGCAGTAGACATCAAGAAAAAGAGTCTTCAGTGGTGAGAAGCATGCAGCAGACTAGGGGATCCATGTGGGCCAGATCTTTGAGGGGACAACCCAATGACTTGGGGTAAGTAGTGCGGGGATCCCAGAGTAGAGGGAGTTAGCATGGAACTAGTGTGTGCTTCACATCTGATGGTTAAGGACACATGGCTCGTGAATGACCGGATTACCCTAATGATAATCAACAGATGGTCAAGGGACTGCCAAATAAGAGGAAGAAGTTTGAGTAAAGAGGTCTACAAGGAAATAGATGTGGCAGGGGCTCAAGTTGAGTGGCAGGCGGTGAACAACGGTTTGAGGGGATACCACAACCACCCATAGGTTGTCCACCATGGGACCAGGGAGCCAGAAGACAGGGGAGAGGCCATCTTTAGGTGATGGAGAACTATCCCCACATTGATACAAATCTGATTAGAGGTATCATCTATGTCATCTCTACTGTAGTTATAGTTCTTATTGACCCAGGTTCCAGACACTATTTCATTGCCACAAACATCGTTTGGGGCGTGTAGAATCCATTAGAGTTTTTTTCTCGATCCATACGATTAGATAATCCTACGGGATGGGATAAGATGATTGCTCGACAGTTCCGGTAGTGTGAGCATACTCTAGGAGGTGACATCTTTGGATAGGTTCTCATAGTAATGATTTCAAGGCCATACAATGTCATCTTGGGCATGAACTATTTATCCATATATCATGCTCAGATTGACTATTTAAGGCACATAGTGTGGTGTGTCCATGAGGATGGGACCATGTTTTTCTTTATCGGAAAGATGGGAACTGTTGCAGTACACACTATACATTATCATCGGAGGGTTCAGTCGATCACTCTCCAGTTGGCTAGCCTCACCCTCAGTGTGGTGGATCATGGGAGACCGATATTTCATATTGAAGTGGACGAATGTGAAGAATTTTTTCCTGGGGATATTCTGAAACTACCTCCTCTCAAGGACGTAGACTTCTTCAACAATCTATACCCGGGTATGGCACTGATATCCACTCCGACAAATTGGATCTCTCCCAAAGAGCTTCATGAATTGAGGGTACAACTCGAGGACTTGCGAGAGATGGGTATCCTGATACCCATCCATTCATCATGGGAATCCCCATTGTTTTTTCCCAAGAAGGCATACATGAACTTGAGGCTATGCATGGACTTCCAATTCCTAAACCAGGTGACCACGGAGAATATATATCCATTGTTATGGAATGATGTCCTCTTAGATCAGATGAATGGAAGTGAGAAGTTTCTCGATGATAAAGCTCAGATCAGGCTATTATCAGCTTCATGTATAAGATTTGGGTGTAATGAAGACATATTTAAGATGTTTGTATGGCCATTATGAGTTTTAGTGACATATTTCAGGGTAATAATTCTCCAGTAGTGTTCATGGGACTCATTAATCGGATATTCATACCATAAAGTGCTTGTTTTGTGGTTATATTCATTAATGAAATCTTGGGGGAATCTGTGTCATAGGAGGAGCATGTTACACACCTATCGATAGTCCTATATACAATTAGAGAGAACCACCATTATGGAAATATTTCTAAGTGCTTGTTTTGGAGTATATAATTCCACAATCATAGACATGTCACCATGTAGGCTAGAGTTGTTGTGGAGTTGACAAAGATAGAGGCCTCACTTTCTAGGGAATCACATAGGAGCATGATTGTGGTGCAGGGTTTCTTGGGGTTGTATGGATACTACAGAATGATCATGCCCCATTTTTCAAGAGTTGAAGAACCTTTTTCATCCTTTACACAGAAGGTATATCCCTTCATGTGGATAAAAAGTTCTAAAAGAGTATCTAGAATATGAGGCGGAGACTAATGAGTGACCATATCACGAGACTACCAAAATAGGGTGTTGGGTATGTAGTATTATATGACACATTATAGACCAGATCGGGTAGTTTAGTAATGCAGGAGCTAGAAGTGATAACATATGCATCATAGTATTTGAGGAAGCATGAGAAAAACTACACAACAGTTGACCTGAGGTTTGTTGTGGTGGTCATTTCCTTCTAGATGTGGTGGAACTACTTGATGGGTGTTTTTTTACCATATACTCAAACCAAAAGAGTCTCATGTTTATATTCTCACAGAAGGACCTGGACATGAGACAATGGGGATAGATGGAATTGCTCCAGGACTATGAATTTGTTATAGTCTATACTCTTTTGAAGGGGAATGTGGTGGCAGATGTGCTCAGTGGGAGGTTTGGATTACAGGTACTGAGTGAGGTGACAGAATAGATTGATGCGATATAGATATCCTCCATGGACGATGATAGACTATCATACACTCATTCAGTGACTATCTCTCTCCCACTCTTACAGAGACTTATGGAAGAACAATATGTGGATGTTGACTGCATGGCTGGACATGCATAGTTATCCTCAGGACAAAATCTTGATAGATTCGAGATATGTGGGGATATTTCTATCTTTTTCAGAGGACTCACTGTGGTACCAGATATGTTGTGGGATGAAGTTTTGTTGGAGTTAAAAATAACTTATTTAGCATTAAATCCTGATTTGGTGATGATTTACCAGGACCTTTTACATTAGTACTTGTGTCATGGGATGAAGAAACTGGTGTAAGAGTTCCTTTCATGATGCCTCACTTGTTAGCAAGTGAATGTTGAGCATCAGGTCTCGGGAGACATTGATCAAACACTTGAGGTACCTAAATGGATGTGTGATTTTATCTCCACAGATTTAGTGATTGGGTTAACATGCATGTCCAGGGGACATGATTTCATATAAATGATCGTTTATCGACTCACCATGTTGTCTCACTTCCTACCCATTCGAGAACTGGGGATGGCTTGGGGAACCTTTATGTAAAAGGGATAGTGCATCTTCATGGAATTCCATCAATGATCGTATCATACCGTGATTTTTTCATTACATCCCAGTTGTGGAAGGGATTTTAGGAGGCATGTGGGACTCATTTGTGTTTGTGTACAACCTTTCACACACATACTTATAGTCAAATAGAGTAGACCATACAAACCTTGTAGGACATGCTTCATGGTTTCATCTATGATTTTGGTCATTGTTGGGAGGACCTCCTACCACTAATGTATTTTTCATACCAAAAAATATAACACTCTTCCATTTTCATGGAACCATTTCATGCCTTTTATATGTGGACATGTAGATTTCTTTTATGCTGAAAAAACATAGGGGAGTCAACAATAATGGGTGAAGAGTTTTTACGATCTACAATAATTAAGATGAAGATCATTTAGGTGTGGATGAAGAATTATTAGTGAAGGAATTGGTCATCTGATTATAGGAGTTAGAGACCCTTGGAATTTAAACAGAGACACCATGTTTTCCTTCAGGTATCACCCCAATGGGGATTGTAGAGATTTGGTTGGGGTGGAAAGAAAACTCAATGGTTTATCCGACCTTTTTATATTCTTAGTAGTGACAGTGAGCTGGAATACCACAATCCTCTTCCCCCACAGATGCACTAGGTGCATGATGTTTATCACGAAACTTAGCTAAGGAAGTACGTGCCTGACCCATCACATGTCATCGAATGGGGACAGATGAAAATTGATTATGAGACTATGTTTGTGGAGTTCTTGGTGGAGATAGAGATTCAATAAGTTTGGTTACTTTATGGATGATCAATTCCACTATTTCACATCCAGTGGCTGCATTTGAACTTTTATGAGAAAACATGGGAGGCGAAGGATCAGATTCTTGCTCAGTACCCCCACTTATTTGATTAGCCATTGTTTTGGATTTTGGGGAAGAAAATATCTAAGGTGGAGACAATGTAATGTAATATAATTTCACTATAATTTTTTAAAATTGTATTATATTATTTCAAGACCACACCCTTTGAGCGCACTTGATTCTGAGGCCTGGTGATCCTGAAACGGATTGCTGAACCTTTTTTATGTTCATTTTAGTAAATGTATGAGTGGGTTTTTCAAAGATTTCAGTTGATTATCAGATCAAAAAATAGAGGCACCATTGAACTGAAATTTTTTGGATTCTCCTAGAAAGAACCTTACTTCGTCCGACATGGGTCAGAAAAAAATGATCGTTTTTGGAATTTTTGGAAAATAATAAATAACCAAAAAAATTTATTTTTCTTCCCCCAACATTGGGTGATGTGAGACTGAAGTGTGCTATGGATACAAGGTGGAGGCAACCCTATTTATTGAGACACCTTAATAGGAGTAAAAAATGAACGATGATTCATTAATGAAACACCGTTATAGAAACACTGTGATGTGTTTTCCTTTTAATGAGGTAACATGTTGGGGATTTAAAATGTGGAAATTATATTATGAACCTACAAAAATGATTCCCTCTAACGAAAAATGACGAATTCTAGAAGAATAATTAGAAATATAGATTCTTTATGAATAACAGGATCAGGAAGCGATGAGCACCCATAAAGCATGAATCCTCGATGGTGGGGTGCTTCAACGATGAAATTTGATAGATATAGTGGTTTCTTTTGTTTTATGTTTTCCCTTTTGTTTTCATAAATGAATAATGAGGATCAACAAACAGTCATGTATATACGTTTATTGTTTGTTTGCACAAGAGGTTGTTTTTCATGTGTTTTCTGCAGTGCGATTAAATTTTTGTTGATAGAACATTGATCCCACACAAACCCATCTTTTTAATCATCTTAGACAGAGGCAGTGGGCTAAGACGATAAAGCTTTGACCCACCTATGGCTTGTCTGTTCTTGGAGGAGGAAAATTTTAAATGGATGCACAAAATATTTGAGTCCTTCACAATGAATAAGACACCCATAGAGGCCAAAGGCGAAGTCAGGCAAATAGCGGACCACCGGTGCAGACCCAGTGACCTTTGAAAATGCCCATTGGAATGATTGCACTTGTGGTTGCCCACGACTGTGGAAAAAAATAGTTTGTTGATGCGAGTGGGTGGCATCATGCCATTATGGAACGCTAAACGTGGCTATCATGGTTGTCTATGGTCGTAGAGAATCAAGATGATCTTCTATGTGGGCTGGTGTCTGGGAGCGGGTGGAATCTGTCGCATGGCCACTATAGTGCACCTCGAATACGACACCACACTACTTACCTCATGGAGAATGCCACAGTTAGTTGACTATGGAAGAGAATGTAGCCATGTAGATAACCAATGGTGCGAGTGTACCTGGACGAGGCATCTAGCTGCACCCCGGTCAGGTGTAATTTGTCTGCCTATGGCGGAACGAGCATGGCATAGACCTTCGGAGTATGTCTGACCTTTCCCATCGGGACAGACCTAAGGCCCAATGAGCCGGACCCAAGGCCCAATGAGCCAGACCGGGATGGACCCAGGGGCAAGGTTAAGGTCAGTTCAGTCTAACCATGTCGGACCAGACACCGACCCAACCAACCACATTTTGGAAAAATGACAATATTAATCAAATTGGGTGTTCATTTTACAAGTCGTTTATGATTTTGGAACCCTTTCGATGAGTTTGATATTTTGGAATTATTTATGAAGGCTTTAATGTATATTGATAATTAGTGAATTGATTGAGGAGTGGTTCTCCCAGAATAAAGCGCACTACGTGCAGAAACCCTACTGTTGGATGTTTCCTAAATACTGATGACAAGTAACCCTTTCTGGATCAGATACCTTGGCCAAATGGGAAGCAACTTATGTGTGACCCGGCATTCCCACAATGGGGAGTGACTTTTGTGTGACCCAACAGTTGCACATTACTTGACATGATTAATTCTGTATGGCCATGGTTGGATGCAACTTCTCTGTGAACCAACAAGCCCAATGTGGGGAGCAACATCTTCATGACCTAGCATACATGTGGTAATAATAATGGATGAGTACCACAACGGTCATAAGTAAGTGGGATGTGGCTTCTATGTAACCCATCATTCCCAATATACTCATTGAGGAAGAGTTATCTAGAATCACATCATGTTTTATGTTATGACTGATGGTATAACGATCATGCCCCAAATTCTACCTGGTGTGAGTTTTCTTGTGTCTCGATCATGCTTTTTGATCACGTTTTGTGGTTATCTCTGTGGATTTTTTATTGTTCTTTATTAAGGGTTTTGGGGTCTCTAGTGAGTATTTTTTTAACTCAAAGATGCATTGGATTCACCCACATGTGTTGTGTCTTGTGTAGATGACTGCCACCTTGACAGAGGACTTTGTGGCCTAGGAACTAGTGGTGTGATGTGTGAAAAGTTAAGAAGAGAACACTTCTATGACATTAAATAGATACTCTGTACTTACCCATCAGGTGGGGTTTCTAGCAAATGGATTTCAGAGTTTTTTCTTATTCTTTCATGTTTTTAGTTTATATATTTTTGGGATTGTATTCTGGTCTATTTGACCTAAAATAATTAATCATTATTAGTGGTGGGTTATTGTCATTACTTTTTACCTTTCAAGATATGGTAAGTGGTTTTTTGTGCGTGCGAATAGGTACTCATGAAAATTCCTCCAAGATAGAGGTTTATTCCTTCAACACTACTTCTCAACCCCTAGCCTTCGAGAGGTGGGTTTGGGGAATGGTAGGTCACAAGCCCCAGGGGACGGGTCGTGATAAAAAAGATAATATTTTTCATTCCCACTATTACAATGATGAGGTTATAAGGTAAGATAAAAATAAATAGTCATTAACTTAAACTCAATATTATGTGAATGGATTTCTATCAAAAGAACAAGAAATTATCTATACTATAATATAAGCCTTAGTTTTTTTGTATTTAAAGCTAATCTAGTGTTGTGTATTGCACAATCAAATCTTGGTGAAGTGCATGATAGAATACATCAATGAAATTGAATGAAAATATCTTAAAAATATCAGGGTGTAAAATTTATGATTTTGAGTATATGCGGATGAGGTTAATACTCAATGGTGGGGAGATCATTGTGGGGTCGAAATTGAACATGCATTCAATTTTTGTGTTCCTTAAATTGTATAGTTGTAGAGGTGGATTTTCGAGAGAAAAATATAACGGATTATCATCATTATAGTTCTGTTGTTTATCATAGAATTCATATAATGTATAAATCATAGAAGGAATAATTTTAGTGGTCTTATAGGAAAATTCATGTGGAATTGTTTGATTCAAGATTATAGATATGTTAGCAAGTCAAGGAAGCGCATTAGTTGCTAGAAAGGTATATTGAAATACTTTCATGTGTAGGACCCCAGGACACCCTGAGAGGGGAGGGGTGAATCAGGGTGACAACTTTTTCTATTAAATTATAGGATCTTGTTCCCACGTTGGTAGGAACTTGTAAAAAATATATGACGGATAAGATTAGAAATCAGACATTCACATGAACAGAGAAGACACTTCACTTTTTACTTGGTTCACCACTAAGGGCCATGTCCAAGGAGCATACGCTGACAGGTTTTCGGTCGTACCCAATTCCACTAATCTTCAGTAGTTGTGGATTACAATGGTTCTGGAACAATCACTATGTCCCAGGCTCACTGCCTTTATAAAGGTTCAGTGATAGCTCCCTTCTTCCCTCGGATCACTCTCGTTTACTCCCCCTGGCT
The DNA here is from genome assembly GCA_963277665.1 of Viscum album. Classification (NCBI taxonomy): domain Eukaryota; kingdom Viridiplantae; phylum Streptophyta; class Magnoliopsida; order Santalales; family Viscaceae; genus Viscum; species Viscum album. The sequence continues at coordinate 663,200,698 of OY728151.1, read as the reverse complement.
CACTTCCCTTGGTGAATTCCCACTCAGTTTTTAGACATGAAGGTCTCTTCAATAGATTTGCATTAACGTCTTTGCCTCTACTCAGTACACGACTCTGCATGCATCGAAGTCCGGAATAGATGCACTAGAATGCACAAAACCATTGAACCAGATAACCAGAACCTGCAGACAAACATCACTGGCAATTGCGCGCAACACAAAACCTTTGCGCGCAAAACCTTCTTATCACGTACAAACATTAATTTTCGCGCGGAAAACTATTTCACGCAAAAACCCCCTTTTTCGCGCAACTATATCTTTTATGCGCGAACCCAATTTTTATGCACAACTCTTCATTTTTCGCGCATCCCGAAATTCTCCTCCCAATTCAGAGAATTTATCACAAGCCCATTTACGTGATCCTTTCTCACGCATCAGACCTCAGAACTTTTCTAAAACTTCAACTATATGGAATGAAGGGGGTCACCTAATATTTATAGGTGTCAAAGTCCCCCATGCGCAAAAACCTTTGTGGCTCGTAAAACCTCTCATCTAATGCGTAATCTTTCACACTGATACCATTTTTCACGCACATCATCAGATATTTCGCGCAACCCACGCCTTTTCCGTTTTTTGACGTTATGATTCTGAAACAGTGTTTGTGCGAAAAACCTCGATCCTCCATTTCGTGAATCCCTCTCTTTTTCATGAACAACTCAATTTTTTTTGTGCAAGGCTCTTATTTTTCATGAACCACGTCCTCTTTGTGCGCACCTCCTTTTGCAGACAATCCATGTCATCATTTTTCGATTTTCAGGCCCAATTTTTTTTCATACACTGGGAAATAGCGCCACCTTCAATACTGTTGTCAGCTTGAACTGTATGATAACATTGCTGACACACATTCAGAACATTCACTGAGGATTGACAAAAAACACAAACCAAAACCATATTAATGCATAGAACAGCCATGGTTCCAACGATATCTCTTTTGGGTTTGTTGGAAATCACCAAATAAATTCAATATATCACCATCCATAGGCATAACAAAAATGCAAGGATCAACTCATCCAACACTCTAAGTCTACGTGAGCAATGCTCGATGTAGAAAACAAGAGTGGAAGCTTGAATTGGGTTCCCGTGTTTTGGAATGCTCAAAGACGCTCATGAAATTTTCTTACAGTGTTAATTCCGTCTCATCCTATCACCAACACTGAAATCTCATCATGTCATAGAAGCAATACATTTCCACAGACCACAAAAGAATTACATGTCCACAGAGAATCCTGAATTCCTAAATTTATTCCTTTCATTTCTCCCCCATTGACAATAATCCCAAAGGCGGATAGTTTAATCAATTTTTAGCTCAATCCATACTCCCCATGGATAGTATCTCCCCCATAATCCTGCATCACACCCATAAATAGATAGAAACAGTTACCGTAATTGGGGAGAGGGGATTTTGGAACATCCTTAGGCAGTAGGAGGTGGTTGAACACTGAGGTTCAACCGATGCTTTTCAAACACAACTGCTGGCAGTGGTTTTATTAGGATATCAGCTACTTGCTCATTAGTTCCCACGTGATCCATTAAAATCATCACTTGGTCAACTTTTTCTTTGATAATGTGATACCTGATTTCAATATGTTTTGTACCAGAATGATGAGCAGGATTCTTCGTGAGATCAATTGCACTCTTGTTATCACAGTAAATTACCATTGGTATCTTTACCTCATCACCAATATCTATTAATTGTTTCTTCATCCATAATAGTTGAGTGCACGCCTTTGTGGTGGATATATACTCAGCTTCAGAAGTACTAAGAGAAGTACTTTCTTTATTTCTTGCTCATCCAGCCGACATAGTTATTTACCAATAACGAATGCTCCACCACTGGTGGATTTTATGTCCACAACATCGCCAGCCCAGTCAGCATCTGAAAATGCTGATAATTAAAAGTCCCTTCCTACACCAAAGTATAATCCATAATTGTTAGTACCTTGAATATACCTCATGATTCTTTTTACTACTTCCAAATGTTCCTCCATTGGATTACTCTGAAAGCGGGCTGCAAGACATATGGCAAAGACAATATCTGGTCATGTCGTTGTTAGGTACAGTATTCTTCCAATGATCCTTCTGTACATGGTGGGATCTAAAGATTTCTCAATCTCATGCTTTCCATGTTTTGTTCCAACTGCAATCGGAGTTGAAATTTGTTTGGGGTCTTGCATATTAAACTTCTTTAGAAGCACTCTTGCATACTTTTCCTGAGAGATAAAAGTGTAGTCTTTCCTTTGAGTCACCTGCAGTCCCATGAAATATGTGAGCTCCCCAGTCATTGACATTTCAAATTCTGATTTCATAGGATTGGCAAATTCATCCACTGATTTCTTCCTACTGCCACAAAATATAATGCCATCGACGTAAACGAGAACCATGAACTGATCTTTCAGAGAATTATTCACATAGAGATTGTGATCTACTCCTCCTCTTTTTAATTCCAACATCTGGAGATAAGAATCTAGTTTTGAGTACCACGCCTGTGGTGCCTGTTTCAAGCCATAAAGTGCTTTATTTAGCTTGCATACCTTTGATTCAACAACACCAAGAAGAAAACCCACTGGTTGTTCAATGTAGACTTCTTCTTCGAGTACACCATTAAAAAATGTTTTCATGACATCCATTTCATATACATTATATCCTCTCTGGAGAGCCATGGAAAGGAACAACCTGGTTGACTCCAGTCTAGCCACTATAGTAAAGGTTTCTTCAACATCAACACCTTCAATCTGAGAATACCCTTTACATACCAGTCGAGCCTTGTTTCTGATAACACTTCCATGCTCATCAAAATTGTTTTTTAAATTCCATTTTTTTCCAATCACATTGTGACCTCTGGGTCTCTGGACAAGATCCCATCTCTGATTCTTGTCAATCTGATCTATCTCTTCATTCATGGATTTCACCCAGGATTCATCCTTTGCAGCATCTTCAAATGAGGTTGGCTCCAAAACAAACAGAAATGTAGAAGGTGTGTTATTCCTCATCCTCCTTGTCTATGTGGGTGCATTCCTATCTCCAATTATGTTAGATGGATCAATCTCTGCACTTCAATTTCTCATGTGAGGTTCAGTCGCATTCTCACCATCCAAGATTTCCTCTTTAGATTCTTTGTCTGAGTCAACATCATGATGTGACCCCTGGGCGTTTTTTACACCTTCCTCTATTTCTGTATTTATATTTATTCCATGTTCAAATTCATTCTCATCTTCTATCTCATCAGCATAGGTACTATTTAAAACATTCTGGGTTTTTCCTTCAATGATTTTGACATCGTTGCTTTCCAAAATCCTCCACATGCATTTATTGAAACACTTGTAAGATTTGTTGTTCATTGGATTCCCATGAAAAATTACATCATCAGCATTGTGATAAAACTTTCCTTGGCTTCCTTCTTTATTCAGAATGAGAAATTTGCTTCCGAAAATATGAAATTATTTCAAAGAAGGCATCCTTCCATGCCACAATTCATATGGTGTCTTCTTTTCTCCCATATAGAGCCTTGTTCGATTCTGAATGTGCACCGCAGCTTCAACAACCTCCTTCCAGAAATGGCGAGAGATACCACTCTCAATCAACATAGTCTTGGCCATATTTTTGACCTGTCGATTCCGACAGTCAATAACATCATTTTGTTGTGGAGTTCTCACAACAGCTACCTCATGCTATATTCCATGTTTTTCTAGGTAATTTTCAAACTCGATGTACGCGTATTCCCCTCCATTGTCAGATCACATGACTTTTATTGGCCGTCAAGTATCATTCTCGGCAATCCGGCGATATGTTTTTATGCAATAGAGTACTTGTCTCTTCCTGTGAATCACCATTACACAAGCCATTCTACTATAATCATCAATGAAAAGGATGAAGTAACTTTCTCCGTACGTTCCAGCTACATTTATTGGGCCACATACGTCAGTATGAATGAGATCAAGAAGATGTGATAACCTTTTCTTCTTTGGCCGATATGAATTACAGACCAGCTTCCCACGAATACAAGCATCAAAAGACTTTTCCAGTTCACGTTTTAGAATGGGAATATCCATGACTATATTCATCTTTGATGTCTTTTCCTTGTCTTGTGGGTTAATGTGCCACAGCATTCGATGCCACCAATTGTTTTCTTCTTAAAAAGACAAATAGAAAGAGTTAACTTTGCTGTCAAGATGATATAAGTTTCCATCTGTTCTACAGCCTTTCATAAGAGAAATCCATGTTTTCCCATTTATAGTGCATCCTTTTTGATTGAAGGTTACTATGAGCCATGAGTCACAAAGTTGACTTACACTGAGGAGATTGTGGCGTAGACCATCCACATAAAGAACATCAGTCTTCTTCAGCTCCCCGTTGGCGAGAGCAGTATTCCCACTACCTTTAATCTTCAAAGCACCATCATTACCAAACCGTACTTATCCATCTACCTTCTTTTCAATGTTCTTCAAAAGGTCATCATTTCCTGCCATATGGGAAGAACATCCACTATCAAGGATCCAGGTGCTGCTGCTTTTTTCAGCTTTGAGGGATACTTCTGAAAGATTGGATTTCTCGATCTTCTTCTTCTCTTTCCATGAGATATTGGATTGAGCATAAGATAATGATGTCCTTTTAATACTTTATTCTACATAATCTGATTCTTTATACCCATAATCTTCTTCCATAGGTGAAAAATTGTTTGTGAGAAAAACATCATCAGGAGGATGAAAACTGGACCGTCATTGAGTGTTGTGTGAATTTCTCTTGTCGTACTACTGCCTGCAATACATCGCTTTATGGCCAAAGATAAAAAAATAAAATAGTGACCATAGAAGTTATTTCTTTTATAAAATGGAGGATATGAAATTGGTCTCTTTTGTTTACTTCCCAGATCATCCCCATTCAAGTAGCTCCTTGCCTCTTCGCAGTACGACATGGTATTGCCCAGATAACCAATGAACTGACACTTCATGAGAGGAAATGTCTTTTCACTTGAATTTCTCCTTATTCATTCTTCCTTGGGAGAATAGTTGAACTGCCTGTCATTTCTGAAAGTTTGAGGATAATTTTCAATTCAACTTTTAGTTTGGGTTGGGCGTTTCTTTTTCATCATTTCAGGTAATGTTTCATCATGTCCAACTTTCATCTTGTTGTTATTTTGGCTCTCTTTACTTCTAGAATTTGATGTCTCTGCTTCATAGCCAATTCCACTCATTCCCATGTAAGTGTGTCTTTGATCACTTAAGATTTTTCAAACACCATCTGAACCACACTTGGAACTTGCTAGTAATTCTGCATCTAAGAATCTTATGAAATGAATTTGCTTCTTTCCCTCATTTGTCATTGGTTGACATTCAATTTTACTTCTAAGAGTAACAACTTCATCCTCATGTCCCTCAACAGTCATGAAATTCTCTTCTAGTATGGATGAAAGTTCATTTATGACCTTTGATTGTTCTTCAATTTTAAGCTTTAGTTCGACTACATCATCTGTGCTTTCAAGGATTGAAGACTTAAATCTCACTAGTTCTTCTAGTCATTCAATCTCTGCTTCAAGCTCATTAACATATTCTGATGATTCTTCCAACATTTCCTTCCACTTATTACATATCTTACATTTATTCTTATGATTGGAAAATCCATCCTTAATTTGGGTCTTTGAATCACCATTAGAAATAATCTTATTATCTCTATCTTTATTGGTCAAGGGTTCTTGACATTTCAATGGTAGCCATCATGGAAGTATGGATTCCTGCTTTGAATTCTGGTTCTTCTTCATCACACAATTCAGTATCATCATCTTTCTCTTCACAGAGAAAACTCTTCCTTTGTATTTTATTTCCAGATTTAAAGTATCCCATTTTGAAAAACCTTCTCCGAGGCTTCTCGATTTCTTCGTCTTCGTTTTCATCATCATTAAACGTTCTTTGGAACTGAGAGGCAATGTGACCGACTCTTCCACAATGAAAACATGCCAGAGGTAGCTTGCCTTTAAATTTACCTTTTCCCTTCTTCAACATCTTGGCTATGAGAGAAAGAATTTACCATTCCTCTTCATCTTAACCACCATTATCTTCTGATATTTTCAGTTTTTCCATGGCTTTGAATGCCATTTCCTTTCTTACAGGAGTTGTGGCATCTTTGGGTTTGACACTCATCTCATATGCCACTAGACTACATAAAAGATCATCTAGAGAGTGTTTGTATAGATCCCTTTCTTCAAGGGCTAACATATTTGCATTGTACATAGGAGGAAGTCTTCTCAGTATCTTCTTAACGATATAAATGTCTTTGATTTCTTCTCCAAGACCTCTAATTGATCCTACTTCTTCAGTAATTCGATTGAAGAATGAATCTGAATTCTCATTAGGATGCATCTTTAAATAATCAAACTTGTTGTGTAAGACTTGAAGATTAGCCTCCATCACTTTGCTGTCTCCATCATAGATGATTTCAATTTTATCCTACATAGACTTTTCTGAGGTGCAACTCAACACCTTTAGATAGATCTGATCTGAAAGAGCTGTAGTGAGAGCATTCTGCGCATTAGCATCAGCATCAAGAATTTTTCTATCGGCATCTATCATAGCTAGCCCTGTTGGATAAGTAACATGTATACTTTGGACAGTGGAAAATAGGACTTCCATTCCAAGGGATCTTAGATCAGATCTCATTCTATTCTTCCAAATCTAAAAATTACATCCATTGTAGAGAGGGACTCCCCTAATATTGACTGTATTTTTCATGATGACAAAGGACATATTTAACACCAACAACCTCCCTCTGATACCACTTGTAGGTCCCCGGGACACCCTGAGAGGGGAGGGGTGAATTCGAGTGACAACTTTATCTTTTAATGTATAGGATCTTGTTCCCACGTTGGTAGGAACATGAAAAACCTATATGATGGATAAGATTAGAAAGAAGAAATTCACATGCCGAGAGAAGACACAACACTTTTTACTTGGTTCACCAATAAGGGCTACGTCCAAGGATCATACGCTGACAGGTTGTCGGTCGTACCAAATTCCACTAATCTTCACTAGTTGTGGATTACAATGGTTCGAGAAAAATCACTATATCCCAGGATCACTACCTTTACAAAGGTTCTGGGATAGCTCACTGCTTCCCTCGGGTCACTCCCATTGACTCCCCCTAGCTCACTGCACTTGGTGAAGTCCCACTCAGTTTATGGCCGTGAAGGTCTCTTCAATAGATTAGAATTAAAGTCATTGCCTTTGCTTAGCATCAGACTCTTCTTGCATAAATGTTCGGAATAGATTCACTAGAACACACAGAACCACTAAACTAGACAACCATAACGTGCATACAAACTTCACTGACAATTGCGCACAACACCAAACCATTGCGTGAAAAACCATCTTATCACGCGCAAACATTACTTTTCGCGCGCAAAAATATTTCGCGCAAAACTCCCTTTTTCACGCAACTGTATCTTTTATGTGTGAACCCATTTTTTAACCACATCTCTTCATTTTTCACGCATCCCAAAATTTTCCGCGCAATTCAGTGAATTTTTTACAAGCCCATTTTCGCGATCCCTTTTTGCGCATCAAACCTCATATCTTTTCTAAAACTTCAACTGTACAGAATGAAGGGGGTCACCTCATATTTATAGGCATCAAAGACCCCCACGCTCAGAAACATTTTTGGCATGTAAAACCTCTCATCATGCGTGTAATCTTTCACTCTAATACCATTTTTCATGCACATCATCAGATATTTCGCCCAACACATTCCATTTCCGTTTTTGACGTTCTGATTCCGAAACATTGTTTGTGCGAAAAACCTCGATCCTCCATTTCGCGAATCCCTCTATTTTTCGTGCCCAACTCAAATTTTTCACGCAAGGCTCTTATTTTTCATGCACGACTTCCTCTTTGTTCGCACCTCCTTTTTCAGACAATACATGTCTTCATTTTCTGATTTTGAGGCCCTAAAATTTGGTAAACACTGCGAAATAGTGCCAGCTTCAATATTGTTGTCTACTTGAACTGTATGATCACTTTTCTGGCACACATTCAGAACTTCCACTAAGGATTGACAACAAACACAAACCAAAACTATATTCTAGCATAGAACAACCATGGTTCCAACATCATGTCCCTCTATTGAAATTGCAATAGATAGTGATGGAATTTTTTTCATGTATCCCATCAACAGTCTGAATGAAAAATCGTATATGCATGATTGTGAATCATCTCACAATGTCAGACCATTTAATACATATTTATGAAATCTTATAGGGTGGAGGATCAATCAAAATTCTATATCATGGATTTGAAAAAGAGGCATGGTATTCCTATTTCTATTATATAAGGTATATATTTGAGCTTAACATCTCTTTTTTGAAATCCCTTATAAGATGCACTTTAGACTTAGTTGATGACGAGTACAATGTATCAACCTCATAAGGTTGGGGAATATGAATGAATGATACAATCTATGGAAGATATGTTGTTGTTTTTTCGGATGGATTTTGGTTTCTCATTAGAGGATCACATACTGTTAGTATAATTCTCATATAATAAAAGTTATCAAGACTCGATACATTTGGATCCATTTTAAGCATTGCATGGTCATCCATGTTTTCTTCTACTATATTGGGTTGAAATAAGAGAATCGTCATTGGTTTTTACAAGTATTTCTATGATAAAATAAATATGATTATACTGATTAGGATGCAAATGGAGATGGATCATAGTCGTTAGAAATCATAGGCTAACCATCGGTAATGACCATTATGATTTGAGGGTATAATCATGTGTTCAAGAAAGTGTATTCTAGAAGTTGAAATCCTCAATTTGTAAGGCATAAAATGTTTTCTCAAATGTATATTTGGTATTTTGAGATATGTGAGTTGGTTTGAGAGTTGGATTATCTATTCGATTTTCCACCATGGTTTGGGGTAGTGAATAATGTTTTTCATGTTTCTTAGTTGAAGAGGTATCATACAGATCCTCACTATGTGATTCGATGGAACCAAGAAGACCTAGACCCAGATTATATGTTGATGAAAAATCCAGTTCAAATTGGGGATAGGATTGAAAATGTATTGAATGGTAAATGTATCAGTCTTGTTTAGTTTTTGTGGATGTAAGGTCAAATTTCGGTGGAGACAGACAAGAGGGAGAAAGGGACGGTTGAGAAAATGTTATGTTCTCTTTTATCAAAGTGATAGTTCTCGAAATTCCGAGGATGGATATTCTAATGGTAGAAAAAATGTAGTACCCCTATTTTGAATAATTTAATAATTTTTATTTCAATATTGTGTGTATGTTTTTTTGGAAAATTCATGGGGAGTTTGGAAAGGTTTTGGAAATGTTTGGTACCTTTTTAATGGGAGTATGGATTGGGAATGGATATGGGAGACCATGAAAAAAACCCATGTAACTATGAAATATGGGATAGAGTGCTCCACATTAATGTCAAATAGTTTGTCAAACCATGTGGTGTTACCATTATAGCACCCCTTCCAACAATAGCAGGATCACATTTAGTGAACGCTTTTTCTAACTGTTCAGAGCAACAAAAACAAGGTTTAAAAAATGGGATCACTAATTATATTTTTAAACAATTCATTTTATCCCTAATTGGTATTTTTGGTTCTTGAGGTTCAAATTGTCCCTCCCTTATTTTATAGAGGTGATTGGAAGGGTTTTCAAGGTGCAGCGTATGCTTTTCTTTAATGTTAGCTTATTCGCTAGGATCTTTCTTTGTTTTCCTTAAATATAGTTCTCCCTCTCACTCAATTTTATATTTCTAAAACTATCAAATTTTGATAGAGGTTTTTTGTTTCATAAAATGGTGAGATATGGTCTTGTTAATTCAAAGAAAAGTGATCAAAAGCTATTTTGGGGGAGAGTTAACATGTATTTGGGGTGTGGTTGTGAGTTGGATAATTCCACCGAAACCCTAAAGTAGGATGCATCTCTCTTGAATCAATTTTTTTATAAATGGAAGAATTGTTTTCCATTATATGGTTTCTCTTGGATTTTGGGGTGATTATGATTTGTGTTTCTATCTGGAAATTCATTTCATGAAGATTTCTAGATTTTTGTAAAATAGGGTTATTGTACTGAAATGTTCATTGTTGACATATTTAAAAATGTAGATTTTAAAATTATAAGAATCTGATTATTTATGAATTTGATTTTGTGAAATTATTTTTCAACAAAATTGTTTTCTTTATAGAAATTTAATGTTGCACAGATGATATCCTAAGGGATTGTTTGGTTGTGAATAGTTGTCTTCATATTGTTGTGGCTCAAGTGGGTGTATATTCTTGTTTATTGGATTGTGTTACATAAAAATGTTTTGGAATGATGAGAAGTATGTAAGAAGTACCACTTAAGAAGGGGGTGGATAGTGGATTTAAGGTCCACTATCAATGATAGGCGGACATGAAGAACATTCTACATTGGGAAAGGTGTAAATGGGTTGGAACAGGAAATTGCACTCTAAATACTTACCAGTTTTTATGTATGAAAATATACTATTTTGATTTGGTTTTGTGTGGTTATGTAAGGAGGAAATTTATGTTCTAATATGTGATAATAAAATTTATGATGTCATGGTTGTTTTATATCATTTTTATTGTGTCGATTTGGGTGAAATTTTTTGGGTAAGGGTGTGTTTGAATTGCTAGAAACTATTACAATATTTGATGTTTTATATAAACTTTTTTTTATAAATGTTCTCAATTATCCATCATAATGGAATTTCAATGGAGGTTTTTTGGGAGAAAACCTACTGAGTATTATTACTCACCTCATATTTTGTATCTGTGGTGCTTTTGCAGATGTGGTATTCTTGGTCACAGGTAAGGGTAAAGCATTTCATTTTTCTAGAGGTTCATTGCAATTCTTGGGTGGTATTGTGGTGCATGGAGCATGTAGCTTGAAGTGGATGTGTGGAGTGTTCCTTGTTTTACATTGGGTTAAATTTCTTATTCCACTACTTGGTAATTTTATATTGGGATTTTTTGGATAGTTTTATAGGTTATTAGAATTGTCATGGAATAGTTTAGTTTTCTTTTGGTAATGTTTTATAGTGGATTACATTGTTGAATTGCATAATATAGTTGTTTTTGGTAATGAATAGTTTGGTTGGTTTTTTTCTAATGTATAATCATTCTCAAATTTTTCTTGTAGCCATTGCAATTTATTTCCATCCTTTGGGGCATTGGGAGCATCGTCTAAGGCCATGTAGCATCTCACCAACTTCTCAAGACAATGAAGAAGGGAAAAGATGTTTAAAAAAAGGATTCCATCCTATTAATTTGGTATGCCATATATTGTAATTATGACCCTTTTATTATGCAACAATTTCAATAGTAATTAGAGTAAATAATTGTCAACATAGTAGTACTAAAATGGGCTATGTAATTGTTAACTATTATGATAATAAATTAAAAGTAACCCAAAAATTTGGATTAATTTTATTAAACTAATATATTTTATTTATAATTAATAAAACATAAAATATATGACTTTTTTCCTCTCGGAAATATTTTTTACATTTAAAATTTATTATTTATAAAAAATTCTTGAATTTGACTCCATTTTTTGGAAATAATATTTTGAAGGGACAAAAATGTTATATGATTGGTTAGAAATAATAATTTTAAATTGAAATTATTTCTTATAATGGTAATTTATCTTTGATTTTTATTTATGAAATAATTAAAAAAATTCTTAGGAAACAAGAATTCAATACATATTTTTTAAATACGATAATCATATTAATGATATAAAAAATATTCAAAGATTTATTATTCTATTAAATTGTGGTGATACAAGTATTATATAATTAAATATAACATATTTTCAATAATATACATTTTTATATCAAAATACATTTGTTTTATTCATGTTTTTAAAATCTAACACAATTAATAACCCCATAATTGGTATAAATTGTATTTCATTTCGTATAATATTTTATCAAGTAAGATAAAATTTTATGAAAATATTATTTTGATATGAGGGATTTTTATATGATTTAAAATATAATATAGGATCAATTTATTATCCACTTATCCATATAAAGAAACTATCTTGACCCTAAAAGTGTAAAATCACCATTATCATTATATTTATAGAAATGATTAAAGCATGTTAAAAAATTTAGATAAGGGTAATTACATACTATAAAATGGTAATATTATATGTGATGTTGTTATTTTCAATAAAAATAATCATCTCATTGAATAATATAATTTTTTAAGGATTTTAATATGAATATAAATATATATTAATTTATTACATTTACAAGTTCCAATAGTTTTCGCCCCTATCTTATAAAAAGAAATCTCCACTACACTTTATATGAAACTTCAAAAGTATTTATTGATGTCCAATAGGGATAAAACCAATCCAAAAATACTTCCTCACGTTTTAGTTGATTATATATGGATGATTATGACACATAGACAACTTTATTTTCATTTAAAATGATTTTTTCAGATGCAGTTATATAGTTCATAACCAAACATTTTAGTTTTATTTTTTCATATACATCCATGAAATTGTAATCAATCATTATAAAATAATAATGCTTCTATATATCATATTATGAAATGTTATCATTATAATGTGTTTTCTTATATCCATATCATATTCAATCAAATAGTAAATGAAACTATTGTTTATGATTGCAGAGGACTACTGCTTCACGAACCAATATAATTTCTTTTCCATCACCAAATCTCACAACTAGTTAAAATGATAAAATTATATTCAATATATTATATAATGATCTTAATTATAATTATTAATATATAACATATCATATGTTTTCTCTATGTTTCATTCATTTATACATGATAATTTTGTACATGCGTAAATGTGGACTACCGCCTATATGAAGTATTCTTATTTTTTCTTCATGACCACACAACATGGAAGATAAATAAATATTTTACTATATAAATATAAAATATTTTATTAAATGTAAAATTTTAATTATTAAATGATAAAATTATATATATATTCTTTTCCTGTTGATCTTCTAATGACCCAAAAATTCAATGTAATTTTTTTATTTACATATAATTATTTTCAGATCGGATGCTTTGATGAAAATTAATTATGAAGTTTGATGGTCCTAGATTTGAATTTTGAACTTTTTATCAATTAGATAAGTAATTTTCCATGTGGTGTTTTCCAAAATTTAAACCAGTGCTCGGATCAAAAATTTTAGGGCACTATCCAACACAAAACTCCTAGATTTTCCAAAAAAAGGACCCAAATTTGGTCAGCAAGGCTCGACCAGAAAAGTTTTTTTTCCAAATTTTAGAGATAAATAAAACAAATTATAATGATATTTTATTTTCTTTTTCGAAACCATTGAGCGGAAGACATTGGTGCTATGGTGAAACATTAAGGTGCATTAAATAGATAATAACAGATGCGTTGTTTCATAAATGAAACATTGTAATGACGTGACATTGCAGCGTAATAAAGAAAGAGGGAAGTGTTAACTATTAATGTGTTAAGGTATTATAGAGTTGGGAATCAAAGGGGGTAAATTTTTTGGACTAACTAATGGTGAGAATTATCTCTAATGAAGAACAACATATGTCGGTGGATCATTAACGACATCTACATGTCAAAATGAATGGGACTGGTGAGTTACGAACACCTTCGAACTCTTGAATCATCATGTGCTGACTGATTCAACGATGAACTGCATCAAGTTGGTCATTAAATTTTTTTATGATTTCCTCGTTCTTATTCAAAAAAACATTATGGATTAAACATTGAATATGATGAACTGTGGATCATTTGTTATTGTGGGAAGGTGTTTTTAATATGGGATTTTCAATGAGATTGATGTTTATATTATAGAAATATGATCCCAAGTCTCCCTTTTTTCTAAAATGATAACTCAGAGGGTGTAGGATGACCGGAACATGGGCCATGTTCCTTGGCCTTGTCTGTTCCATGTGGATGAGCATTAATATTGGTGGAATGGAAAATTCAAAGCCTTTGTATGGAAGGAGACAACCCCCTGAGGCTGAAGGCACGTGAAGCGGGAACAACGAACAACTGGTGCATACCTGGAGGTCTGTGGAAGATCCCGACAAGCAGCCGGTACATGCGGCACCCCACAACGAATCACTAGTAGGAGCACCGTGGCCGACCCAGGACATGACAGAGTTGCAGGAGCTACCGGCGTCCAGCAATGGGTGCACGCAGCCACCTGGCCACATCGCGTGCATTATTCTGTGGCCAACAATCTGCAGTGGAGGCGCTGGCCCAATGGATGAACCGTAAGGTGAGGGGGAGCAGAAGAAGCTTCCAATTATGATCCAGTTAGAAGAAGGTTGGCCTGCCTATGATGGACTATACAGGGCACTGGCAGCCCCAACGGGCCACACTTGGTCGGACCTTGGTCGGTCTACATCTGGGATAGGTCATCGGACCCGTGTTGGGTCAGTGGACCCTGGTCTGGGGTTGGGTTAGGTCATTCCATCTAGGTTGGACCAGAAAAGGATTGAACTGACCCCCTTTGAAAAAATGTCAATATCTTTCAATCTGGGCATCAGATTGATGACCAGTTTGAAGAGTTGGAACCCTCGCGATGAGAAGGATAATTTGGAATACTCTATGAAGTTTTGTGTGGATGTAGATATTCTAAAAATGGATTTAGGAGCGGTTCTCCTAGAATCATGCACACATCATGTGAAACCCTAAAGTTGGATGAGACCAAAATATTGCTGACAAGAGACCCTCTGTGGATCCAATACAATGGCCCCATGAGATGTATACTCTCTGGGACATTGAATTCCAATAGTGGGTATCAACTTTGGGTGACCAAGTAGAACTAAAGAACTCGATAGGAGGTGTATCTCAGTATGGCCATGGTTGGATGCGGCTTCTGTGTGACCCGACATGCCCATGGTGGGGAGCGACTTATGTGTCGCCCAACTTACAGATGGTACTAATCTGGGATGTGTTCCACAATGATCAAAGATTAGTGGGATGAATCTCATTTGGGACCCAATAGTCCCACCGTACTCATTGAGGTGGAGTTACTCAGTTGCCCATGGTGTTCGATGATGTGACTAATAATCCTACTTTACAACTATAAATTATAATAGTTGTGTGCTATCTTGTCTATTGATCATGCTACACGAACATGTTTCATGGTTTTCTCTATGAGTTTCTTTGTAGTATTTTCTCAGTGTTTTTGGTTCAATTCGGAATATATTATTACCCACCCTTGCACGTTCTTCGCCCGCATATGCAGTGTCAAGTGTAGATGAACACCACCTATATGGAGGACATGGTGGCCTTGTACCCAGTGGTGGCTAGTGAGACCAGGTTGGCAGGGCATAATTCTACTGCTTCTTGCACCTACTATGTACTTACCCATCTGGTGGGGTTTCCAGTAGACAACATTAATATTATTCCTTGTACTTTATTGTTTTCTATTTACCTTTACATGGGTTTATATTCAGTCCCATTTCACATATAGTATATACATTTACACGGTGGTTGTTTAGTGGCATGCATGATTACTTTTCCAGTATTGGGATGTGGTTTGGTGTGCATTCATACATGTACTCAAGAAAATTCCCCCCACATCCTGGGTGATGCCTTCAGGACGGTCTCCAACCCCTCACATTTGAGAGGCGGGCTTGGGGTATTTCATGGCATGGGCCCTAGTTTATGGGTCATCACAACATGGTATCAAAGGTGTTCAATTCTACCTTAGTGACTAAGAGTCTATTTTATTTTGATTTTGTGGAAACAATGATGAATCTTTTATGTATGACTATCAAATTCGGGAGGTCCATTATTGGTGTGGCATCTAACTTTTACATACACAATAAATATGAATTGTACTTTTAAACCCTGTACATTAAAACACTTGTTGTTGAAGTGTCTTTTTATGATATTTTTTAATAAGAGTTGTCTCTATAGGTATAATTTTCTTTCTATAGTACAACATGATCAATTTGAGGATGCCTCCACACAGAAATCCATCCAGGATTCGTATATGTGATTTTTTACGCAACCTTTATTGCAATGAGGTGTCGGTTCGAGGACCGATTCTAAATATGGACTTTATGGGTGGTGCATTAGTGTTTCTAACACCTGTTGATCGATAGTTATTACGGATGTTACTGTTGTAGGACACGCATTAGATTATCACCTTGCATGAGTTCCAAATAATGTGATGTCACTTTTTTAGGTGAAAGATAAATCCTTAGGCCTCAGAGGACTGACTGGAGGTGGTGATGTGGGTCTTCCACCTAGTGAGGACGCCACATGACCATATGGGGATCACAGCATTGAGACTTCTTCAGGGTTCAATTGGGATATGATGGAGACTGAAGATTCAGATTCATGATGAGGAAACCCTCTCCTTGGATGACTTCAAATGACTTATCCAGGAGTATTTCTTCCTCGAGACCTTATTATTTGGAACATACATCAGATTATTAACCTACAGGATGGCCTCTTGTTAGTGGTTGAGTACTCTATGAGGTTTATAGAACTCTCTCTCTACATGACATATATGGTGTATGGCCATTTAATCATGGCCCAAACCATTGAGTGAGTACTCAGACTATAGATCCTGGAATCCATGGTGTCTCTCAGCATCCCCACTCTCGCTAGAGTGTTGGAGCGTGCCCTTCTTTTAGAGTGCTTCTAGGAGGATCATGAACTAATAGCCGGAGCCACCAGTAGACATCAGGCAGTAGATTCTTTAGTATTGAGTAGCATCCAGCATATGAGGGGACCTGAGTGGGTCAGGTTTCTTAGGTGAAAACCATAGGACTCAGGTTTAGTAGTGTGAGGCACACAAAGAATATCCAGTCAGTATGAATTCTAGTTGTCCTTCATGTGCAATGAATAGAGAAACATGGATCATGACTTCCTGGCCCACCGCACATATGACCAACACACGGTTGAGTGACTACCAAGAGAGAGGTAGTGGTTTATGTTAGAAGGTCCTTAGGGAGGCATACATGGAATGGGAGAAGCCTGAGAAAATGGAGGTAGATGATAGGTGTGTTTGCTACCACCACCACACCTAGGTGGTCCCACATGGGCTTAAGGTGTCAGTGGATAGAGGCAAGTCCATCTTCAGGCAATCAATGCCTATGACCTCGAGGCTCCATATATTTTTTGGGGAACATTTTGTGTCTTCTCCACCGTAGCGGATGTTCTAATAAACACAATTTATAGTAACTCTATGTTTTCCATAGACCACGTTTGAGGCTCAGTTATTATAATGCATCCTTTGGATCGATCCTTAATATTAGAGAATTCTATAGAAGATGATTCGATGATGACAAAATGGATCCATAAATTTGATCTTACTCAAAGAGACCATAGATTTATTCTATATCTCCTAGTAGTGTCATCAAGGACATACGATGACATGTTGTCTATTTAGTGGTTATATATTGTCCCTCCTCAGAACAACTATATTATTCACAATGTTATGTGTTCCCTTGAGGATGGGAACATGTTTTCCTTCACTAGTGAGAGGGGATCTTTAGAAGCACCTAAAATACATTCATGGTGGAGTGTGTGTCAAATCACTCAACAGTTGACTAGCCTTACTCTGAGTGTGGTGGATGGGAGGAGTCTGAGATTTTCCATAGTAGTGGATGAGTATGAAGACACATTTCTTGAGGATATTTTGGTTCTACCTCCTTGTAGTGAAGTAGAATTATGCATTGATCTATACTCAGGGACAACACTAATATCTACTCCGGCATATCAAATGGCTCATACAGAGCATCCTTAACTGATTTTATAGTTGTAGGAATTTATGTACAAGGACATTTTGAAGTCGTACAATTCACAATGGGTATCCCCATTATTGTATATTCCAAGAAGGCAGGCAGGAGTTTTAGGCTATGGATGGACATCTAGCACCTGAACCAAGTGATTGTGAAGAAAAAGTATCCACTACTATGGATTGATGACCTATTCGATCAAATAAATGGATTAAGGTGGTTCTCAATGATATACCTCAGATCATGTTATGACTAACATTGAGTACGAGATAATGATATACAGAAGATAGCCTTCTAAAACTAGTATGACCACTAAGAGTTCTTGGTGACTTCTTTCAGCGTGACCAATGACTCACCAGTTTTCATTTAACTAATAAAAAAGTTCTTCCAGCCATACCTCGATTGTTTCGTGGTGGACTTCATTAATGAGAACATGGTGTAATCAACGTTGATGGACGAGCATTCTACACACCTACATATAATCTTGGAAACATTCTAGATGCACCAGAATTATAGTAAACTCTGGAAGTTCCAGTTCTGGATTCGAGAGGTCCACTTTTTAGGACACATAATCTCGGAGGATAGGGTGGTAGTTGAATGGAAATGATAGAGGAAATACTTTAATGGGATCCACCCTAGTGTGGGACTGAAATGTGGAGTTTCATGGGGTAGCATGGATGCTAATAAATGATCATACACGACTTTTCATGAGTAGCATCACCATTATCTCTATTGACAATAAATGGAAATACCTTCATATAGACAGAAAAGTGTCAACATAGATTCAATGAGCTAATGCCGATACTGAAGAGTGCCCCAATATTGAGACTACCAGAAGAGGGAGTTGAGTATATAGTACTATGAGATCCATTATGGACTAGACTGGGATGTTGTTTGATTCATGATCGTGAAATGATTTCCTATGACTCATGAAAGTTGAAGTAGAATGAGAGAAAGTACCTAACCCATGACATGATATTATTAGTAGTGGTATTTTCCTAGAAGATGTGGCAGCACTAATTGATTGGGTAAAAGTATACCCTCTAATCCAACCATAAGTGTTTCATATATATGTTACAACAAAAGGAAAAGAATCTGAGAGAATGGTGATGGCTGGAGTTCAACCAAGACTATGATGATGTGATAATATATACTCCTAGGAAGGGAAACATAGTGGAAAACATGCTCAGTAGGATGTCAGGTATATAGCTGCGGAGGGAGGTGATAGTGTAGTTATCCACATTTCAGGAATCCTTAATGGATAATGATGGAGCAGCTTACCTTCAGAAAATATCAGTCACTCCCCATATCTTACAGTGAGTCAGGGAGGCACAACTTGTGAATGTGGAATTTGAGGCCCAACGTGCTCAATTATCCTCATGATAGGCTCTAGATTGATTTTTTATAGGTACGTACCAAGTCGTACTTTTTAAGGAATGCATTATAGTACCAATGATGTTATGAGATGAGGCATTGAGAGATTTCCACCCATCTTCTTTGGCAATACATCCTAGTGTGGTGAAGATATACCAGGACCTCTGACATCAGTACTAGTGGCCAGGGATGATGAGTGTAGTGGCAGAGTTTGTTTCATGATGCCAAACCTGTCAGTAAGTGAAGGCTGAGCATCATGTTCTAGTAGGCTTGGCATTGTGACATGAGGTCTCATAGTATAAATTTGATGATATCTTGATAGATTTTGTTATGGTATTACCACACACATCCAAGGGCCTGATTCTAATGGTGTGATGATTGGGAAGGTCATCTCACTTCCTTCCCATCTAAGAGTAGGGATTGGTAGAGGTATTGGGACACCTCTAAATATAGGAGAGTGAGGCTTCATAGGGTGGACATCGACATTTACCTCAGACTGTGACCCTCGTTTTACATCCCCATTGAGAAAGGGATTACAAGAGGCATTTGGACTCAGCTATGCTTATCCACCACCTTTCACCCTCTGATAGATGGTCTAATAGAGTAGATGATTTAGAACATGGGGGCCTGCTTCATGATTTTATCCTTGATTTTGGTCAAAGTTGGAAGGACGGCCAGCCACTGGTGGATTTCACATATAACAACTACAATCACTCCACCATTGGCATGGAACCATTTGAGGCATTGTATGTGTCGCTATGAAAATCACCTATATACTGGAAAATTCTAGGGGATTCAGCAATAATGGGTATAGAGTTGTTATGGGATACCACTGAGGAGGTTCATATCATCCAAGAGTTGATGAGGACTACATAGAGATGGTAGAAATCACATTATAACAAGAGAAAAATTCCCTTGGAGTTCGAGGAAGGATTCCATGAGTTCCTCTGGGTCACATCCCAACGGTGTTTCTAAAGATTTGGTTGTGGCGTCATGTTATCTCTATAGTTCATTAGACCATTCTAGATTCCCAATTGATTTGTCCAGGTGGCATGCTAGCTTGTTTTCCCCCACATATGCAGTAGGTGAATGATGTTTTCTCACATGCTGCAGCTGAAGAGGTACATGCATAATCAATCAAATGTGATCGAATGGGGAGATCTAGACGTTGATGATGGGGAGACATTTTCAGAGTTCCTAAAAGAGATAGAGGATCAACATGCGTGGGTTCTTCATATATGGTTGATTATTATGGTATGAGTTCGGTGGTAGAAAGAGAATCTTCAATAGAGTACCTGGGAGCAGGAAGCTCAGAAACTTTCTCAGTGCACCATTTGTTTGTTTAGCCTTGTTTTGGCTTATGAGGACGTGAATCCCTAAAAGGGGGAGTAATGGAAATTCTCATATATTTTGTGTAATTTTGATTAAAATTAAATTGATTTATTTCGAGACCAGATGCATTTAAGATAGTTGATTTGATTCCCGGTGAACCTAAAATAGAATTTTGGCTTTTTATGTTCTGTATTGTAAATGTGTTAGTGGGGTTTTCTAAAATTTAAAACAATTCATAGAATGAAAATCAAAGGGTACCGTGGAACACAGAACAATTGTATTTTCTTAGAGATGATCTCTTGTGGGATGAGAAGGGTCGATTACATTTTTTGGTTTTAAGTCTTATAAAATAACATATAATGATATTTTGTTTTGTTTTTTCAAAACCATTTAGTAGTGGATGACAGTGCAGTGGTGGGGCGATGAGGTGCATTAAATGAATCATAAAATATATGATGTATAAAAAATTATAACTTTTAATGACATGACATTTCAATGTAATTGAAATTTTGTGATTCATTTTCTTTTAATGGTTCAGCACATTTGAGATTTTGAAATCATATATGGAAATTGATTTGTTGAAATGACAGTGAGAACTCTCCACTAAGACAAACACCTATGATTCGATAATGAATTTGACACATCTCAATGAACGTGAATGGTGAGTGAAGAATGACTTTGACATCTTAAATCCTTGTAGGAATACTACTTCATCCTAGAAATTCTTTGAGGTAGGTGTTAAATTGTTCTGTGTTTTCTCATTCGTATTATAATACAACAAACACGAATCAACCCACGAACATGTTGATATGTGGATCATTTTTTCTTTCCAGATAGTGTTTTCCAGGGGGTATTTGCACCATGATTGATGATAATTCAATATAAATGTTCTCCCAAACCTCAGTCGTTTTTAAACATCCAACGCAGAGGGCACTGGACAACACATACAAGGCCTCAAACCCTCTTCCAGGTGAGTTTATTTGTTGTAGTTCATTCAAATTGGAAGCATGAAAAATTTGAGGCCTTCATCAGAAAGGTGAAACCCCCTAGAATCCAGAGGTGTAGGTAGCGCAATGAATAGACCAACAGTGCAGAACTAGTGGTCTATAGAACAACATGCTAACGTGCCAGTGTTGGAAACCACAATCATCTACCATGGGCCGGAGATGGCACGTCAAGAGGAGAGCCATTGCAGTCCCGGGCCGCGTAGGGGTAAGAGGATCCACCGACCTCCATACCGTTGGTTGGAAATGGGAGAATGAGGCCACCAAAACATGACAGTGCACTATGGACATGGCATTGCACCACGTCACTTGTGGGTAGGCCAGAGGCCCTGCTGATGACCATCACAGAGTGGGGGAGCAGTCACAGATTCTAGCGTCGTCCAGTCCTGGAGAAGTTGGATCCGCCAATGGCAGACTGGACATGTTGAGGGTCAACCCCACGACCCAGAATCGATGCCCCAAAGGGCCAGACCATGCTGGACCCAGCCCGAGATAGGTCTGGTTCGGATCAGTAGACCTGGGTTGGGTTAGACCGAACTGCAACCCAATGATCCACTTTTTGGGAAAATGTCTATATCATTCAATCTGGGAATCCGTTTAATGAGTTTTTTGTGGGTTTGGAATCCTCAAAAAGATGAAAATATTTTGGAATACACCTTAGAGGATTTCAAAGATATTGAAATTTGTTGAATGTCTGGAGAAGCGGTTCTCCGAGAATAAATCCCACTACGTGCAGAAACCCAACAATTGGATGATACCGGAAGGCTACTGACATAGAACTTATATGGATAGGAGGCTATGGTCAAATAGGATGTTGAATTTATGTGACATCTCCTTCCCATACTGGGGACCGACTATGATTGACCTGGGAAACCCACAATACTTGATATGTGGAGTACCTCAATTTGGACAAGGTTGGAAGTGGATTCTCTCTAACCCAACATTCCGATGGTCGGGGAGAAGCTTATGTGCCAATCAACATGCCCAGATAACTCATCATGGATTATTACCAATGTAGTACAAGGTTAGTGGGAAGCATCTTATTATGACCAGGTAGGCCCACTATACTAATTGTGGAGGAGTTTTACAGTAACCCATGGAGTTTGATGTCATGACTAATGGTCCTAAATTCCCACCCTATATTATACCTTGTGTGAGTTGTCTTGTGTTGTGATAATACTTCATGAACATGTTTCATGGTTTTTTCTATGGATTTCTTTGTGGTCTTTCCTTTTTATTTTGGAATCCCTACTAAGTCTATTGTTACTAACCCTTACCTTGGCTTCAGCCACAAGTGTTGTGTCTGGCGGAGATCTCTACCACCTTAACGGAGAACATGGTGGCCGATGGTGGCTACTAAGACCACGTAGTTGGGGCATACATCTGCAGAATCGAGCAGTAACACTATAATTAACCATCATGTAAGGATTCCAGGTGATGAATTTTGGATATTTCCTTGTACTTTCATTCTTTTTGGTTTATCTTTTGTTGGTATTGTATTATGGTCAATTTTACAAACATTTTTCACTTTTACTAACTGGTTTTTAGTGGCATGCATGTTTACTTTTCCAGCTTTCACATGTGGTTCTGTGTGTGTGTATAGGTACTTATGAAAAATGGATCACCCTTGCAGTTGGACACCATCAATACCAGTCTTCGCCGCATGGCCTTCGTGAGGTAGGATTGGGTTATGTCACAGCATGGTCCCCCGGGGACGGGTCATGAATGATATTCTGAATATAATAGTGCTCATCAAGTATACGCACAACCTATCGTCACCAAGATTATATTGCATTTCAATTTTCATAACCATCTGTCATGGTTTTTTAAAAGTATTAGTGTTTTATGAATGTTATAATTTTTTATATATTTTAATTATGTTGATTATGATAAGATGATGAATTTGGCCATAATTAACAAAAAGATTTTATTATGAAAATTATGAACAAAACATCCCCAAAATATCATATGTAGAAATAATTGACTAACTAAATAAACATTTCATTAAAAATATTTAATTTTTTATAGATATGTTATTAAAAATGAATTTTTTGTTAATTAAAAAAATAATTGATATTACTTTATAATTTATGAGTTAAAATACATATATGGAATTCCTAGACGCTAGGTAAGGGATTTAATTACAATATAAATTCATTTAGTCATGTTTTATTAATTTTAAACTAGCTTTTTTATATAGTTTTTATATAAAATTCTGAAAGTATATATCCTGAATATCCTTATTTTCATGAAATTTAATGATTCCTTCGATGTTAATTTTTCATGGGGATTAAGATTGAAATGTTACTCATGTGGAAATTCAATTACATTTTAATCTTATTTTATTTAAAGGATTTTTTACATTCATATGTCCATTTTTGTTAATCATATAGTATTATTTTATAGAACCATATTTTATTCTAATTTGATTATTAGTATTTTTTTCTAGTTTAATTTTCTATTAATATATAATTATTAAATTGAAATAAAAAATTTCATATGGGTGTGATACGAAAAATTTATATTCATTTAGACCCTGAATCATTCTCTTCTATTTCCATGTTTTCTTAATTTTTCAAAAAAAACATCACAGAAGAAAAAAATTCATTAAAAAAAGTAGTTTACATGAAATTTTTCCATGTTTTATTATTTTTAAATGAAAAATTCTTATAGTTAAATTTTGACTACATTTAAAAATTATTGAAGATAATGCTTATTTTTTTACATTTTAAACATGAATTGATTTTACATACATTATGTCCAATATTCTCTTTGATGATTCATTCATATTATTTTAATGTGATATTGAATGAAATTTATTTAGAAAATATTTTTTAAAATATATGTTTTAAAAAAAAATTTAAATAAAAATATATATTCTGTGTAAGAATATTTATAATGATCTTTTAATGGTATTTCTATTGATAAAAATAAAAAAACTATTGATGTTGCTTTCTCTCCAATGGGGACATGTTTTAATTATACAATCTTTATTATTTAAATATATTGATTACAATGTTGCCATATATTATATTAGTATTGAACATCAGAATCATGTAATGGAAGAAAGATGATTATTTTTTCATTGAATAGTGAATGAATCTAAATTATTTATTTATGCATGATACATGACTATTTATTCTGAGGACTATTGAATTTGATATTGTCTATATTAATGGTTAAGGATAATTGTATTTTATGTTTAATGGGATATATTGATATTGATTATAAAAATGGTAGATATCCATTGTAGTTATTAATGAATTGGTTATCATGATACATAATATATGCATATTTAACTTCCATTATATCACGTGATGAATGGGTGGGATCGATATAGAATATATGATTTTTTGAGCCCCATTTTATCTTATGATGATCAAGTTTTTTTTTAAAAAAAAAAAATTCGAAGTCTGATCCCCCTTATTATCACATAATTATTTTTTTTATTTTCAATAATTATAAATGTCTAAGGGCTCTAGTTGTAACTTCACTAAAATAATTTAATAAAATATAACATACTATAAATAAAAAACAAAATTATAAAATTATATATAGCCAGCGTACAACTAGATTTACCCAAATGAAGATAAAATAAATGAAAATTCATATTCTATGCGATGAGTATGGAATAATTCAATGTTATTCATTATTTAGAGCTAGATGGGTAACTCTTATATTTCCATAATTGGTCTTGTATGTCATTTCCATTGTGAGGTCAAAGACAGTCATCAAATCCAATGATGATAAGATTCAAAACCTCTATCTAATCATCAATATGGACATTTTCATGATCAAAATCCTTTAAAAATTAATAATGCATAAAATTCAACCTGTTCTCAAATGTTTCATCATGTCCCTAAGAAAATTTCTCCTAAAATATTATATAAATGTCATATTTTTTTAAACTAGATGATATGTGCATACAACCCACTCCTTGGAAAAACAATTTCCATATTTTATGCTGAAACAAAATTCCACGATAAATAAAGGGGAAATTATAAGTACTATGTACATTTAATTATCATCATGTCATCAAGAACCACTAGTCCGTGATAATTAGATTCCAACATTTCGCCCACATGGTCTTGTTACTTATATAAACCACACATGACCATTTTATTTTCTCCTTGAATGTTAGTATTATCCATATGCACATTATCATGCATGGATTGTTCACAATCAAGTTCCTTTTTGGACCCAGCACAATAAATTGGGACCCCCTCCATAACACCAATTTAACTCCCTACTATTTTTTGATTTATTATTTATTGAATGAATTTTACCTTTTTGATATTTTTCATTTCATGCAAGAATGGTGATATTTTAATTAATATTAATGAAATAAATTTGGATTTTTATGCGAAATACCATCTTAATATTGCACTACATGAAAAATAAAATTTATC
Source organism: Viscum album (assembly GCA_963277665.1). Lineage (NCBI taxonomy): Eukaryota > Viridiplantae > Streptophyta > Magnoliopsida > Santalales > Viscaceae > Viscum > Viscum album. Next base: position 663,174,779 of record OY728151.1, on the reverse strand, counting down.
TTTATTTACATAGAACACCATGGATAGCTTGTGTTATTCGCAACAATAATGTTCCACCATGTCAATCGTAATAATAAAGGCCAAGGATTACAGAAAAATAAAATATTTTTAAAATAAAATTATTAAGTATTATATGATAGAAACCATACATTAAATTAGATGTAATGAATAGTATTAACTAGTTTATAAAAATATGTGGCTTACAGTATATAATTTCAATTAATTGGTTACCAAGTAGTTATAAATGAATATGAAAACTCATTGAATATGATAGTAAAAAATTATTGTTTTTATGGTGAGAATGTTGTTTTACGACAATAAATTAAATCAAATACACTTAATAAGTAATATTAATGTAATATATATGTTATATATTCAATTAAATAATGTTTATTTTTATTAAATATATATTATATACAAATTATAAAGAGAAAACTATATTTTATGATGAAAATATATCTTTTTATAAATGTAGTTTTTCCCACTTTTAATAGAGAATCCATTTTAAATCCCAATTTTTGAGTCATTTAATGACTTAAGATGACAAAATTAACATCATAATTGAAATAAAAACATAAAAATTATTTAAGGTTATTTTTTTGTCATTTCTATATGAGAATTAATTTTTAATGAATATTTCAAAATACGGAAATGTACTTGAAAACGCTCTTTTCATCTGATATATCTATAAGCTCCATTATATTTTTAAATTTTATCAATGTTTTACTAGAAAATTTTTCAGTAATTAATAAAATATTGGTAATTGATATCAATTTCACATTTAAATTTTATATGTAAACAAAGAAAACATTTAAATGATTTTAAGTTAAAACCTCATAGTATGGATTCTTCGGAGGAATAATTTTAATTTAACAATGGTCACTTTTGTGATAAAAATTTTAAAAAATGGATTACATATTTTGAAGATTAATTATATATAATTTCAAATATTGTTAATTTTTATTAACCAAATATACTAGAAAAAATAATTAAAATAAATTACATACATTAAGGTAAAATTAATCTTAACAATGGGCTAAACCATATATTTAGGGTCCATAATGACTTATACACTTATCCAAAATCCATGGGTTGGAAATATTTGGACCCTATTTTCCATTTTATGAATTTTTTATTATTATTATATCAACATGAATCCTGAAAAACGTTTTTGGATTTCACTCCTAAAATATATACTAGAGTCCCACTCCTCTATCATTATAAAAGGAAACCACCACTCCATCTTCTTCAGACCTCAAAAAACAATTCAGTTTGGAAGTTATCTACTCAGTACCATAATAAATATAAATACGATCGTCCTTTAAGACTAAATCTTGGTATACTCTCTTATAAATAATTAATATTGGAGAAACCAATTGGATTTACCCAATAAGGAGGTAAAACATTCCCTTAAGATCATTTCCATTTTTTCCCTCTCCATACGCTCAACTTTATTTATTTCATGATTACATATCCAAATTTATCTTCAATATACTTGTATTTATTTATTGTATGCTTTCTACTGACACATTCACACACCTCCATCTCATGGGTAATGAACTTATTGTTTATGTGTAAAACGATCTTCCACCTCAAAAAACGATGATTGTTTGATTTTCTTACCACCTCTCATGGGGGAAATTATGATAAATATATATTTATATGTATTATATATTATATTTATTATTTCATTAAGATTAATATTTCCATTTTAAAAACATATATTTATTAACGTACGATTTGGTATAAATATGTTAATTTCGTTTGAGGAAGTGTAGAATATTGCCCCCTAAATGTGATGTGATTCGTTCAGACACTACAAGGAATGTATTAAGTGTTGTATAAATAAAATTATATGACATATATAAAATTATAATTATAAATTTATGATATTATAAACATATATACATATATTTAATTTTCGTTCCTTCTTTCAACTGGATAATAAAAACGGATAAACATTCATGCATACAAATGATTTGCCCCTGCATGAATGTGTCTTAAATTTGGTAAATCCACATTTTATTGATTATTATAATAAAAATATAATAAATTTACCTGATATTTATATAATTTGTTACATTCTGAAGCCATTATTTGTGCATAAGCATAGAAAATTTAACAAATTAAGACTTCTGTAGAACAATGTGAATATTTTCTTAAGTGAATCCTTAACATAGAATGGTTAACCAGTGACTAATGTATAGTAATAATAAAATAATATATTGTATTATTAATATTAATATGGTTTTTTTAAATATTTATTATCGATTTATATTTATTTTCAAATCATCTTGAATTAGTACAACAAAAGTAAAGACACAAGGTAAGGGGTTTTCATCCCACATTTTCTTTCTGTGGGATACATGTTATGTGCACCATTTATTCTTTTTGTATATGGGTTTTTAAAAAGAATTATCGAATTATATGGATTTTATAGATTAATTTATGCGTATGAAAATTTCAATTTTTTTCCTTTTCTAAATTTATTAATTGTTTCATAAAATACTAAATCAATTTAATATTTTTGTCTCAATTTTCCTTCTTAAACTCTCATGATTTGTTATGCAACTAAATTATCTATATAGGGGTATATAATTTAATTTTACATTATATAAAATGAATTTAGTTCTTTACATGATATTTTAGGATTCAAAATATATATTTTTATTACATGGAGAGTGTGATCAAAATTAACAAGTTATATGATTTTATTGGTACATTATAATCGATTTTCATGATTTTTTATGTTTATGATTAATTTAAAAAAATAATATGATTAATCTCTCAAGGACATTCATGCTGTTTTTTATTATCTATTTCTTAATTATTTACTATAATTTTGATTCAATTTATTCCACTATTTATTACACATGATAGTTAAAAATGTTTGGAATAAATCCTGACATTACCCACTCTTCGGTTGGAAATATGTGTTTATATAAAATCTTGTTTTTAAAAATGGGGTTCCAAGAATATTCATATATTATCCAATGATAATTAAAATAAATTTTACTATTTTTTAATTTTTCTAATATTTTCAAAGGAATCATGTTTTCTCTTTGAAATTGACTCATTTTTCTAGACTTTTTACGCTAAAAATGGAATGTTCTTTTTTTCTCATATGACATGTACCAATTTATCTAATATCCATCTTTTCAATATTTATTTTAATTTTTAGATGTTTCTTTTTATAAAAATTATTTTACCATTGATTTGTAATGAAATCTATTTCCAATATATTTGAAGCTCGATTTATAAGTTTTCAAGGAATATTAATTTGGAAATGTTTTCAATAATGTTTTGGTTTTTTATAATTGAGAATGGTTATAAGGTTAACCATTCATTGAATTGTTAATATAAAAATTGGAATAAGTTTTTATTCACTCCGTTTATATTGAAAAACATTGTTAAAATGATTTGTAATTATTAACATTATTTAATAGATGGCAATATTATTTATTTTATAAATATTATAAATATTTTTTTAGAAAAGGACATCATGTATATATGGTTACAACCAATCATGTTTGGCAGACCCATGGGTATTGAATAGAAGAATGAAGGATGATAATGGTATCTTGCCAACCACTATGAAACCTGATGTCATGGTAAATGTATAATAATTTTTTATCAATAATTAATTTTGGTGAAACAATAGTGTTACTTTTTATGTTTAGAGATTAATTTGTTAATCGTATTTATTTTTAGGAAAATTTATAGATAAATTGTAATAATTTTCATACCTTTTGGGCATTAAAATATACTAAATGTGTATTATAGTCATTCAGGAATCACTGTTAATTTTTGGACAACTATATATTTATGTTATGGATGAATTAGAAATTGATAAAATCATAACTAAAAAATAATTTTTTTGGTTGAAATATATCATGTATTTATATTTCCTTATATTTTTTGCCAATAAATTAAGTTATAAGACTTAAGATAATGATCAAAATAATTTTTTTGTTCCAATACCTTAAATTTTGATCTTATGGCCTTTAAAAGTATCATGTATTTATGACATTGATGCCCTCAACATTTTATTCATCATTCAATAGTATTTGATAGATGAAATCACTAACTCGCTATAAATAATAACCCCTTATCCTAATGTCCAATAATTAATCCCAATTGATGTTCTCCTATTTTTTAACCCAATAAAAGGATATTTTGGGTAACTGTTATATTTTAAACATTCCCTTGTCAAGGGAATTTTTAGTATTCATTTTTATGATGTGGGTTATTATGAAAGAAACATTCTAGTATTAAACCATTGTATAACCCTGAATAATTTTGAGGGGGAAATATATTTTAATGGGAGTATAATGTAACACCCCAATATTTTTTTCAAGTAAATATTTCCGAAATTTCTCATATAACACAATACTGAATAAATATTATTTTATACTAATGAAATATCTTTGGATTCCATTATAAGTAACACCATGTTAATAAATAATTAAACATAGAATAAAAATTATCATTATCTATATGTAACACCTTGTTTAGATAGTGTTAGCGGAAACAACTAATTTCTTTGATGGCTTTCATGAAACATAATAATGTGATTTACGAAAGAATAATATATTATTAAAATATGATTCATTAATATGATAAGATATAACCCTGATGTTAAATTATAGGTTATGAATATTATTAGCCAATTTATCAAAATATGTAAAATATAAAATATAAATTGAATTCCTAGGTTACCATTTAATTATAATGGAATAGGATAAATGATTGAATATAGAAAAATTATTATTATATTTCTATCCATAAGGTTATTTTACCTTAATAAATTAAATTAATCACAACTATTATGTTATATTAATGTAATATATATGTTTTATTTTTAGCTAATTATTTTTAATATTAGTTCAATAGATTGTTTATACATAATATGATGAAAAAAAACCAATTTTATGACTAAAATTATATATTTTTTAAAATGTATTTTCAATGATTTTTAATTTAGAATCCATTTTAAATACAAATTAGGGAACATTAACAGAATTAATATGTCAATATACACTTCAAATTTTAAATATTAATTAAAATTTATGGTTTGTAATTTTTTTGATAGTTATATAATAGTTTTCATTTTATTACGAATATTTAAAAATATGGTATCTTATTTAAAAACTGCCTTTTCAACTAATTTGTTTAAATGTAAATTATGATTATTAATTTCTTTCAAGTGTAAATAGATAATATTTTTATCAATTACTAGAATATAGTTAATTATGATCAATTTTAAATTTAAATTGGTTAAGAAAACGATGGAAGCCTTTTATGATTTTTTTAATTTATAAACACACAATGTCGACCTGACATTAGGGTATATTTTAAATTAATTTATACCACTTATGTGATTATAATTTGTAAAAAAGGATTGAATATTAGGAATAATAATTATATATTACTTCTAATGAGGTATAATTACTTTTTTGACCAAAATCAGTATTGAATGAGACAAATATTAATTACATAGATTAAGGTTAAATTATGATTAATTAAAGAATAATCCACAACCATATGACAAAAAAATACATATAAACATGCCAAAAATCCATTGGACATAAAAATTTAGATATTTTCCACATTTATCAAGATTTTTGAACCTTATTGGGTCTTGTATCAACATGAATGTCATTAGTGGAATTGTCTGTTAAAAAATATACAGGAGCACCACTCCTCCTTCTATTTTAAAAGACACCACGTCTCACTCTTTTTTTCACCCCCCAAACCACTAAGGATAATCCAATATCTAGTCAATACGATTCCTAAAACCCATATAATCCTCTCTGATTTCACTCTTTGAGATTTAATTATTCCAAGGAATCTTTTTCCCCATCAAAAAGAAGCAACACAATTTAGAGGTAATACCTTATCTCAAGATCCACTATATTATTTTCATTCTCCACACCCTAAACACCCTATATTGCTTGATATTATAAAAAATAAATTATACTTAATATATTAGTATGTTTTTATTCAAATGGTTCTACGTATTCTTACACACACCTCTCTCTATTGTGTAATGAACATAATGTTTATGTGTATAATGATCTTCCGCCTCACAAAATAACGATGGTTCAATATTCCTTACCTCATCTCATGGTTTAGATTTTTATTGGTTCTATGTTTATTATTATTAAATATTATATGTATAATTTCTTTATTATTATTTATTCTTTTTAAGGACATATATTTTTTACTTTCCATTTTGTGTAAATATCATAATTTCATTTGTGGAAGTGTTGACTACCACCCAGTCTAAGCTATGTGATTTTCTCACACACTTCATAGAATGTATTAATTATGTTTTAGTGAAATTATAATATATATATTATTACAATTTTAATTTTATTATATACTACCCATATATACATATATTTCATTTTATATCATTCATTCAATATGATAATAATAATGGAAACGACGTTCTTGAATACATTCGGCTTACCATTTCAATGAATGGTGTATTACATTTCATACATATGTATTATATAGATTATTATAGTCTATAAAAATAGATATAAATTATATTTATATTATTTTTTACAATCTATAATCATCATATATGTATAAGAACCAAAGATAGAAAAAACTAAGACACATGTGATGAAGAAAGATAATATTATTCGATGTGAAACCTTAACACGAGATGGTTACATATGCAGGTAATATAAGATCATAATAAAACTGTATATGTTATTTGATATAATTATATATTTATTTTTTAAGATTTATAATAAATATATATTTATTATAAAGCTATTTAGAATGAGTATAAATTGAGTCAAGGGACAGGGGAAGGGGATTCCATCTCACTTTTTATTTCAGTGTGATACATGCTATGTTCGCCACTCATTAAATTTATATTTGTATTATGTACTACCAATTATTATATATTATGTATCATATAAATAAATTTTTGTTTATTTGGACATCCATTTTACTATATTTCTATCACGCGGTTTACTTGTCAAAAGGTAACAAATCAGTGAAATAATATTATCTCAATTTTCCTTCTGTGAGACTCATGTTATGTTATACACCTAAATAATTTATTAAAGTGTATATAATTCCATTTTAAATTTTATATCATGAATTTACATAGTTTCATGGTATTTTTAAAATCATTTAATTTTATTTTATTACATGGAGAGTATGATCCCTTGTTTCCAAGTAATATGTGTTTATTGAGACAATGTGATCGAATTTCATGATATTTTATGTTTATGATTCCTTTGATGAAATATTATTATCCATATCCCAATAAGACTTATTATATTTCTTTTTCTAGTATTATTTTATATTCATTAATTTATGAGTACCATTACTTCAAATCTTTGATATATAGGGTAGTTAAGAATGTGTTTTTACAAAATCTCAGCATTACCCTATCTTTGGTCGGAAATATGTGTACCATTGAAAAATGTTTTAAAAAATTGATTCCACTATTATTCTACTGTTAACCTATTATAATTAAAAAAATTACACATTTTACATTTTTCGACTATTTTCCAAGGAATCATCTTATTTATTTCCCAAAGAAAAATTTCTCTAACATTTTTCCCAGGAAAATGAAATGTTCATTTTACATCATACAAAATGTATTCATTTTCCCAACATCAAATCTTTTAGAATTTTTTTCATATTTTATAATAAATTTTTAAGAAAATTCTTTAAAATGTTCTTTTCAAAGAAACATTTTTCAAAACGTTTTCAATCTCCATTTTTATGTTCTCAGGGGAATATATTTTAAAATTTGTTTCTAGATTTTTGTATTTGTATTCAAGGAAAATATTCTTCAAAATTATTTCTATCCTCATCTATACATTTGAAAATTATATTCAAATAATTGTATTTCAAAAAAAATCATACTCTTTTAATATGTTATTAGGGAAAATAATGTTCAAAAAAATTTCAATCATATTTTATATGTTTTCAAGGAAAAATGTTTTCAAAAGGATATGAAGGATTCCTTCTAATGTTTCAAATTATTTTTCAAATCATGTGGATTTCAAATGGAATTAAATTTCAATTAATGATTGTAATTAAAAATGGAAATTTTCTATGAGATATTTTTTTCAAAATATCTTTTAATGTTATTTGGATTCTAAGATGAAATCTATTGATGTTACTCATGATTTTTTAGGATATAATCCCAAGGATACCATAATATTAATTCTTGAATGGATTATCTTTTCATGGAAAGTTTATTATGACACCATCTTCTATTTCATTTGTAACACGATTTGGAATACCCCTTCCATTCATCGGTTATTCTTATTATGTAATTATTATTAAACATGTATCTTTTTAAAATGTATTTTGTATGATTTCATATTAATGATAGAAATTTCATATCATGGGTTATGATATGATTGTTTGTGACTTTGTGGTACTTGTGTGTATGATTTTATTCTAAGAAAGGTGGTACCTATATCTCTATCAAATATGTTGGTTAAATATTTATATCTCATGAGATAAACATGAATGAAATAATAAATGAAGTTGGTTTGGTATTTCAGGGTCATAACAAGAAATGAACTACATTCAATAATTTACGGATCTAACGAGGAGTTAACATAGTAAAGTAATACATTGCTGGAATATGGTGTGACCCCAATTAGAGTAAATGACTTTTTCCACTAATATGATATCTGTAGAAATTCATTTATTTCTATGTAAATCATTATATATTCTTATATGTCTTCCTTAATTCCATGTTTTATTCTAATGATATATTTTCATTGTTTATGTTATTTATTTCTTTATGATTCATGTCAATTGAAATAACCATATTTATTACATTAATTTAGTTTATTCCCACTAATATGTAGGGTATGATCTTTTAATTTCATGATCACATTCCCGCCACCCTATTCTCTTGTTTATGGTTACATGTCTCCCCTTTTTAACCATGCTGACTATCTAGCTCACCAATTTTTTGTTCAATAACCTTGGTTATGAAGAACTTTATTAAGTTCTATGTGTATATAAATGGTTATTGTCATGAAGAATCTAATTAGGAATAATTTAGCACAATTTTGTTCCATTTTTTTGGTTCCCATCATTCCCAAGGATCAAGAACAAATATGGACTTTGGTTATATGTTTGTATTAAATTTTAAGTCTTCTACAAAATTTATGTAATGTTATAGTATGAAAAGATAGGGTCTCTATAGTGGGTATCATGGAGAATGTTTCCTTATCATTTTAAAACTGAATTAGAGAACACAAATGATATACCTAGGAATATTTCTATGGATATGTCAATAGATGTATCAAAGGATAAGTATAAGGTTGGGATAACTTATAGGAAAATGTTGTGAAAATTTGGTAAATGATAGAGTGATTGGTTTCCTATTAATACATCCATGTATGAATACAGAAAGTGTATGTTGGTATGTAAAATAGTAACATTGGGGTCACATCATAAACAAGATGATGCGGCCTTGACTCTGGAAAATCAAGTACACAAGAACGGGGCTTACTGCACACCTGGTATGACAATCCAAGGGGATATTGTTTTGGAATTCAAAAACTCTTCAAAAATCATCATGGAAGACTAAAATATTCGTTGGATGTGAAAAAATAGATTAACCAGTGGTTTCATAGATTAAAGATTATGTCATGATTTATAAAACATACAAGTAATTCTTTTCATGGCTATGTGTTTTTATGTTATGATAAGTAATGTTCACATTATTCTTCAGGTTTTAGTCAATGGATGGTTCCCAAAGGAAATGGATTAACATTGAATGTATTGATTTATTATATATTGAGAAAAAAGTAAGATGATCAATACAGTTAATGATGTTGTGATCATTCCAAATCAGTTTCCATGGATCATTCTTAATAATGTGTACGTTTTACAACTCTCAAGCTCCCCACGGAAGATAAATAATGATTTTGTTGAGATTTAGTGAAATAGAGACAATAGAGGAGGGAATATTTATTTTCATTTGTGTCAATAATGTATAGAGAATCACGTAATTGAATTTTTGTAATGAATAAGAAGGTATTCCAGCTTTGGAAATGATGGAAACAAAGTATGTAACTGTTGGTGGAAAATTAACAGTTTAGTTAATGAAAGGGATGATAATATTGCCCAACCTATGGAATCATATAATGTTAAGTGTCTTATGTGTCTAACAAATGTTCATTACGATACTCAATTTACCATGAGGAAAAATGATTAATAGGATTAGTAAGTTGGTATGAGAAATGGTTACATTGTTGATGATGAAGAGACTACTGATGAAATGATAAAGGAAAAATGTATTATGAAATTTGATGAGATTTCCTTTCTCAGGGAATAAAGATTAAATGAAATGTATATGGATTCTAGAAGTATGTTATTTTAATGGTGAAATATTTTAATATTGGTCATTTTATATTTTTTCCTTTCAATATATAAGAACACATACAATGGTTTAGATGGAATAGAAAAGTGATATATTGGTAATGTTGTGTCCCTATAAAACATGTTATTAAGTGAATGATAAAGCTTAATATGTTCTTTATGATATGATAATTTCATTTGTATAATCATATGTCGGTTATGAATAAGAAAATTATAAGTTATTGATTTCCTAATAAGTAATCAACGATTTTTTTAAATGTAGTTACTGCTATCATGGATGATGTTTACAACTTCATGGATTTATGGATTATGCCAAATAAAATATGTAATAAGGAAGACTTCATGTTTTCTAGATTTATTTATGGTAATTCTGGTTATTACCATGTTTCTAGAGAAAGTGTGCAGAGTATATTAACATTTTTTGAATGTGGAATCCAAGGGATACTTTGTGATATACAATGAAATCAATGATCATATAATTCCTTCACTATATTTATAATGATTTGGATTTTAAACATTAATAAGGGTCATAAGTTTTACCATTCATGAAATTTAATGAAAAACCTTGGTGTATGTATTTATGCACAGATTTTGTTTTGAAAACCTTAGATAAATGTATACATTGTGAATAATCGTATTTCATTGATATCCCACTTATTTTTTTGGAAATTATATTATTTTGATTTTGGAAAAGAGAATTAAGTTTGTATAGTGATAACTAATCATGACCATAAATTCCATGTTTATATAAATATTAACATCAAAGGGATTATGATTATTTCTTCTATTTCCACATTCCATTTTTCATGATGTATGTCATTTTCCACGACATCTGATCTATATATTTATTGTTATAAAAATTTTTGTCATCATCTAATGCACATTCATTATGTCACCATACCCTTATGATCAACTTATTATAACTAATTTCAAACAATTTTTAGTGCGTACGTCTATCCCTGCTTAAGAATTCAACATTTCATTCTTATGATTCCTTTTCACCAATTAATATATAATGAATTAAATTCATTTTTTAGATATAATTGTTTCACGTGTGGTGATTTTTATAGGATTTGATGAAATCTTTTTATAAAATAAATATAATTTTCATTAATTTGGGAAAATTAGAACTTGATTTCATCGGTACTATTATGGGTGAGTATTTCATAATTATCAAAAAACAATAAACCTAAAAATGTCCCCCGGTTTGAAAGTGATGCAATACTTAATTTTGTAAATTATAATTTTTTATTAGTAATATTTAATCATTTTTATTTGTATGAAGTATAATTCTAATAATATGTATTTGGAAATGAATCTATATTTGTGATTTTTGGGATATTATAAGTGGAATTACGTGAGGGGTTACACCAAATTAGAGATTATAATATTTTCAAATGAAACTATAATACGAGATAATGATACTAACATGGTATTATATGTTCAATTTGTATAATATGTTTAATGTCATAGACACCACTTTTATTGTGTTATTCAATTTAATTTTATGGTAAATAAAAATATTAGGGGAGACACTTTATTGGTCTTAGTCACATGTAACAATTAGGGTTAAAATTATGTATTCTTTTTGATGAATTTTATTTCACATTTGTAGTGGTAAGAAGAAGGTTATATGATAACTGCTAATGATAACACATTCAATGGTTTTATTATCTATGATAGAGGGGTTTTTATTTGAGTAAAATTATTAACATATTTATAAAATTATATCTTTTGGGAATATAAATTTATGATAATGAGGATTTATATGTGATTAATGTTATGTAGGGTAAATTGTAAAATTAATGTTGAAAAAATATGTGGTCAGATCCTTCAGAAAGTTTTGTTTAAAAATCAATGTAAAATATTTTCATGAATTATAATTCCAGTTATTTATAGAATAATATATTTTCAAAATTGTGGGTTATTGTTGAGTCATAAGAGAATAATATTGAACTTCCTCATATAAATGTTTATTTATTTTTTAAATTTTCATACCATCTATTTACTAATTATTATTTTGTTCATATATAACAATCACTGGAATTAATAGTAATTCAATTATTGATATGTGATTTTTTAAATGTTTATTTTGTCATATTTTCAAGAGAAATACAACCTAAATACTCACTATTCTAAATGCAAGATGAAATTTTTGTGGATGATTATTATGGAATAATGTCTTTATTTCACATTAGTGTATTTCATGATGTTATTTATATATACAATTAAATAGTTTATCAACACTAGTAACAAAATCATGCAACAAATATTATTTCATATTAATAAAATTTATAGTAAATTAATACTCATTTTATCCATAACAGATTAATGGTTTTTTGTTATTTAGAATTATCCTGACCATATTCTCTATCAAACTCAATTAGTTCTGGGGAACAAGTATTCTTCATAATAAAAATATTTTCAATTCACATTGATGCTTTAATATTTTCATACATACATTGTGTTATTTCAGATATTCTTTATATTTACCATACCTTATTTTTATGGGGATGTATTTTTTACAATTACTAGTAAATGGGGCTTCAAAAAATGTAGTGTAATATGTCAAAACCTGTATTATTATCCCAATTTTAAAATTTGAAGATATATTTTTTTAAATGGGGGATAAATTTAATATCCCAAAACATTAAAATAAAAACTTTGATCTATAGTGTACACAATTTTCAACATCGAGGGCTAAAATAATTAGGATATTCTCCAGGAATATGGGTACTTAATTGTGAGTATTTTTACCGAAATCAACAATTATAGGGTATGAATATAGTGAAAAAAATTATTAAATAAATAAATATATATTAATAAATAAAAATATATTGATTATTTTTCAGATAAAACCATTCAATGACTATAAGAACTAATTTATTTGTCAAAAATGTGTTTCAATATAAAAGTATTTATGTTTATTTTTAGGATAAAATATAATTAAATTATACCAAATATGGAAGTATAAAATTTTAAAAATGTTACTATTTATTAAATTATAATGTAAAAATTATCATAAGGTGATTTTTTTTCAAATGATTCAATTTACAATGATTAGTGAATAAGAATTATATTTTTCCAAATATTTATCATCTTGAATGTATTTAGAAAATAAAATAAAATTCAGGATATGTTTAAAAAAATATATTTCTATTTGTTTAAATATAATATACTTATAGTTTTTAATATAATTTTACCCATATTACTTGAAGAAAATAATTTTTATATCTAAAACGAAATTTTACTGAAAAAAATCAACTCATTTAATAAGATACATTTTAAATTAAAAATATAGAATTCTATAAATTGAATCATAAAAAATTTATTCCATATTAGGAACTATGAGATCCACATCTAACAAATTCATCAGTTTTATTTTTTTAATTTAAATAGTAAAAAATGAATATAATATTAATCACATTATTGGAAATACTGATTAATTAAGGGTCAAAATAACGTGGGAAGGATTAAAATTTAATCATAATAGTTGCCGTAAATTTCTGGAATGTGTATATTTCACATAGAATCATCCAAAAAAGTTATGTATAAAATTTTACATTACTATATTTTTATTACCATTATAAAATATTATGTTAAAAATTCAATGATTCTATTCTCAAGTATTTTATTGTATACAATTTTATTTTATAGGAATAAAAATGATATATGGTTCATTATAAATATTTTTTTAAATATATTTTTCTATTATCATTATTATTTATTTCTAGTTTTTTATTATTTAACAATTAACATAAAATCGAGCACAATGCCTGTGATATATTAGTTAAATAAAAAGGAATTTAAAATATACCATACAAAATTCATAAATTGAAAATAATTGGAATGAATTATTTTTATCCAAAAATTCTTTATACCATAGTAAATTATTAGAGAAGTAATAAATAAAAATAACAGCTTTAATTTATTTATGAAATATTTTTAAATTGCACATTAATTAATCATTCTAATATTGACATTATTGAAATGTCATAATAAATAGTATTTTATTAACATGTTTAAAAATTAAAATTTTCATATCATTAGAAAAGTAATATCTATATGGTTGAAAAATAAAAAAATATTCAATTAATTTCATTATAGGTATTTTATAGTATCTATTTTGACCACCAAATAATAAAAATGTTCTTATCACAATATGTTTCAAAATTGGTTAAAGCGATTTCAATTTGAGACATAAAGATCAAATAATAATTTAAACATCCCCAGACATTTTGGTATGAACTTATTTAGACAAAAAAGAAAATAATATTTTAATATTATCCATTTTGAGCCACATCACATTGAAAATTAATTAATATTAATTTAATACTTTAATAACTTATAAGAGTATTCATCCCCTACATTTAAATGGACACATCATATCCCCCTTTATTAAAAATTACCATGGATTTTGGTTTTATCATACCCATAACATATCCATTAATAATATCATTATACATGTTCTATAGGTATAATATTCATTATAATAATAACAATATATGACTTAATATTTAAATATATTTATGTTGCTTAAGGAATCTGTATAATTCAATACTGAGGCCTTTAGATTTAATTATTCTTCAACATCCTTAATATATTATTAAAATATTATGGAAATAAAAAAAATATCAAATATTCTAGGTTATTAATATGATATATTAATAATATATATATATATATATATTTCAAATTCAACATGAAACTCGCATTTATGTGTAAAGTGGACTACCATCTCGTCAATCGTTGTAAATTTCATCCATTACTACATCATATAGATGGGTTTAGTGATTGAATATAATTTTATATATTTAATTAATAATTATTTTTTCATTATATATTTATTATATATCATATATTTTCATGTCATTCCATTTATTTAAAAATTTTATCATCGTGCATGAATTTATTTGGACTACCACCTCTTCAATGCAATGTTATAATGTTTTATCCCAACATAACATGGATGATATATATATAAATTAATTTAAATATATAAATATAATATACGATTAAATATTATTTTTTGAGATATAAGAAAAGATTTACCTTATTTCGATAATTAATTTTGTAAAAAATGAAAATTCACTCATGTATATATTCAACCTACCATCTCTGTGACAATAATATTGTTCATTTCTCATTAACACATTTCATGATTATTTTGAAAAGTATAATTAATGTATAAAAATGATAACTATTTAATAGTTGTAACATTTAAATTTTTTTATTATTCTCTACATTTACCATGGTCAACAAAAAGGAAAAAATTTTGAAATTATAAAATGAACAACATTATCATACCTTGTGCAGAATTAATAGTCTATAGTATGAAACATGTCAAAAATATAAATGAAATTAGTTTTAAAAAAATAATTTATTAGAAATGTAAATTGATCTTATGGTATTAAATTTATTAGATGTTTTTATTAAATCAGTTTTAAAATATATAAATGGAATGTTTTGACTCATGGTAAGCGATTACATCATCATTTTCTTTCAACAAAGAAGACATTTTTGTTTTTCTTCATAATTTCTTTAATGTGTTTCATATGCATCACCTTTGAAATATTATATCGGGAATATAATTATATGTATAATATTTAATGATTTATTTTATGTTATTCATTCATATTGAATATTATTGAAATGATTCCAATGTCATAAAGTAATTATGTTACAATTTGCTTCTATTCTAGATTTTTTGCATTTAAGGATTCAAGGTAGAATTCATGGGATATCATATTACTGAACAAAATATCATTAATTTTCATGTTTTAATGTATTTTTATATGTTTATTATCTACATCATCCATTTTTAATTTAAAAACTTCTATAATGTAATTTTATGTTATTTTTACCATAATTTAACTCTTAGATAAAAAATCACTCTCTTCCAAGTCAATTTTCATTGAAAATAATTAAAATATAGTCTTATCAAATCATAAATGTTACCTATAACAATTTTATATGATTTTTAACATATTTAACTCATTATTAAATGGATATTTTAAAAACATTCTAAAAATGGTCCACTTTTTAATCTCTATTCAAAATGATTGAAATAATGTATTATTTTAAACATTAACAAAGTGAATAGATATTCCACCATCTTGTCCATTATTTTCCTTGAATCCAGCTTTATATAATTACCATGTGGTTATCAATGGGATGGAATTGAAATGATTTTATGATTTTTTATTTAAGAAAATTGTATAAGTATATTTTAGAAAATAATTTCTTCAATAATATTTTAATGGTATATACATTAATCTACATAAATAATCCTTGAAGGTGTACAAACTATTATTTGGAAATGTTTTAATGATACCATCGAAATTATTTCAATTGATAGATTATGATATTAGCATGAAAACCATTTATTTTCCATGATTGAATCATAAAATTAAAGAATAATGAATATTAGTATGTAGAAAATTGGATGTTTTGGAAATTATTTATTATAAAATGGAACCTGAGTATTATTGAAGATTATGGGTGAGATCGATGTAGCTTATATTATGGGTTGAGCCTCATTATATGCCATGATAAATTACTGTCCTTTAGATAAATTATTTAAAGGACTGGGCCCCATTATAACTCATAATGAATGGGTGGTCCTGATATATCTTATAAGAAGGGTTTAACCCAATTATATATCACGAAAAATGGGTTCTACAAGTAAAAATAATATGATGGTTTTAGGCCCATTATATCTTATGATAAATTATTGAGCATGATACATAATATGAAATTGTTTGATCACTGTTATATCTCATGATGAATGGATGATCATGATATATCTTATAAAAAGTTTGAGCCCCATTATAGCACTCCAATTTATGGGATAATTTCCATTAAAATTACATTTATGAGGGAGGTAGTAATTACTCATTAATTTCTTGTGGAATTAACTTGGCCATTGTTTTTACTTATATTAGTCATGAAGATAATGTTTTGTGTTTAAAAAAATTTTCCCATCTAGTTTATTAATGTAATTATTCATTCTATTTACCATTATTTGGATAAAATGTTTCAAAATTACATTATCAATGATTCATTCCATTGTTAAATAAATTTGAAATTTTTTATTAATGAAGATCCAAATATTAATGAGTTTGAATTTTATTTTTTATGATCATGCACATGGATTATGATTGAATACAATTGTATTCACCCAATACTCAATAATGAAATTCTTTTATTATTATTATTTTTATCCTCGCTACGAAATTGATCTCACACATCTATTGTACCAATTTATAGAGGTTAAAATGCATAATGTTAAATTATTGGTTAATGGAAATGTTTTATTTAAGAAAATATTTATTTGAGATTTAGAAGACATATTGTGAAATATCAAAAGATCATTATATGATTGAAAAAAATGTTATATAAACTTGGGTATTATTATATCATTGTTTTTATTGATTCATTATATAGATAATCCTAAAAATTTCTTATGGTATGTAAGTGCATCAATATTACATTTTCAGGTTGTATGATTTTTTATATAATATAATGAGATGTTTATACGTATCTTGCAAATATGTATTGATAATATTTTTTGAAATGAATCTTGGACTATAGGATTGTTGTTTTTATATCTTATTTTATATCGTAAAAATATATATAAAAGGTAAATTATGGTTTTTTATAATTTTAATTATTTTTTTATATTATGTTAATAAATAATTGTTTTGAATTCGAATGCAATGATTTGTCATTATTTATTTTCTAAAAGGAAAAAATAATAAAATATTTTAATAATATTCAATGTAATAAAATTAGGAAAATAAATTGTGTTATATAAATTATTGATTTAAATATAAAATTATGTAGAGTTTTTAAAGTATTATATTAAAATTATATTTCTACCATTTGTTTTCAATGAGAAAAAAATTATAGTTCCAAAAAATAAAAATAAAAATTTGGCTAATAATTCATATTTTATTAAATGATATAAAATTTATTAAAAACATATATTTATGAAACTGATTTGGGGTTGGTTTAATATATAATCCATGACCCATTTATTGATTAATTTTTAATTTATTTTGGTTTTCATAGATAAAAAAATTAAAAATACTTGAAATCATGTTAATTATCAAAAATGGGCAATGGAGGATAAAAATTTATAAGGATAAAATCAAATTATAATATTTTACAAATTTTATTAGATTATATTATTTCACAGTAACCCAATAAAATATTATAATTCTTTTTCCAGATTTATATTTCATTGAAATATAATATATATTAATTTAATATATCAATAAGTTCAAAATTTTTCCCTCACCTCAAGTATAAAAGATCACATCCTATCATTTTCTGATGAAATTTAAATGGCCTTTCAGATTTTACAATACATAAAAAAAATCCATTCCTTAAATCCCTTTGTGTTTCTTAGTTTCCTTTCATTGTCATTGAAAATATCATTTTAACTACTTTGGGTTAAACGAAATATAATTTGTAAGAATAATACGTTTTCATGAAAAATGGTGGTTCAAAACCCATGGGACGTAGGTTACTGTAGGAGCACTATTCCAATACTGTAGCAGTTGAGATAGTCTTGCAATGGCGGCACTATAGCGGTGGTAGGGGAACTGTAGCGGCGGCGGGTACTGTGCGATATTGTAGCAGTGTGGGTACCGTAGAAGTACTATTCATAGAATGGTTATTGGGCCTAAAATTTGGCCCTACGGGCTATGTAATAGGATAAATTCCCACTGGGCCTACGGGATATGTAACAGGTCTCCCTCTACCCAGTTAAAGAGGTCTTTGATTTGATTTAATAATAAAAATGAGGCTTCAGCCCTAACGTTTAAAAAACCAATATAAAATATTATTAATCTTATATTAATTAAATGTATAAATGTATTTTATATAGTTTAATATTTTTTTAATGGAATGTCCAATATCCATCTATACTTCCATGAAATTTTAAATGAAACTGTCATTCATGACTGTGATAGACAAACACCTCACGAACTAGTGTAATTTATTTTCCATCACCCCTACTCACAGATAGTTTTCTGATTTATTTACTATATATATATTAAATTAATTAGGTATTAATAATTATTTAATAATAATATATTATATACTTTTATACATTTCCATTAATTTTGGAAATAATAATGTTGAATATAGATACATGTTAAATACCACCTCCACGATGTGACAAATTTTTTAATAGACCACATTATGTATATATATGATTTCACTTAAAGAAATTGTGTTATATTTCTATTATAGTCGTCATTCAATAATTATAATTTAAATAAATTTTTTTCCCATAATTTTCATTGAAAAATAGAAATATTACTTATGAACACATGTGGAAAAACATCTCCCTAATTATAACCAGGTTCTTTTTTCATAAAAATATAACATTATGTGATTCGAGGATATATTTTATCTAAAAAAAATTAATTATTTAATTATTGATTCACTTCCTTTTATTGATAATGAACTTATTTACAATTGTCAAAACTATCAGGGTTAGATTGTAAATATTAGCAAAATATCCTCAAATCTTATGATTTTGAAAATATTGATTATACAATTATATAAAAATTGATATTAAATAAAGGTATAGTAATGAGAGGAATAAAATTATATATAATGAAATTAAATACAAGGAATAATATTTTCATTCCTGAAGACAATGACGCACATGATGATCCATGCCTAAGTCATAATAAATTTTTTATTTGGTTTATAATAATTCATCAACAACTTTGATATGATAAGATTGTGTATTTTATGAATTTTAATTACTTAAATTTTTTTTCCAGGTGTTTTATATGATATTATATTTGATATAAATAATAAATTCAAGGATTAATTCTTATAAGAATAATATGATTATTGTATGTTATTTTATCAAAATTTCTACTCTATTGAAACATATTTTTATTTTGACCATATTTAATTTTATATTTTTGTATACTATTTCATATATGTATTTAGAATTAATATAAAATTTTTCAATATGATTAATAATATCAATTCTTTATTACTAAATCATGGGGTATAATATTTAATGTTACCGAAGAGGTTAGGTGTTATATTATAATCTCATTTCTTTTGAATTGCATTAATTTTAATTGATATAATTTTTAACAGACCATTTATGATATGGATGTATCCCATTTTAATTTAATGATTTTCTATATTTTCTTCCATTATTTCCAATCATTGTAAATTGAATAATATAGTGAAATGATTAAATGTAAAATTGATTTAATTTCATTATTTATTAGAAAATTTTGTCTTCTATGTACATATTTAATAATATAGTTCTTAAAAAAATTATTAATAAATTCATTTATTATGTAAATATTATGTAATGAAACATTTTTTAATAATTTATGTATGGAATTTTACTAATGTTTTATACAAGTGTATTTTTTAAAATATGTACAAAAATTCAAAAGACTATTATAACCATATATGATGTTAATAGATTTCCCCATTATCATATCCGTTTTACAATTTGTTTAATGATAAATAGTATTTAAATTGTTTTAAATATAAAAATCATTGAATAAAAATAATTTTAATGATTAAATAGATTATCATTTATCCTCTAAACTACTTAAATTTGTTGTCGACCATTTATTTTGGATTAATTGATTATCGACTTTTATCACATATCAGTTTATAGTCATTTACTATCTATTAAAATATTAATATTCATGTGATCATTGAACAATAAATTTTACTCAAACATATATATTCGTTTTATATTTGATATTATAAGTTATATAATAGTATACCACTGACATATATGATATTTTACAATTAAATATATTTTTATGAGTAGGTAAAATATTGAAATATTTATAATCATTTTTTTAAAAATATATTTATTTATAATGAATGTTTTGAATGAATTTTATTGATCATTCAGTACATTTTAATGGAATTATACATGAAGTGATTATTGAAAACTAGTTATATATTTCTTCTTGAAGAACAGAATTTCACATAAGGTGAATCAACTGGAAAAATAGAATTCATTCTTGTTCTATAATAACACATCAATTAAAATACATTAGTGTAAGGTATTAAGAATAGTGATACCAGGTTTTCAATGACCATGGCATGAAATAATTATAATTTATAAAAAAGGGAATTTATTTTTAATTTACAAGATAATATTCCAATAGATATTAATCATGAGTGTGTTTTCATGATCATTTTATTTAATAAATTTAATCTATTTTTAGTAATTTACCAATCCATTTATTATAGTATTTAATAAATAAGGATATTTTCCATTGTATTTAACTCATAATAATAATCTGAGATCAACCATTATTTTTATTCCTTTCCCCTGGTTATAAAGAATGATATTTTGATTAATATAAAGGATACATGATTTATTCTTCTATATGTATTTTATATTTAAAATATTATATGGGATCATTGTATGTATCTTGTTATTTTAGGACACTAAACTAATAGGTATTTGAGGTTAAAATATTATTTTGCTATTCCAATATAATAAATATATGAAAAACTCAAGGCTATAGGGATCACTGTTATTATTATTGGAATGAGATAATGTTTTATAGAATCCTTCATAACTATATTAAGGGAAAAAATATTTAGGAACATACTATTAGGAATGAATTATACGATATATATAGGTATATGTTATCATCCCAATGTTTTTCTATAAAATCGATTACTTTATTTCTATATAAATATGTCATTCTATATATACTACATGTGCATGTGGTTGTAAAAAAGGTTAGTCAAGATTTAATAACCCTTAAAATAGTTGGATGATTTTATCTTGATCATCAATCTTGTTTTTGGTTAGTATACCATCCTTACACACAATTCTTGACACTCCTATGGTTTATTCACCAATGAATACAAATTATCATTACAAAATATTACAAAGGATTTTAATAGATGATGAAAATGAATGGCATCAATTAAATATAATTTTTCAAAGATTTATTAGATTCTGTAATGATTTATATATTCTATAATTGATTTTTTTTCAACTAAATTATTATCTATTTTCTCAAAATTCACTACTCATAGAAGATAGTTATAATGATGTGTAATAATTAAAACAAGGAATTCGATGGTTAATACAGTGACTATGAGAATACAATTTGCAGGATAATTAGTGAGAAGTATATTTAAAATATTCATAACTACTTAACATGAAATAGGAAAAATAATTTGAACATTAAATAACTCAAATACTTACCATTGAAGACGAAAATAGGGTTCACCAAGAACCAAACTAATTGATGAACATGATGAATATAATTAGAAATGACCAAAATTTGGAATATTTTAATGAGGCATCTTCAAGAATGTCTCAAATGAAGAAAAATATTTTTCCCTGTATAAAATCTATTGATATATAGAATCTAATTTTTAATTATTTAAATGTCATATATCTAGGAGACATGGGGATTATAAGAGTGATTTCTATAGAAAACGTGACAAGTCCTATACATAGAATTTAAAAATTACATGAAAATCATTATGGATAAAGGAATCAAGTATTTTCAATTTTGGATTTCTTTTTTATATTGTTGTTACATCAAATATATAGTTTGATACAAACCATTAATGAATTAGTGATTATTCTAAAGTAAATTTCAATAATTTCATGAAATCATATGATGAATTTATACCGATGAAAAATATTATTGACTTAAAGGTAACGTGATAAATAATTTAAGATACATGATTAAGGGAAATAAAACACTTATTATGTTCCTGATACTAACATAATAATATTTAATGGGATTAATTAATTATTGACATTAATGAAGTATTCTATAATGAATTATAACCATGAAAAATATTAATAGTGTAGTGAAATATATTTCATTGATTTATATTACTACATTTTCATATTCTGGTTATATATTTGATTATATATGTTTTTACATAATGGATAATGATATTGTTAATTGTTGATTATTTTTTATTCCATTGAGGTTATATGGTGATCTAGGTATTCAAATATTTTTTATGATTCATTAATAGTTATGTTATAATTATTATGGGATAAATTATAAGTCTGTTTTTTATGATTTTGAAACAATATTTATATTTTTTTAAAGTTGATTTGGTTAAACATTTTTTTGATTTGATTTATGTAAAAAACGTAGGCAATGGAATATTTTGTACATTGTCTGTTACTGTTTAAATTTTAATTATTAATGTAATATATTTGAAATATATTGAAAACCATTTTGGTTTTAGTAAATATATCATGATAAATAAATATACTTTTCACTAATTTATATATGATAATATATGTTAAATTATAATTTTAATTCATCAATAAAAAATCACCAAGGAAATTAAAATATTAGAGTTTAAAATTCAGTGGATATTGATCAATGGAAAAAATGGGGAATTTGTGATTATGGAATAATATATAGTAAGAAAAAATATTATATTCTAATCTATTTCATGATTGTAAATTAATAAGCATACATTAACAAAATATTAAAATAAATAATTATACATTTCAATTAATTTTTGATAACACACCAATATATATATATAAGAAAATATTGGATATATGGATATTTTTGCTAGTACTATCATAACAAAGTTTTCTATCACACAATATTAGTCTTTGGGTTATAATTTTCCACTCCATTTCGATATTTTTAAATACCATAATTGTAATTTTATTTTGAAGGGTAGTTTTATATTTTTTAGGTGGCCTTCATATTTTCCTTTCACATTTATATAGTTTACATTTTATTTACACCTTTATGATGTGGTTTTTCATAAAAAGTGTTTTCAAATGAATGAAATTATATTTTTTGATAAAAAGGTCAATTTTCAGTGGTAAAATTTATTAATGGTTTCAACAATGTAACACCCCTATATTTCAAATTAATATCATTTTTTTGATATCATACATAACACATAACAGTTGTATAAACAAACAAAAATATTCAATTAAAATATTATTATTTAAATATGAATGTTAAAAAATATTAATTAATAATTTTGGTATTAATATGAATAACCATATAATGAAAAATATATCTTTTTGTATCATTTTATCTAGAAATAATTATTTATTAACAATAAATAAGTATTCAATTTTTACTAATTTTATTCCAACGTCCAAAAATAAATTTTGTTTCTTTTTCTATATGAACAATATAATTAAGCAATAAAAATTTTAATAAATTTATTTTATAAAAAGAAACTAATTTTTTAAATCATTCTATAAAAATTATATTAGGGTCATATTATATGAGTTTTCTTTAAATTATTGGGTTTTCAGTTAGTAATGATATTATCATATTCTTCTAAACATGAAATTTACTTTCATTAAATAAAATACTATAAATACATATTGTATATCATATTTTCAATTAATTAAATATATTATAATTTTTATTATTAATAAATAATTATTTTAATTTGAATCATATATTATTATGAGTTTCTATTAATTTGTTTCATTGAAAACATTTTTTCTAAAAACAAATTACATGAATAATGCTTTAATATTATTATTTAATTCATATAAATCCTTAATATAAAATATTTATAATAAATTTTTGTAATTTATATGTGTATATATAAATTTAAAATCACATAATGATTATTAAAATTCATAAAGTAAATATAAAATCATATATTCCGGATAAAATTATATTTTATGAAAACCCACTTCTCATCGCTCATTGAGAGTTTAATTATTATTTTAATTTTTACAATTGACACAATTTGAAATTTTAAATAAATATTCCATATTTTGAATGTGTAGTTACAAAATTATTAAATAGTTATCCTAACTTATTATTCACTATCACTAGTAAATATAAAATATATTGTTTACCATTATAAATGTCTTATAGTTTAGTTGTTTTTAAAAATAATATGGTGATGACTAAAATATAATGATGAATCTTCTTTTAATTTAAATGTATGATTATATTACATCAATAATCATCCAAAATTCGAATATATGAACTTCTGCATCTATTTGTCTTTACAAAAAAAATGATAAAATTTCACAATAATTTTTTCAATTTATTGTGTCTTGTGCTAAAATGATAAAGATAAAATATTTTCAAATATAATTGCATATTATAATTATTAATTATTATTTTTATAATTGTAATTTATTTTTCATTATTATTGATGAAATAATTTACTATAATTATTAAGCAATATAGGTGTAGTATTTAAATGAATAGTTCATATAAATATATTAATGACATTTTCTAATAAATACAATTTTATTAGATGATTCAAAATTCCAAAAAATAATCATCTAATTTATTTTTATAATGTTGAATGAATCATTTTTTGCCAAATTTTTTTATAATTATCTTTTATATTTACTATAATGTTCCATAAATAGTAAAAAAATTATTATCATAATAGTTTTCAAAATTTTTTGAAATGGGTATAAAATTATAATGGGATTAATGTAATATAATCTTATAAAAGATATAATGTTTGAAATTACTTATTTCAAGAATCATTCAATATTTTAATTATATCTGTTTATAGAAATTATTAATTAAATATTAGCTTATATTATTTTAATATTTAAAAAAATTCAATAAGGTCCCCTACAAAATTTTATAATAGATCATCTATGGATATCATTAATTAAAACATAAAATAATTTTGGCTATGAAAATCTAAAAAATATTACTTCCTTACAGAGCTATTTATTTTTTAGAGTCCTTGAATTCATTATAAAACACTCCAAGGAAGGGTTTTGCTTTAATCATATTTAGTTTTTTAAGGGAAAAGTTTTGTTTCAAACAGTGTATTTTTTTCATTAATTCTTATGCAAATGAAAACTATAAATCAACCATGATGATATAATAACATAAATATCTCTAATTTACTAATATATTATTATATTAATGGAATACCATATATTCAAATCATCTTCCCTAAAATGTGAAATTAAACCAACATCCATATGTATATAAGAAGACTACCTTGGGGGATGATGTAATTCAATTTCTGTCGCCACCATATCTGATATATTATTCCTTTATACTCCATTACATTGCGAGTTTGGTCAATATATGTTCTCAAAGGAATCTCGGAGGGAGTTTGGAGGTGTTTTTTTGATAAATGCTGGAAATGGGGTATTTTACTCCCTGTAAATGTATTGCACGGTGTGAAACTATACTTCAATAATTATCATGATTTTTTAACAATTTATAGATATATTAAATGACATGAATAAAATTTTCATAGAGTTTAATATATGATAGTTTGAAAAATAATATAAGATCTGGTGGAGATATATTTTTTGGCATAAAACAAGCCCTAGGTATTACATGACATGAAAGGGTATATGAAATCTTGTAATACGCCGAAAAAATTTTGAATTAATTTTTTTCAAAGATGATTCATTCTTTGTGACATTTCTATCCTCATCTCATTCTAGATGATCCCCTAGCACCTCGAAAAGTACTTTGAGCCACACACATCCCTGCTTTATCTATAAATCCTGGTGGTTATCTGTTGGATATCTATGGTGATTTTTCTCCACATTTCCATCTGTTTTCCCATGTTATTTCCACAATATTCTCTTTATTGGTATGGGTTGGATTGACTTGGGTTCTTTAAAAGCATTCTGATAATATTATTTTATGAAATAGGTTTATTCTTGATTGTTGCAATTCATTTTTTCTTGAAAACATTATTCTCCACACTATGATGCATAGATTAATTAAAAACTTCTTTGACATGGGAATTACTTTATTTCTGATCAAATGTGCATCTTGTGGGTGGAACTTATGTTTTTTCACTTATAAATCATGTTTTTCTATACTAATCAAATATAATAACTATTTAAATGAAATTGAATGGGGTAGGGGGATTTTTCTCACATGCCTTTGTAGATTTGATATTATGATTGTGATATTGTGATTATACGGGAATGAGGCCCCAATGAAAATTGTGGTCGTTGGAGTATTTGATTGCACAGTAGATGTGTTTTATTTTTTTGGATTCTTTTGAACACTTATAAATGTATATTAGATAATCATGTAAATCCATCTAATTAATGGATGCTTGAGGACATTGTTGGTCTAATAATTCCGTTAAATAATGGAGTGAAATTGATTTAGTAACCCCTTTTCTAAATATGAATAATTATAATATCAGAGGTTTTAAATGTTTTTTGGAATGGTTATGGTTGAGTGCATGAGAAAAATGAATGTAAGGTGTCTTTTTTGTTATGTTTGGGTTTCTGTTGGTTTATGATGTGGTATCATTACGAGAACAGTTGTGTTCCATGGGATAGCCTAGGTGGTGTCATGGATAAACATATAGAAGATACAAAAACCTAGCTATGTAATGGAATATCCGTATGAAGTATTTATTGGTTGGTTAATTTCTGATAAGTGTTTCATATATGGGCTATGATCGATCTGTATGGTGATGTGTGGTTGTGTTTCTTATTGTGTGACATGCTTGTTAGTTTCCCAAACTTTATTAGAATAAATGGATAAATAATTTGTTAATAATGATTGGAATTATCTTGGTTTTTTCTGTTAATTTAATGAATAAATTATATTTAAATGAAGAATATTAATGTTTTTTATGTTGGTTTGAAATTCGAAAGGAGGTTGTGTCTTGTATTTTGGTGTTTTCATTTAGAGGTAGTAGCAAAGATGACAGTGTTTTGAGATGGTTTTTAGTTTGAGAATCCATTGGTTGGTCTTGAATCGTGTGTGTCATATATGTATATAATTGTATTTTCCTTGTTATTTAAATACAAACCCAACCCCAATTGGGTACTAATTGTCAAACACCTCCATCATAAAATGGTAGAATTTCATTCCCAAACATCACGGTGAGATGATTGATGGATATCCACCAACACCTCTCTAATCCCTCTACCAAGAGTTGATAAAAAATATTATTTGGGATGGTTGTGGTTTTTTTAGGATCAAGTGTGGGTGGGTGAGTTTTTAATTCCCAGTTTTCATGTAGATGATATGATTTGTGCATTCCCAACTATATTTGGGATGAGATTAGTTATGCATTCCAAGGAGTCTTCGTGATGAGATGAGTTTTGGATTCACAAGTGTCATTAAGATCATCTGATTTGTTATTTCCCATATTAATTATGGAGGGTAACTGATGTGGTTTTAAATTCAATTGTCACTGGGAGGGATATGATGTGGTGTGATTTTTGGCCCTGTTGTATGTGGGTGGGATGTGGTGTGGTCTGCGACACAGGTGTCTACGTGCCAGATGTAGTGTTGTTTATGTCCAAGTATTCGGCGAGTGGGATGTGATGTGGTTGGTCATTCTGAGGTGTGTGCGAGAAAGTTGTGACATAGTACATTATAACAGGTTGGAGAATGAGGAATTTTACAGTTAAGTCGGAGTATCTAATCATTGGGAAATGAAGCGGTGTACCAAAATGATTGAAGTGATTACTATTTTACTTTACATGAAATGTGTTACTTTGTGAGAGTGACTTGGTGAGGTTATTTTCGAATATATACCATGATATAGGTTATTCCATTTTTCTATTTTCTCACATGTGCATTAAAATAAATTTTTCACTAGTTCATGAGAGAACTAGGTCGTTCTTACTGAGTATTCTTATATTATCGACCAATGTATATGGAACTGTTTCAAGTGTTGCATGAGGATTCTGTGGATGATGCATTGAGTCACTAGATCTGACTATGGGAAGTTGTAGAGTCATTACATTAGCTTTATTTTGGTTTCAATGTTTTGGTATCTTATTGTACATATTCTAGTTCTACATTATATAGGCATATGACATGGGTTTTCAGCATATTTTATAAATATAACTTGGATTCTTTTGTGTATGATCCATTATATCTCCCAATCCTATTTTAAAAAAATTATAATGCCTTCCATATTATGTGACTTGTATACCCTTGGTTTTAATAGATATCCTATGGCCTAATGGTGGCTGGTTTCATGGGTAATTATCTCCCTATCTCCATTTCCATCATAAGAGGGGTATCATTAGAGGCTCGTGTTAATAAAAGATTTATATTAGAGGTGATGGTTGAGATAACCAATAGATTTTGGTTGTAGACATGGTGAGGAATACATGGATTAGTATGGAAACAATTTCTAGTGATATTGTTCTGTGAAATGAGATAAGAAATACCAGCATGTAATTGGGATTTTAACCCCCCTTGTGATCCCAAGAAAGGACTCTGATCTAGCAGAATAATCAAATGAGACTATACTATTTTCATGTTAAAGTCAAAAGGAATGTTATATGCGTAATAATGACGAATGTTCTTATGTAAATTGGGTGTTTTGGTAAATTTTATATGGAATATAAAATGACTAAAAATAAATATTTATTAAAATCCCATAATACCTAAGCATTGGAATAAATTATATAATTTATAGATATAGATCTCAGTTTTTGTCCACTTCTGGCTCAGGTAGTGGAGGCCGAGCAGGATGATCTGGTTGATCAATGAAGGGTTGATCAAGTAGTGGAGTATGACCAGTGGTGAAGAAGTTGTGTGATTTTCTGATGTTAAGGTATGGTAAAGTATGTCAGAAATATTTGGAACATAGACAACTAATGATTGTTATGTGATATTAAATAATCCCCCATCTTGATAATATAGTGGATAGGATGTAATTAGACATTTTGTGGGTTGAATTTGAGAATGAATTTTGAGGAGAGTTCCTTTCGTCGACATTGAAGCCTGTGAAATGGCACGATCTACTATACCTACATCATCAGTGTATGTGAAAATTAGAAATTAGGGTCATGTTTGAGGACCTCATTAATTTTTTTCCACATCTCTTTCCATATGAGGGTTATTCCTTATGAAATATCGATGATAAGCTTCATCCTTAAATCCTGTATGTTTTCACTCCCTTTACATTGATAATGTATTTGATGTTTCAGAAAAATTAAGAGGTGATTTATAGGATTCCCTCGTTGGGAGGTATAAATTCACAAGGGGATAGAAATTTTATTTGAGAGGTAGGGCTGTTAGTGGAAGGTCTCAGGAGTAAGGTCAATCATGTTCAAAACCATATGGGGTTTTATGTATTACCTTCTATTATGATCATCTTCTCCTTGTGCATTTTTCATTATTGTGGGAATGAAGTATTTTTTATTTTGGAGTTCATGGCCACGTTTACATTCATTGAAAGTTGGTTTCCTATGTTCAGTTTGTTGGGGGAGGGAAAGATCAAAATCAGCCTCATCTATAATTTCCATCAAGGCAGTTTCAGTAGTATAGATATCATGATTTTTTTAGGAAATGGGGGATGTGGATGGTAATGGATGGCCATAGGATTTATCTCATGCTTGGGGAACATGAACCAACTGTGTACGTAGAGGTGTTGGTCATAAAAGAGGTAGAGGAGATGGGAATGGTTAGTTTCATGGACTAGAGGTAGTAGATCCAGTAGTGCAAGAGAGTAGAAGAAGTATGATTAGTTTTATTATTACGTTTTCTCTTGATTTTGTTGATTCAGGATCTTTGAACCCCAAAGATTTAACTTCTCTTGACCATTTGATAAAACTAGATGTATAGAATATTTCCATTCCCATGCAGTTTTGTATGGCATTTAGTGGCTAGAAAAACATGTTTGATGTGTACTAAGGATATAGCCAGATGATGGGACCACATCGATGTAGTGGGGATTTTTTATTTCTGCACATGAAGCAATAAAATGACATTATCGTCATTTATTTGTTTTATTCCATGCATGATTTTATGTACTACCATTTACAAAGAGTTTTTTTAGATGTTGATGCCCATTATGTGGTTTTATTTAGCAAATGGGGTAGTGATGTGGGCGGTCAACATATGGAGAACCTTTTTTATTATTTTGACGAGCAATTTTCATAAGAGGAGGATGATAAAATATTAGAGGTTCCCAAATTTTTTGGGGTGTCCAACTATATTTTCCTCAAGTTGGATGTGATGAAACACCGTCAATTTGACATTCAGTTGGAGGAATAGTTACATCCTAGTGCTTCTCCAATTTTTATGGATTATTGACGGATGGATCCTTCGGATTTGTGGGGTTTTGGAGTTAGATATATCATCTAATGAATAGTTGATTTATCTGGACAATTGTGTCAATGTGGGGTACCCCAATGTTGTTCTCATAGAAGGTGGATTATAGACTGAGGTTTTGAATAGACTATATTGTGCAGAATCAAGTGAGGGTCATGAACTATACCTCTTCCAAGGATGGATGATATTTTTGCACATACGTGGGGGGACTGTTTTTTTATTATGATCTATTTGTAGTTTATATATCACCAATTAAGGGTAATGTTGTGCAATATCTTGATGACTGCTCTCTGATGTGTGTATGGCTCTTTGAGCTCATAGTCTCATTGTTCAGTGTTATGAATACACCATATGTGTTCATGGGGATTATAAACTCCATCATTTGTTCGTTCATAGACCAGTTATTCTTCATAATCATTGATGTCATCCTAATATATTTTATGTTCATATACGATCATTTTGATCATTTGAAAACTATCTTGTACATTCTTCAATTCCCCAAGCTCATGAAAAGTTGTCCATGTGTATGTTTTGGACACGAGAGGTTCATTCACTCAAGAATGTGGTGTCATATATGGGTGTGGATGTTGACATGTCAGTGGTACAAATAATTGTTTCTTGGGAAGCACCAAAAAATGTCCTCGATGGTCATTGTTTTCATGATCTCACATTATATTATCATAGTTTTTTACTTTATATATATCTTGTTTCACCACTATTGAACTCTCTGACTAGAATGGAAAAAGATTTTATGGAGAGTGAGTAGTTTTTTGTAGCATTATGTTAACTATAGGAGATGTTGGTTAGTTCTCTAATTCTCTAGCTTATAGATAAATGATGATGTTTTATGGTGTTTTTTGTTGCTTCATGTCTAAGTTAGGGATGAATCTAGATGCATCCTTGGGAAGTGATCTCTTTTCATTCCAAGATATTACTTCCATATGAGTGAAACTACGACGCCCACGATTCAGGGTTGGATCATGTTTTGTTCATGCTGAATCTATGGTGACATTAACTCATTAGGGAGTCAATTGTGGTCTTCACATATTACTAGAGTTTTAGGTTTATTCTTTCCCTACATGATCAGAATCTACAATATTGAAGGTGGATAGAATTTCATTATAACTATTATTTAGATATATCATACACCTGACGAAATAGACATGTGATGGATATTTATTAGATCAGGATGATGAAATAGGAGGCTGTTCGAGAGACTGCAGATTCATTGAGATAGATGGATGTGTTTTCTTCCTTGAACATAGATGCATGAGTGGGAAGTAGTAGATGGTGTTTTTTTCTAATAATTGTGTCATCTTATCTGATGTTGAATGTTGGGGAGTCTTAGTGGGGAGACTATGGGGTAGAGGTGTTGTATGGTCATG
The DNA here is from genome assembly GCA_963277665.1 of Viscum album. Taxonomy (NCBI): domain Eukaryota; kingdom Viridiplantae; phylum Streptophyta; class Magnoliopsida; order Santalales; family Viscaceae; genus Viscum; species Viscum album. The sequence goes on along the minus strand of OY728151.1, from coordinate 663,141,955 downwards.
TTGACATGGCGATGCTTTGGAACAGTGGTCAGATGATGATAGAGACCAAATTTTGTTTTAATTTATTTTTCTGTTCTTATGGAATTGTTTGAGGGATTCAACTATGAGTTTCATAGCTCACCTTTTAAGGTACATCCATTAGTTTGTAAAATGTAACAATAGGTTAGGAATAATTTTTTGTCTCCGAATGAAATGTGTATTGGAAGAGTTTGTGGTGATGTGCTATGCTTTCTAGTAGGTGGAGGCTGAGAACATTGTTCCCGATGGATTTTTTCAAACATTGGATGTCCCTAATAATTTTTTGATTTTTTTGTTGTTCTTCATTTTTTACAAATGAATTGATTAAACCCTATATAAAATTATATGAGATTTTCTAATTGGTATTGTTATGTGACGTCTTCTTTTTGAAAAAGTCTAGACGTTTGTAAAGGGTAGGAATGGATTCCTAATCAAGACTCATTTATTGCAATGTGATTAGACCCATTTGGGTGAGTCAGTGATGCCCATGAAGGATAGTATCTTTACCTATAGAATGGAATTATTTGATTCATATATTCATAAAGTTAGGATGTTATTCTTGTGTAAACTGTCTAGTGGTATGTTTAGTTATCAGATTATAGCGGATTTGTTCTTGGATGTGGGGGTTTCCAAATCAATATTTAGTCATTATATGGTGGGTTTCCATTGAATGTAAATGTGTTCAGTTATTATTATTGTTTTTAGTGTAATATGATCTTTGAGTGGTATCTAATGGGGTTGTTGTTTGGACCCCTCTTTCTTCAAGGCTTGGTTTTGGATTCTCGAGGGTGGGAATATTTTTAGAGGTAACTAATGTAAAATTCTACTCATTCATGATCTGTTATATTATGATTTTGGTCATTAGATGTGATCAAAGGATACATGTTGGGAGTTTGGAGGAGTTCAACATCTAAATGCTGTAGAAAAAGGGATTTCACACTATGTAAATTTATTACACAATGTGAAACTCTTCATCACATATATTCTTGGTGTTTTTATGACCTACTGATATTTAACATAGTGTGAAAAATATTTTCATAGCACGTAGTATTTCAGGGATTAAAATATAAAATAAAATTGATAGGAAACATGTTTTACAATGGAAAGTAATACCATTCTATTACATGACTTTAATTCTTATTACACATCATGTAATACCCTAACCCAATTTTTTATAAAAATTATTTTATTCCATGCATTCATTCATTCATCCATTTTCACTCATTTTCTCATTATATATTAAACATAGGTCCTCTAAAGAGTGATTAATGCCCAAATCCTCTTACCTTGATCTATCAATCTAGATAGTCCTCCTTTGGTGATCTATGATCGATCCATAGTCATTTTTGTCCTCTTTGTAACCTATTTACTCTTGAATATTACTCGGGATTCACTGTTGTGGTATGGTTTGGCTTGAGATATATTTTTGGGTAGTGTTTTGTTAATAATATAGTGTTTAATAGATTGAACCTCATTTCTAGCAATGTTGATATCACTTTTTGGAATTTTTTTCCCATATAGTTTACAGATGAGTGGAAAATCATCATCAATGTAGGATATCATTTGTTTCTCATATATTGTTCATCATGTGAGATGGAATTACTTCTTTTGAACTGTGGATCATGATTGTGCCAGGATAATCAAGGATAAGAATTGGTTAAATGAAATTCAAAGGGAAATCTATAATCATTTTTATGCCTTTTAATTATTGATAGCATGATTATGATCTTTTTATTATATAAGCATGATCCTCAAATAGAAATGGTGGTTCCTAGTTAATTTTTTTCACAATAGATGAATGATATATTGGATGGTTCTTGTTAAACACTTATATATGTAAATTTTTTAATCACATAAATCTTACTATTGAATAGATTCCCCAAGACATGGTGTGTGTGATAATTCTAATAAATAATGGAAATTTATATAATTTGTGTCACCTTTGATAAATCTGAAAATTTGTTACATTATGGAATGTGATGAGACAAGATGAATGGTTTTGGATACATATATGGTAAAAATGAATGTGATGTGGATATATTGTGGTGTGTTAATTTTCTATTGTTTGTGTGGTGTTATGTTTGTGAGAATGGTTTTATGATGTGGGTTGACCTAGGTGGTGTTATGGAGGAACATTTATACAATACACCAAAATGTCTATGTAATTGAATCCTGGGTTTAGAGATTGTTTTATTATGGAATGTATGAAAAGTGTTTCAAAGTGGGGCTTTGATTGGGCTGTATAATTATGTGTTGTTTTGTTTCTTATTGTGTTCTATTCTAGGAGGTTTCTAAGATAGTAATGGAATAAATGAAATAATAATTTGTTAATAATGTTAGAAACATTATTGGGCTTGTTTTATATATTAAATTAATGAAAGAGTTGAGAAAAAACAATATTAATGGTCAATTAATTTGTTCAGAAATTGGTAATGAGGTTCTGGCTTGTTTTGTAGTGTTTGCATTTAGAGGTAGCAACAAAGATCCCAGTGCTCTGATCTGGTGGGTTTTTTGAGAACCCATGGACTGGGTTTGTGTTTATAGTATGAAATATATATATATATATATATATATATATACAAATGTATATATCTCTAGTGATTTTTATATGCATCGCACCCTAGTTGAGCACTACATGCCGAACACCCCCATAGACAAGGGGTAGGGTGACCTTCCCAAACATCCTAGTAGGATGATGGTTATATGCAAACCTGGTCATCCCTAATCCCTTATCTTGGAGGCGATAACCTAATATTATTTGAGAAGGTTTTGGTCAGTGATTCCCAGGTTGGTGCAACCGAGTTGTTCTTTCCCAAGTGTCTTTGGGATGAGACGATTTGTGTTTTCTCATGTTTCTTTAGTATGAGATGAGTTGGGCTTTTCTAAGTGCCATCAATATTATATGAGTTATGATTTACCTATTGTATTTTAGATTATATGATTAATACTTTCATTGGTTTCTTCGGGATGGGTTGTGTCCTTTTTTGGGCCCCAATAGTCTATGGGTAAGATGCAATGTGGTGTGGTTATGGCCAAGGTGTCTCCGAGAAGAATGTGGTGTAGTTTGGGGTTGAGGATTCTACATGTGTGATATAGTTTGGTTTATCACTAGTTTTTGTGGGTGTGATGTGATGTGGTTTGTGCGGCCTCGGTGAGTGATGATGAGTTGTGACATGGTACTTTTAGATGAGGCAGGAGAGTGAGGATGTTAGGCATGAGTGACTAATCATTGGACAACGATAAGGGGTACCCAAATCAATGATGTAATTACGTTACTACATTACATAACGTGTGTCTCTTATTAAGAATGTGTAGGTGAGTTTGGGGTGGCAGGTATACCTTTGTATATACTATTTGGTGCTGTTGTTTTCCCATAGGGAAATTTTTATGGTTCCTTCCACACGTTCATGAGATAATTAAGATTAATTACTTGGTATACTTCTATTCTCACCCTAGGGATATGAAAAAACTTTTTGGTTTCTATAAGGATTACGTGGACCATGTTGGGTGTGACTTTCTTAGTCTTTGGGATACTTGTTAAGTGGCTGATTTAGCATTATTTTGGGAACATTGTTTTATTGAGTTTTAATATACAAGTATTTGTTCAATTTTATTCATGTATATGGGATGGTTATTGACATTATTTTATATATATGTTTTAGAGTTATTTTTTGGATAATCCCTTGTATATTGTGATCTTGATATAAAAAATGGTAATGACTTATATATCGTGTGACTTATATACCCTTGGTGCTAGTCGCCACCTCAGGGCCTACTGGAGTCGGGACTCGGGGGTCATTATATCATTTTTTAATTACCATCCTAGGAGGGGTTTTTTAGAGGGTGGAGTCATCAAGCCTCTTATGTTTGGTTTTAATAATGGATGAACTATATATATTTATATATCAAATTAATGAAATTTTATAAATTATGTAGTGGTAAAATTTTATATAATTACTAACCATTTTGTTGATATTAGAATGGTAACATAATTCGTTCATTTTTTTTTAGATTAACAGCTAAAAAAAGTGATGTGATTCATTTTCCAAAGCCACATCACACGACTACTACCTATAATTTTAATTAATGAAATAATATTATATTAAACACATAATTATCATTATGTAAATTGAAAATAATAATCATTTTCATTCAGTCGTGATAATTAAAAAGTTAAACCATTACTCGTGAGTATATATGTCATACAATTTTAATGATTATATCATATTTCATTTTTCATAAAAAAATTAATTTATTTATAAATAATAAATTATTTAAGAAAAGTTAAATATTTTTTTTATAATTATTATTTATAATATTTAACAATGACTAAATTTACAGTAATCAAAATTGCCAATGATGTTTTTGACAAGTGAATTGAATATAAAATAAAACTCTTATGTGAACTTCATTTATTAGTTACATAAAAACAACATGGTATTAAACAATGTAAAATGATTAAAGAAAAAGAACATAGTTCATATTTTTATAAAAACAATAATATAATTGTATTATTTGAGTAGTTGAAGAACTTATACGATGATTTGGAATTGATGTATGGGGTTTCATAACTCAATTAGATTTCATTATGATATATTAAAGTAGTATCATCATTAGTATTATAATATTATGTAAGTAATAATTTTTTTTATAATATTATTTATTTTGAGTTTTTATAGGTATTTACATTTGATTCATATACTCAGTTAAATGGATAAATTTCCCTTATATAGTATTGTTTTAATAATGTATTTTGTCTCGAATTCAACACCGTTGAGACTTAGTTAGTATTATACACCTATTCAATTTTTTGTATTTATCATGAAAATATAGTTATATACTATTACTTATAGTTTTAATAAATGTTTACTAGTTCATAGGGTAGATATTTAAAAGTTACAAAAGAGGTAAGTATTTTTCTAAAATTTTCATTTCTGGGATTGAATTGATTTTTGTTGAAGAAACATTATCCTCAGTCATTATTTAAATTTATCTATCCCCATTAAAATTAAATATTTTCTATATTTTCACTTAATATTTATTATATTTTTCAATTAAATATTTCATTAAAATTATTTATGGGAAAAAATATTTTCCTCTTAATTATACATAATTTTCATCAATATCCCGCTATTTTTAAATTATTATACATATGAACTATTATTGGTCAAATTATTTATTGATTCTTTTCTGAGTTATAATTTAATTTTCATATGGGTTTAGTAGAGAAGTTATAAACTTCTATAGGATGGTATTTTCCAATTTATGTACAAAAATAAGTGCTGAAAACTTTTATTGTAGAAGACTTTTATAAGATTCGTTAATGTAGTAAAAATTATATAGTATTTATCTTCAAATAAAAGATTTATATAATTTTAAAAACATTAAATTAATCATGTTTTAATGTTTTTATTCCATTTTATTTTATCCTCTAAAGGACATGAAATTACTACTAAAACAATATTTTTGTGGAAATAATGAGTGCATTTTATCTCATACTAATTTTGTGTCAATATCATTTTTCTTGAACATTAACAATAAAAGGAGAATTTAGAATTATATTTTTTTCTGAAATATAAATAGTATTTTTCACATGGATTTAATTATTTATTCATTTGTGAACTATTTTTATATATTGTACTTAATAATGTATGGTTATTGATTAACTAGGAGAAATCATGAGAAATATACATTCTCTATTAAATACATATAATTTTTGATGATCCATAATATGTATGAATTAAAAGTATTATATAATATATGAATAATGAATTTTACATGAATTAAAATAATTGAATTATTGTTATAGAAAGCTACTCGAAGAATCAATATTATCATCGGAAAAATTATTGGGCCACATTTAATGATTTATTATTCTCCATAGAAACATGGATTAAAATTTCTCGGTGAATGGTATTGATGGTATAATGGTTATGATGTATGAAATTATATCATGAAATATTATCAATTTCACTCCATGATAAATATTTTCAATTTTATATAAGAATATTTAATTTTTAATTATTCATAGATTCATTTCTAGGACAAAGATATTGATTAAATATAATACTTTTGGTGTTATTAAAATTCCTATATTGATTATGATTTGTTGACTATTGATAGATTAGTATGTACATAACTCTTTCTTATCATCTTATATTGGACAATAAATGTATTTCATTTCCCCCTGATATGAAGATGGCTATTTTGATTTAAATCTAGGATATATTAAAAAAATTTAATATGAATTTTTTATTTATAAATGTAATATAAAAATCATAGATGTATCTGGTTTATCGTGACTGATAAATTAATTTTTTCATTTGGGATTATAACCCTTGAAACTTTTCTAATTTAATAATTAATCCACCAAATATGTGCTACGAGGTCGAGGTCATTTCTCTTATATATACATAGATATTATCAATGTAAATCATTTGAGGAGGATTACTATAATCATAAACACAAACATTAATGGGCATATGACACAACTATATAAATTATAATTCATTGAATAGGATTGGAAATATTTTGATTTTCATATTTTATTTTTTTCATGTGTTATGGATACACTAGAAAGTTGGTGAAATATTTTTGAAAATTTATGAATGGATCCTCAATACATATATGGGATTCCATTAAATGTTTTATCTTAATTTTTTGTGAATAGACTTTCTCAAATCCAGATATATTTTTATTTATTTATTTATTTTTAAAATTTATTTTCTACTCATACTATAATTATTGTGTTTGTCTATTTAATTTTATCTATTAATTGTTGAAAATATAGATTTTTTTATTTTTGACATGGTCAATAATTGACACTGAAAAAAACTGAATAGAACAGTTATTGGTTATAATTTTAATTTTGAATTATGCATTAGAATATGGGGTAACTTTTGAAATGATATAATAGTTGTTTTGAGGTGTTAACATAGTTAGAGAAGACATAATGCAAGTTCGTAGGGTTTGGATAGATGATTGGTGTAGGTAGTATGTTGAAATTTGTCATTGGGTTTTTTAGAGGTACATGGTAACTAGTAGAGATCTTAAGGGTTCCTAATATCTTCCTAGGGACACCGGTTGGAAGGTTCATTAATCTTGGTACCTATTGATTAACTTATTTATCAGTGAAGTTTATTTCATTCCTAATCTTCCAAAAAACCTTATTTATTAAATGTGTGTTGAGTAGAAATTAATTCCAAATCTATTTCATAAAATGTTATGGTCATTACTCATAGATTAAAAAAATTAAGAGATATTAAATCTCTATTATATTTCTTTTTTCGACCAAATTATGATATGTATCTATGAGGATTTTTATTTTCATTATATGTGATTGAGGCTAGTTTCAATTATTTTCACTTATACAATGGACCCTATATTTACATCCTATAATTTTTTTTGATTGTATGTATGGAATCAGTTTCAATCATAATAAATCTAGGTGGAATTGGGACTAAATAGTAGATCTACATTTTATCTTGGATGGTTGAGTATGATTGATTATTACACATCAAGGGTTATTTATATTTTATTTTATACATTATAAATCAAATATTTAATGAAGATTATGTATAACCCTTTTACAATGGGATATGAATGTTTATAAGTCATCATGAATAATTATTGAGTTTATATTGACATATAATAAAAAATATTTATTATTTCATTATAAGTAATGGAGTGGTAATTCATTAGACACAGAACATTGAGAGTGGGAATTCCTTATTGAAACCATATATAGTATCCATGTTACTGGTACATTTTTAAAAATTAATAATCCGTAATGAGGGTTTGGAAATGTGTAATAAATTATGGAATTAGATACTATAGGTTTTCCCATGGTAAAAGTAAATCTAAATAACTTTTTATAAGTTCCCTTACCTTAATCGCATAAAAATACAAGGAAGATTATGGATTTTTGGATAAATAAATGATTGTGTAAAACCTTTTTATCACCTTATAACATTTCATGTATATTGGCACTTAGGTGAGAGTGTTTCTGTCACCAAGTAATGTTGTGTAAAATGTGGGTATGCCCCATTTTGGTATTATTGTATTAGTTATTTGAGATGGTGTGAATAATTCAGAATATAAAAAATGTTTATATTTTATAAAACCCATTATTTTAATTTCATTTATAAAATTTCCTTCATATTATTAAACAATTACATAATTTCTTTATTGGTGGTTTGGTATTCCCACTATTGAAATTAATTCTTTATGTTATTGTAAAATATGAATGGAACCAATTTTTTGGGGGCATATATAGTATGTATGTTCTAGTGTCTTATTATAGGTTACCGAGTTCAATTTTTTGAAACATATATTATAATAATGAATGATTGAGATAAATAATAACCTAATGTAATGGGGTATGGGTATATGTTGTTCTTTAGGGACCAATCGTAGGTGGATTATATTCTAGTTTTGTGATTGACTTAATCACATTATAATTTTAAAATGTTTTCTTTCATTAAATTGTTTTTATGAAAAAAATTATATTATGTGAAAACATTTATAAGGTATTCTAAATTTTTGTTTATTGAGATATGGGTGGGGTTGTCCTTATATAATTAGAAATGTGTGATATAATGGGATGGATATATTGTAATGGAATGATAATACATGGAATCCATGGACGTGAGAGTTGTTAGTGAATAAATGATATTATGTTTTTTTGGATGTCATTGTAGTTATATATGTTCACATATGATTAGATGGGTGTAATTCTAACTAACACCACATGTTTGTAATTTTTTTGTATGTCTTTATAATTTTTGTTATTGAAATACAATGGGTTTATTTGTATTTTAGGATTGTTGATCCTACCATGTATGGATGGAATATTAAGGTTATTCTATGTGTTCAAGGTTAATAAACCATTGGAAATATTGGGAACCAAGATTGATATCACTTTGACCAGGGAATGACTATGGGATGGGTGAATGATTTTTGATAATAAGAAGGATGTGACCCACATGTTGGATAAAATTGAAACAATGGACTACACATTATTGTATTATTTTATAGAGGGTTATACACAATTCTTTCATAGGACATTATGAAATAGGATGGATGTGATGCCTCTAATGATGACTGTTTTATATGTTTTAAAATTAAATGCTATGTAATATGTATTCGGATATTATTTCATTCCAACATTTTGATTGTTTTTAATATTTCTTTTAGAAATAGATAACATAGGTTTTACAACACATTTGATTACAAGGAAGTATCTAAAATCATGATATGTTTTTCTACTATTGTTGTTCATTTATTTATTTAATTTATATCATGTTGTCTATGAAGTATATATATTTGAATTTTATATGAGGAAATGTAAGGCCTTGATTCTAGGTGTAAGTTAGTTATTATTTGTTTTTACGGTGAATATGATCTTTCCATGATTGATATTGAATGTGTTTTCTTAACATGTGTGACAGTTTAAAGTCCCATTCTGTAACTTCATATTGTATGATGTTTAACACCATTGTATTAATTGATGTTGTTTTTATATTTTTCATATTTAATATGATAAATGTTTATATTTTACATTCAAATTGATTTGTTTCCATCTAAAACAATGGATATAATATCCACAAGGTATTTTCAAAAACCATCAATAAAAATTAGTTATCAATAGAATAATTTGAGGCATTTCCCTAGTCTAGTGACACATAGGTATAGTTATTGTTTAATGGTATATTATGGTATATTATAAAATGGTATGAATGTTTTGATTCATATGTATTAAACATAATGATTTTAGGGAAATGAGAAAAGACACCTAATAACAACTGACAGAAGTTGTGTTTCTGCAAGGAATGCATGCGTATGCGGTTAATTGCACAATACCTTGGAATTTCATTTTTCCATCCATGATTTTGTTTTTAAATTTTGAATTATGTTTTCGTATGAATTATTTTTTGGGATTGTTTTGTTCTTTTATTGTTTAGTGTGGATTCAAGCATCTGTTCTTAAATAACCATTTATAGGTCTATTCACATCAACCATGAATGTTTTAAAGATATTATCATATTAAATACAATAATTAAAATTGGATAGTGATAAAGAAATTTAAAATAATAACATATAATATGTTTTCCCAAATAAATTTTTTTTTGGTTTTCGGAAATACCATATTTGTTGGTTGATATAAAATTAATCCAAATGGATATGTTTTACTCAATATATATATCATCACAATGTGATTATATATATATATATATATATATATATGAAAATGTATGTGATCCTGATCCAGGATGGGTATTCTATTTTATGAATTTATAGTGTGGATTTTTACCATAGGGTGGATAGTTGTTATGGGTACTAGAAATGTTATATGTATGAAGTCCATAGAATGGGTGTTTAAGCATGTCAATTATCTTATTGGATTTGATATTTGAGTGTTTATGTTTTTCATGGAATATAACTTTTGATGGATGTTACAAATTAACAATGTGGGAGAACCTAATTACCTTGTGATCAGTCTTATGATGTTTGAGTGACAATGATACATAGTAAAGTTCTTTTTGATTATTGTTTTACGTGACTAATCACATATAATGAAATCCAGAGAGAGGATTTATCTTATATATTATAGATTCCCAATATATGATATAATTGATTACATGCTTTGAATTTTATAAATTAATCAAGGGGGAATGTTAATGATATGTTATAGGCACAAGAGGAATGCTAGATGTAGAATATAATTAAGGATAATGATTCATGTATAAGATGTGTTTAACATGAGAAAAAACATTTGAAACTCAAAATTTACAATGTATCTATATTAAATTATAATGTAACTATTTGTATTAAAGGCTTCTGTTATTGATTTATAATAGTTTTGAGTGTTCTAGATTATAGATTATATGTTTTTAAAATTATAGTGTTAATGAATTTTTGTTACTATATTACTATATATTCATTATATTTGGACAAGATATTGAGTATTATAAAATAATTTGTGGTTTGTTGGTTGATTTTACCTATTATATTCCTTAGTGTAGTAAAATTTCATATTATTATGAATACTCACACATGGACAGAACACGGGGAATGTCTCCAGTTTCACTTGCCTATAAATATTATATAGATACTCGATGGAGTCTGTAACATGACTCTATGGATTAGATCACCATTATAGTTTTCCATTAAATGTGGTTTCTTGTTACTTCTTATATTTTTTTAGGAAAATAAGATTAAGTATATTCTAGTTTAATATAATGAGACTCAATTTTAGTTATGAACAAGAGAGGGTAATTTTTTTTGTGGTCAAGGTAACCTTAGATACAAGGAATAATAAATAGTTTTTATGGGGTTCTATTCTTGCATAGTGGATAACCATGCTTGATGGTAATCATATAATATTTTAAAGTGGAATTGTGTTATACAAGACATTATAATAAATAAACTGAAAAATGAGATGGAATGAAATTCTTATTCACATTTGGGTAGTAGGGGTTGGATTGAAATTTATTTAGGTGCAATTAACTATGAGAAAAATTACATTATTGTATGTCTTATGTGGAAATTGATATTATAATAATGATATTATAGAATAATCAAATGATCTTAATGGAACTGTGTAAGGGAAGTGAACTACAATGTGAGTGATGATATGTCGAGGAATTTTAAGGATATAATTTGGTGGACCATCCATCATGTCTTTTCAAACAACAATGGGTGATGTGGCTAGGTATAATATCTTTCATGATGGGTTGTTCCAAAGTAATATAGTATTTGGGACAACGAAAATATGAATTTCTAGCATTACTAGGTTTTTGTTTAGGAATTTAAAAACTTTAGTATCAAATCATAACTAAATCGATCAATAATATTGGGTAATTTACATTTACACTATATCATACTGTTTTTGGTTATCATTAATATTAGTAATTGGATGAGTGATATGAAATTTTGAAATTGACCCTAGATAGAGGCTCAGGATGTGAACTTTTTTTATTAATATAAGTGGGAATCATGAGTGTCAGTGTTCAGTTAAGGGTGGGTAATAATCTTTATCAATAACTGTGGTTAATGAAAAGTTATATTATATGGTGTGGTGTATATAATGAGAGGTCTAAAAGTGTGGAGCTTGTATCATGCAAAATATGGAAAAGACATTAGTGACATGTTACTATTAGAAACAAGGATTCATCTTCAGTTTTTTTAGTGAATTGATACAGGTTCATATCGTATGCATTGTTATATATCAATACATATACACATTTATTAACCTATATATATTGGATAAATATAGACAAATGGATGAAAAATGGATGTAAATATTAGGATGTAGTCTAATTTATGGCCATAAATGATTACATTGAAATAGAACCATATTATGATAGGGTCGTTGGAATTTTGGAAATAATGGGAGAGTATGAGAAATATTATTTTGAATCATTATTTAGTGTTTCTAGAATGGTATATAGAATAAATATATGGTTTTTAGAGATAATGGTTCTGTGGGACATGGGTTTAATATTTTTTTAAGTAATTGTCTATTGTAGACCAATGTCCATAGACAATGGAGTATGAAATTAATATATTGATAATTCAAAAATGTTGACTGATATGGGGAATCATTGTAGATTAATTTAATTTAATTTCCATTCTGTGTCATTTTTCATGATTTTTTTAGGGATGGATAGTACGGTGGTTTATATAAGGCTGCATATATATGGTGACATGGAATAATATTTCTGGTGAAAATCAAACTATTCCATTCTAGAAACCTCTAGTGTATCTATGGTTTTTGGTATATGACCTATTGGATTTTGAAAAAAGGATGTTGTTCAAGTGTAGTTTTGAAATTATCATAACTTGTTTGAGGATATGAATTAGATTTTTCATGCATTATTTCATGACCTATAAGGATCATTGATGTTTCCCAGGTTTTCATATTGAGAAAAAAGTGGTGTAATGTTGTGGAGGATGGAATATACCTCACTAGTTTTTGTTTATGGGGTCCTAAATTGTCTAGGATCCAAAGAAATATGAATAGGAACTTGATTGAAATTTTATTGTGTAATGAAAATTAACGTATTTAAATGCATTTTAAATGTTCAATGAATGGTTTAATAGTTTTTGAATCAAATAAAGAGGATATAAGCATTATTAACAGTTCCAGTTTCAAGGATATAATTTGATGATTCCTATAGAGATAAATATCATATCCCATTGTGTGAAATTGTGAATTTGTGGAGTTACTAATGGCCCCTACTCTATCCTTAAGGTGATTTTTATTTAGGAGATATACATAAAAAACTATTTAGAAACATTATGTATAATCATTCTACATTGAGTATCAAATTTTCCAATATATAGTATTTTATTAAAACTATTAAATAATAGGTAATAATTCATATTTTATCTCATAACCCCTTTACAAGGATTTCATGAAACTAAAATGTGTGTTATAGAAATTGACTCACCAATCCCCTCAATTCAATCCATTTCCTCCCCAAATCCTTGGGTTTTTTGATTTATATTCCATTGTGTTGGAATAATAGTTCAATTCTCCCCTACACTTATTTTTAACTTCTCATAACATGATAAAATTTTAGAGGATTGAAATTAGGGATTATATATTGTTTCATCCAAGATTTGTAGAATCCTTTCTATGTGATGTGTCTTATATTTGGCATGTGTAGTGATAGAGGAAGGAGGATGTGTTCCTTACAAATCATTTTTTTTTGACAAATGAAATCAATATAGATTATTTAAATTAGTTTTTAATAACTTTTATGTTTATTTGATGTAATGAATTATTATTAGTAATTGAATATCTTTTTGGAAGTAATCTTAGAGGTTAGGGGATGGTGTGATTCGTACCGGGCTTGTTGTTTTGACAAGTGGTTATCACCTAATTAGTTTCATTCAACTAAAAAAATAATTGAAAAAATAATTTTTTAATACATGTGACATACCCGATTTCTTAAGAGGTATGTTAACATAATTATCTATACCATTTCAATATATTTTATGGTATTGATGTGATAATGAATATAAGGAGTTGTTTAGGAGAGTTTACATATATTTTAATGCATGGAGCCCTGAATATTGGAATGATGGACTAAGACACATAATTAGTACACAATTCGTCCTAATTGTGTGAGTCAATTATATAGTTCATGTGACATGATAATGTGTGGGACATACTTATTTCTATTCAAAAACCTCAAGCCATATGGATGTTCATATATTTCAATTAGTCTAGAAGGGATTTCATGGTTTTCCCAAACTATGTGACATGAGTCTCCCCAATATTTCCACTTGACCTATGGTGTCACATTATTATGGCATGTATATTACATATAGATATTACATAAAAATTGATGAATATTTATAACATAAAAAATTCCGCACACAGTCAATATTAGCTTATTGTCTTTTGAAACTCAAAAACATAAACAATTGGTTCATAAAAAATCTACATTATCTCCCATATATTTCTTTATAACTATACACTTTTTTCTATTGTCTTACTTAATACTATTCTTCATGACATGTGAAAATGAAAAATATGAAATGATGAAAACAATTTCTTTTTAACGGTAAATAAAGGAAATATCAAACATATCATAAACATAAGAATATATCATTTAGAAATATTATTCTACATAAAAATGATCATAATATTATGTCATGGGAAAAATAATAAATTTTAAATGTAATCTAAATAGTCAAAACCAAAGACATGAAATTTTTCTGGCATGCACACGAAATCATAGAAATTAATTCCATATTATTCAAGGATTATTTTTGATACCTTTCTAGCAGACAAATTAAATTACTGAACGGAGTTCACTCATCATTCATGCCCTATATTACTGAATTATAGTTACTTTATATACTATTAATGTTTATCTTATGAGATGTGATTATTTACCCAATGAATTAGTGGTATATATAGGTCTCACCCATCTCATAATGAAACAGGTCTTACGTGTTCCACAAAAACAAAAAACATTCACCAAAGTATAATCCATGAAATAAAATGGTTTTCTTAAATATCATTCCTTAATAATTGATATAAATCAAATGGATTTATATAATAAAATTACATCATAAAAACAATAAAATAACAATAATAACAAGGATATAAATATAACCCAATTTAATGAGTTTCAACATAGTTGGAAAATAATTTTGAGAAAACACTTTAAATTAATTCATGAAAAAAATTATTTTCTTCTTCAAAATCTTTTTCCATCTTAAAAATTCCATAGAATTTTAGATGAAATAATTTTCCGTGAATATAATCTTGTAGGATTGTAGAGTATGATTCAAGGAAATAACGCATTATGAATGTTTTAAAACCCATTCATTTTGTACTTATTAAAAAAATTCATCTCTTACTTTTGTCAGATATGTCAAATGTACATCGTACCAAAAAAGGCAAAAGATTCAATTCTTTCCATTTAAAAAAATTAACCAATGGGTAAAATTATAGTGGTATATAATGGAAATATTTAAATATTTATTTTGGAATCATAGATGTGGATGATAAGTATACACCTAGTAAATACATACAAATAAGAAATCTCAAATGAAAACATGATTTGCAATGTTATCCCATACCTTAGGTCTCATATGAATCATATGTTTCCAATACTATATAATAATTATTTAAATAATGTTATTGTTCTATTAAGAAATAATAATTATTATTATGATAAAATTTATGATCAAAATTTGATCCGTTTGTTAGAAACAATTCACTATTACTCGTTATTCGGGTATTAACTGCTTATGTTCTTATCCATGCTTTATCATATAATTTTTTATTACCATTTTTAGAATATAAATATATCATTTATAACATGGTATTTGTTTAATATATATCATATGTATTCATTTGATTCATTTATATAATCATTCTTTAATAATGAATTTTTACAGTGAATCACACCGCATCTTGGAGAGGGTTATATTGTATGTGGGCATGAGCAACGATATCGTTCCCATAATTGCTGAATGTTATTGAAGTGGATAGGGTATAATATCTATGAATAAAAACTAATTATATATTAATCATATATATATTTATTAATTTCATAACTATACAAAACCATGTAATGTGCTGGTGAAAAATAGATTACACCACATTGTGTAGAGGGTAAGTCAAACGAACACACACATAGTGATTTTATTTTTCATTGGATGGTAAAAAGATTGAATATATTTGTTTCATATTTATAATAAAATTTCAATCTATGAGTGATATTTATTTTATAACTTTATAATGAAACAACTAATTAATATGACGTATAGGAAGAAAGAAGTTAGAAAGAATAGGTTGAATAAAATACCTCTTCCTAATCATGCTTCCTCTAAATCACTTTTAGAGAACTGGAGATGGACTTTGAAGATTTCCACAACCTCAAGATTGAATATAAGAATTTTGGTAATGAAAACATGTCTGGGATGCCCATGATTGAAGGCTCAAAATGAATTGAAGATATGAGAGATGACATGCGTTTTATAATTGAGGTTTGGGGAACTTTTGTAAACTCTATTAATATTAATTTATAAATAAATCATGGACTTCAAAAAAAGCTCCAAAATGTACCCATTTAATAGATGAGATAATATAGGGTTGTTGATTCATCATCAAATAAATTTTTGACAAGTTTTTTTTTTAATTTTAAAATAATATCTTATTAATTAATAGTTTGTTATTTTGTGTGATTTTTATTGTTGTAATAACATAAAAAATATTCAATGTTTATAAATATTTACCTATATGTTGTTAATTGACAATTAAACGATATTTTATAACATTATATATATTATAATTATCACTTTTTAATTTTTAAATATTTTTATAATATTTAAATTATTTAATAGAATGTTATTTTTATAAAATATCAATTGTGTAAATTTTGATACAATTAATTTAATTGAATTTATCAACTTCCACACCAGAGATAAATTCGAACCAAAATATTCAATAGATTCACAACATTTCATAGTCATTTATAGAATACATTTTTTACATTAATTAGTTCATATGATTTTTCTTTTTATTATTTTTAAAAATATTTTTGTAATATTTCTATTAATAAAATAGTTTTTACATCACTATTATGTCATCATTAATGGTAGTTATTAAATATTTACAAAATATATCAAATTTTTGTTCTTTTAGTAACTGTTTTATATTTATAGGGTCTATCTATAGACAATATTATCTCCTAGATGTCCATATATAAAAATTAATATACTTATATAAAATTAGATTATGACCATTTGTCACATTCATTTCATATTCATAGGTTTTTGGACATCAAGATATTTCATTTAGAACAAATAAATCTTAAGGGTCTAATTTAGTCATCAAAAAGGATTTTTACAGTTGTTAATTTTATTTTATAATATAATTTTTCTCTTTTATTACATGATTTACCTTAAACTATTATAATAAAACATATTGTCAAAGTCACGATTTATAATTCCAAATAAAAAAATAGTTGAAAATTAACATATTTTGTAATTACTTATTCCAAATATAGATTTCATTAAAAAAATCAAAAAACATATATTGCAATATTTAATTATCTTTTTCGAAATGGTAGAACACATTTTTTAAAAGTTAAAACATTGCAAGTTATTGAAATGTTTTTACATATGAATTCAATGTAAAATTAAATATAATGTCATAAATTTTATATAATGATAAATAATTACTCTATTTATACTTAAAAACGATTAAATATTATAATTTAACCATACAAATTATCTCAATGAAAAAAATAATTTTCACCTAAATGTTAGTGTCATTTAACTATTCATCAAAAAATAAATGTTATGAAAAAATATCACAAATTCGTCCAATGTTAACGTATATATCCCACATTAAAATAAAATTATAATGGTTTCATATAAAAATTATTAATGGTTTAGAATCGTAATTAGGAAGGGGTTCACCATTCAAAGGTGTAGGAATATAATTTTTAAAAAAACTATGTTTCTATAAAACAAATAAGCATTATTCACACCCTAGGATTAAAACATACATTGTATGAATAAAAAATTATTTTATTAAGTATATAATATATATATCTCATTTATTTCAATAAAATAGTGATTCACTCATAAATAAAAATATCTAATTTATGTTTTTTCATAAATAATTGATAACCAAATAGTTACCAATGCATTTTCATTAGTTAGTTATTATTATTCCCACTAACCTAACGACTAGGATATAATGGTAATTTTAATCTAAGGGTGTCTTGAGGATCCAATAATCTAACAATTTCATGATACACAAACTACTTGATCAATAAAAATTATTTAAAGGTATTTTTTTTTATAAAAATCATCCATGTGTTACATTTTACACCACTTAAAATGAATTTCACTGTCGAAATTAATCACTTAAAAAAATATGATGATACATCTCCCTCATCATATATCCAAGTTACCATGAATCTTCTTTAAAATGGGGGTTCCTCTAATAAAAAATCCCCAATTGTGGGGTCTTGTTTCGTAGAACTTTTTCTCTGTGATCCAAAATCACTACGGATTGTTCTCCATAAGAAAAACCTCTCTCCATTGGAATGACTTCTAGGCTTGCTACATGTGAAGGATCATGTAGCTACATTCTCAAGAGAGATACGAAGAAAACATGATGAACTATAGAGTGATTTGGTGGATTCACAAATCAGAAAGATAGCTTCCAAACACGATACAAAATTTCAAGAGGACCGATTTTCCTAATTCTCATCGTGACCTTCTTTCAAAATATCAGTACTCTATTCCAAGGAGATATTTTATGAAACTTGTTATAACCCACTTTAATCTCTAGGTATATTCTTCGTTTGTCAACATACCTTTTTTTCGACACTGATCTACTCTTATGTGTTGTTGAGTATATCTGACCTTTTCTACACTTTCATCAACAATATCAGGTCCTAATTGATTTCTTTCCCCAACATAATTCAATAATGTTAGTGTTCTGTACTTCTTTCCATAGAGGGATTCATAATAAACCTTTTAAATACCGAAGTGAAAGCTACTATTTTATGAAAATTATAAAATTGGTTGGTGTTTATCCAAATCACCTTTGAAATCCACTGATCAAGCTCTCAACATGTCATGCAGAGTTTAAATATTCCTCTTAGACCAATCATTTATATGAGGATGATAAGCATTGTTGAAACATAACTATATATCCAGATCATGCTGATGACTTCGTCGGAATATTGAGGCAATCCTGGGATCCAGATCAGATATAACATAAAGTGTTACTCAATGCTTTTATAAGAATTCATTTACATATATCCGAGAAATATGATCAAAGGAAAATCTTCCATAATATAAATGAAGTGTGCCGACATTGTAAAGTGATCAAATATAACCGAGATAGCATTCTTTCCATTAGTTGTTTTGTGATGTCTGATGATAAAGTATATAATGTTGTTTTTCCATTTCCATTCGGATATGGGTAATGGTTGTAACAACCCCTTAAAATTTTCCACTGAGCCTTACCTTACTGAAAACCCAAGCATCAAGAGACATATTCTAAGACATCTCATTTCATTCCATCACAGTAGAAGTACTTTGTTATATGCCTATATATATTTGAGCTTCCAAGTTAAATAGAGAATGAAGAACTATAATCCTCCTCCAATAGATCCTTTTTTAATTCTTGTATGGTAGGAATAAAATCCATGTTCATAAACCTTATTATTTCATCATAATCAATGTTTCATCTAGGAATATTTCTCACCTTCTATTATAACACTAAAAATCCATTATGTGCCTCCTTAATATTTAGTTTTATATATAGTTTAAAATTAATTTAATAATGATAAAATTTATCCCCTTCCATTAAAATTTCTTGATCCATAGTTTTCACATCCATAAATGTTGGATCTTTAATTATCCTTATCTTGGTTAAGCAAGAATGGCATTTTCGACTCAAGGCATCTTATATATTTTTCTCTTTCCTAAGGCTGCAATATATTAAGAACTTGTAATCATAAATCAACTTCATCCATATTTTTTGGAGCATAAGAATCTCTTTATGTGTGAAATTATACTTCATACTTTTATTATCTGTATAAATACCACACTTTTGACCATAAAGATAGTGCCTCTATATCATTAATTCAAATATTACAACTACAAACTACAAATAACGATTTAGGTAATTTTTCTTCTGAACTTTCAACTACTAGGTGGCTTAAGCTATCACTATATAATTTTTCATTAAAAAAACCAACCCCTTCATGTATTTTTCACTATAGATGCCAAACCATTCTCCACTACATGGAATATTGAGCATAGGAGCACACGATAATCTTCTTTTTAGTTCATTGAAATTCAATTCACATTCCTCTATAAAAAAATAACTCCTTTCCGAGTCATCATAGTGAGTGGATTCGATTATTGTAAAAAATAATTCTCAAAACATCAATAATATCTTGCCAAACCATGAAAACATCAGATCCTTGTTACCATCATTTGTCTCGTCCATCTTTCAATAACCTCTATTTTTTATATGTCCACAAACATACCCTCTCCTTAGATTATTTGACCAAATAATGGAACTATCTAAAGACAAAATTAATACTTGGTAAATTTGGAATAATGTTTGTCCTTTATAAGGGTCTTCAATACAATAATCTACTGATTTTCATGTTCTTCATTTCTCTATGAAATGACTAGAATATCGTCCTCAAAGGCTACCACATACATGTGAAGATAGTCTATAATGACTATATTCAATATATTCATGAATATAGGGGGGAATTAGTAAAACTAAAATGGTTCACTATAACTTCAGAGTGTCCATACCCTATACATATTTCCATCATTGGTATATCCTCTTTTTACCATTAATTTATGATATCATGAATGAAGAACAATATTGGAAAAAATTCATTTCCATGTAGTTGATTAAAAATTTCATCAACACATGGAATAGGATATCTCTTAGAGATAGAGATCTTGTTATGTTCTCATTAATCAATGGAGAGGCTCATCCATCCATCGTTTTTTTAAACAAACAGAACATTTTCTCCCCAAGGAGACGCGCTAGGGCATATGAATACCATTTAAATATTCACTTGGAGTTGCTTCTTCAATTTGGGAAACACATGTGGAGAAATTATATAAGGTTTCATAGAAATATGCATATCACCTGATATAAGATCTATTCAAAACTCAACAACATAATTTGGTTGAAGACATGGAAATTCATCCAGAAATACATAATAAAACTCTCGTACAATGGGTGTATTCTTAATTGCAGGTTTCTCCGTAACCATTAGTGATAAATAACATTCATTACAGAAATCAACACATATAAGATGGATGAAATTTATACTGTAACGTTATATTTATTCATGCATCGATAGATGATCATTGATAGATCCTGAATATGAAATTTGTATTGCCTTCCTTGTAAAATGATATGATACCCATATAGAGAAATCCAATCAATGCTAAGAATCATATAAAATTACACTATTGGCAGGATCATTGATTTATAGGAACCAAGTTCCCCAAAACATCATCCGGAGAATAATTATAATCTTTTGATGTGACTATTGATCCATTAGGAGTTGTAATAGCTAACTCAAAATTTAATTGTTGACGTAATAGTAATATACTTTTAGAAAATAATCGGAAATAAAAGTGTGGTTGGATAAAAAAAATAAAAAATTATCTACCTTAGAGTGGATGGTAAGCGTACATTTCAAAACTTCATTATCATAATACACATTGGAGATATTAATTTCATATGACTATCCCTTGTATTTGGCCATAAGATTTTTTTGACATCAATCATCATCAATAACCCTTGTAATAGGGAACTGATTGGAAATGTTCTCAATTTCCTTTACCTTGTAACATTTAATTGAAGGAGGTTCATTTTTTATATCCCTTTATGTGTTCACATCATAAGACATATTTTTCAAATCACATAGGCATTCAACTACCAAATGACCTATTTTCAACACATAAAACATTTACTAGTACCCTTTAAAAAGTTACCTACATGTTTCTTTCCACACAACAAGAATAAGGTAAAACTCATATTCATTTTAGTGTGGTCTTATGATTTTCCTTCAAATTCTATTTTTCTCTTCATATCAAACCCATATGAATGACGGGTTACTCTAATCCCCATTTCAACCATAAGAGTGCATTGAACATTCACCTCATAGCTATTGAAGTCCCTAATTCCATTCGATGACATGGATTTCTGACAATAATGTATCAATTAATTTTACTCGAAAATGTATAATAATTTTAGAATAATTCATTGCATGTCTTGTAAAATAATATTCATTGGAACTAACGAATTGATCATATTTTTTCTTAAGACCATGGAAATCCTTCTCCATCATTATTTGAAAAGTAAAATGAATGTAATTGTGGAAAAAGAAGTTTTTGAACTACTCCCATTCCAACGGCTCTATTTAATCTTCTTGTCTTGTACTCATAATATTATTCCACCATTGATCAGTTTAACCTTCTAAATAATAAAATTATATGATGAATTTATAATGCTCAGAACATTGTACACATGAAAATATAATTTTAGTCATACTGATCCATTTTTCATCCACTAATGGATATGAAGCCCCGATGAATGAATGTGGTCACAACTTTAGGAAGGATTCAATAGAATGCTTCTCCCTCCATTGCTCATTTGGAAGACCTGTACGATTCATTTCATGAGAATGTTGTGTCAGGATGGCTACAAGATTTTTTTCATCCATCCTCTATAACATTTGGTTACTCAAGGGGACATTCCTTTCTTTTATCATTACATTAAACATTAACGTGGTTCATTAGTGTTCTTTCCATTGAATAAAACCACGAAGCATAGTTTGAGAAACATTTATCACAACAGGAAACCCACCTAGTCAAGAATGAAATTGCAATACAAGAAACATTTGGTTTTATCCTAGGTAATTCATGGTCATTTCTGAAATAGTAAGATTTCATCATATACATATATATTTCTTTTGGGTTCTTACAAAGGATTTATTGTGATTGTTTCCAAATGATAACTATATTTTTCCTCAGATAACAAATGTAACAGTCCATACTGTACATATTGATATTACTTCAACATTAAAGAATATTTAAAACATAAAAACAACTAGACAGGACCATATACCGTTAGTTTCATTAGAAACCGGGAAACAAAATCAACTGGTTCATAAGAAATCCACATTGTATCTCACTTATTTCTGCCTAACTGGACTCATTTTTGACATATGTTACATAATACCCTTGTTCATTAACTGGGAAAAAGAAACATATAAGAGGGTGCGATAGAATTCTCAATAATGGTAAACAAGGTAAATACACTCAATTCATAATCATATAAACATAACATTTGAAAATCATAACTGAATAATAAAAGACCCTAATATCATGTCATGGGATAAATAATAAAAGTGAAATTTTATCCTAATAGTTATTACACATGAAATTATATTTTTTATGATACACACATTAGCATAGAAAATCATTTTATATTAGTAAATCCTTATTGTCGAGACCATCAAATTAGACAAAATCAGTTACTAAACCGAGTTTGTTTCCCATTCTAACCTTGTATTACTGAAAAAAAACTTACTTTTCTATACATTCATGTTTATATTAGAAGATATGATTCATTACCAAATACACTTGAGGGATATATGTCTCACACATCTGGTAATGAAACAATTCTAATGTGCTTCCCAGAAACATAAAAAAATTCACCATATAATAACTCATGAAATATAATGGGATTTCAAAACATCATTCCATCATATTTAATATAAAAAAATGAATTTCTTAAATAATACACCATCATAGAAATAATAAAATCATATTAATATCAAGGGAAGAGATATAATGATATTTTAATAGTTTCATCTTAGATGGATAATAATTTTGATAAAACACTAGAAATTAATTCCTGATGAAAATATTATTTCTTCTGGAAAAATATTTTCCTTCCTCAAAATGGAACCCTTTTTATGAAGAAATAATTTTATGTAAGATTAACCATTTACACTAGTTGGGGAAAATTTAAGGAAATATCTCTTTTTGAAAGTGTAAAAATCTGTTTTTCAATTACTTTTTAAAAAGAATTCTTCTCGTACTTCTTCTAGAAATGTCAAAGATACCTCATACCGATAACATAAAAAGATTCCATACATATTGATTTGTTAAAATTTACCAATGTTTAAAATCAGAGAGGAATTTAATGAATAAATTTAAATAAATATTTAGGAAACATCAACATTGATGATAAATATACCCCTAGTAAATACATGGGAAAAAACAATCTCGGATTAAAAAAAGGATTTTCAATGTTATCTCATACCATAGGTTTGATATGGTTAGTAAGTTTCAAAACCACCTATACAATTAATTAAATAATGATACTAATTTATTACTAAATCACAATAATTTTTAGGATATCATTTATGATCATATTTTCATCTGTTTGTTAGTAACATTTAATTGTTACTCGTTATTAAGGTATTATCTACTTTATGTTCTTATATAAGTTTTGTCGGATATGGTTTTATTCTTGTTTTTAAGATATAGTTATATAATTTAAAAAATTATATTAACATAATGTATATCATATTTATTCAATAAATTTATTAATATGATTATTATTTAATGAAGATTGTGTTGAATGAATCACATCACACAATGGAGTTGGTAAGTCGTACGTATGCGTGAGCAACGATATCGTTACCATAATTTCTGAAAGGTGTTGTAGTGGATGGTTTACTGTATAGAAGAATCAAAATAATTTTATACAAATTATACATATAATTATTAATTCCATCATTACACCCTTCCATGTACGGTGGTGGTGAAAAACTGATTACACCGCGGTATTGAGAAAATAAGCCATACGTACGCATGTGTGATGATTTTATTTTTCATAAGATTGGTAGAACGTGGAAAATTCTTATTTAATATTTATAATATTATATAATTATATTAGTGATACTATTTTAATTACATTATACTGATATAAATAATGAATAGATAGTATAATAAGATAGATGTTTGAAATAATTTGTAAGAGATTACCACTTCGATGATGTGCATCTTCTAAATCTCATCATAGAGCACTATAACTGTTTTTTGAATATGAAAATAACACCTATAATAAATTTAATGTCTTGTTTTTCCATGAATTATTTTTAAATATTATATTGAATTATTTTGAGACCAGACTTCTTGACAGCAGGCGATTTCTGAGGTCGGGAGTTCCCAGAATAATTGATTGAAATAAATTAAACTTTTAAACAGCATCCACGAACAATTCTTCAAAAAAAGTGTTAATAATTTTAAAGGGATTCCTGGATCAGAATTATGAGGGTTTTGTTTCATTTAGAGCATCGATTTTACCTTATGCAGGGCCTAGAATTTGCTGGCACTAGTTGACTGAAAAAGTTAGTTATTTGACATTTTAAAAGAGATAAAATATATTGACAATTATTTTATTTTAAATGTATCCATTTAATGAAACTACTTAATTGATATCATTATAAATATCTTCTTATGGAAGGCTAGAAAGGATATATTTATATCCCTGGTAATTGAGGATTGTCATTATAGCTTTTGAGTAGAACCCGTTGGAGGATGACGACGACCTAATTGATCGACAAGTCTTAGATTTGACGAACCGTCACAAGAGACATGACAGGGTGATCAGTCTTGAACCAAATCAAGGTAAGGGGTTTGATTCATTTTTTTCCTCATTCATTGATTTAACGAAGACTAAAGATCCACCCCTGAACTTGTTGATCCACAGATCGTGTGTTCTTCCATTAGGGTTATTATTTTCATTCTCTTTTGGGGGTTTATTCGGGAATTTTATTTTTGATAATGATTGGATTCTCATTTGATTCGACATGTTTAATCCTTATAATTAGTTCAAATCTTCTTTGTGATGAATGGAAGTGGAGTTTTGTTACCAAATTTCGTATATTGGATTTCTTCCTCTTTTCTTCGTGTTATTCGCGTTCTTCGCGGGACGATGAACAAAGGATCATTGCATGTCTGTTTCGCAATGCAGTGATCCCAAATTGAAGATTGGAAAATGCAACTACCAAGAGAAGGTGTGACTATGATGGTGGACAAAAAATTTTCATGAATCTAGGAGGATTGTTATTCAATTGTTATTCATGAGGGTAGATTGAAACATGTTTTTTTGGCCGATCAAAAGATGAAAAAAACAAGAAAAATAATTTTAATGTCGTGGTGACATAGAATATAATTTTTTGTTGCAGTCGGATGGCCGAATCAAATATCATAGGACTGCCTAAGGAATGGTGCAGTAGTTTCATGATTCTAGAAATTTCCAGAACACATGGTGCGTATCTTGATGAACACATAGTGCAGACAAGAGTCGGTGGCTATGGTTTCTGCACTACACACAATGAAGAACATAACGTGCCTCTTGGGAGACCCGACGTGTGGACCCCCACCAAACAGTTGCTGGATTCCTGGGTGACAAGAAGCATAGACACAGTGTGGGGCCATTGTTACATGGTGTGTGGGCCCATACATGGGTCTCATCATGTATCGCGGATGATTCGGGACATGGGGTGGAGTACTAACTATATACTCCACCACACAGACATTCGAGGATAGTAATGTGGTTCACCCTGGGAGTCGATTACACGGGTTGGAATACTTGGGATTAGGATGTGTATAGGACCACAGTCAGCATACATAGACAGGACCCGGGGCACCTTGACACATCATGTGATCCCTCCTACACGACATGTAGTTTCGTTTTACATGACAAGACTTTCGAGACGATCCATTATACATGGGAATTACCCATGATTAGAACACTTTGCATGTGGCACTTCTATACACCTTGTACATCTCAGTACATGTCTTGATCTTCTTGTCCATCATTCCTTGGAATAGTACAGTTTTGTTTTCTGCACCCTTTTTCCCATTCCACTAATGCTTATTTTCCATTTCCATTTACAAAAGTTTTATCCCTTCGTTAGGACATTCAGAAATAGAGTCTGCTATCCCTTTAAGAGGCACATACTGAGATACTATATCCATCATTGACCCTTGGTAGAGTCAGGTATTGACGTGAATAATCCTACAGAATTCCAATTCTATACTAAAATGGTGATTCCGGATGAGTTGCTGTATCTCCAAAGGCCCAAGAAGTGATTCTCATCTTTATATACTGATATTTTCCCACACAATAGTTTGTTCTTCCAGATTATGTGTATCTATTGATCGTGTCATTTCCTGATGAACGGTAATTATCAGAAAGACGTTATCAAAGGAATAAAACATGTGTAGTGAGTTCTCCCAGATGAGTGCTTTGTCACATCGTCAAACTGCATCCCTAGTAGTTATATTCGGTTGTGTGACTTTTCCCTAGACTATGAGTCATGGTTTTGGGTTTATCTACATTTTGTATCACTTGATATATGTTCAGTAGATATATATTATGTAGAGATGATTTTATATTTGCTTTTTGTATTGATTTTTGGTTTCCCAGGTCCACTAAAGAGTATTTTTATACTCACCGCTACACGATATTTTCCAATAAGTATCATGTCTTATGTAGATGAGCGGCCTTTGGACAATTTCCAGGGCTGACCTATACTAGGATGATCATTCTGAGTTCCCTATCGGCCCAAGTGTTTCTATACCTATGAGAATCAGTCCCAGTACCTCCTTGTACTTATAGGTTGGAATTTTTTGATTTCATACTCGTGTTTTTGTGTTCTTGTAATCTGGAACAGTTTACATTCTATACATTGCTTTCTATCATACTATTTTGGTTGGGTGAGATGAAAGCATTAATTTTTATTCATTGTTGTTTTTACAATTGATAATTTATGGGCTTGGAGATGTGTGTGTGGGTGTAGGTACATAGTCAATGCCTCCCATGTTAGTGATATGTTTACTCAGTGCTAGTCACCAGCCCCTGGGTCAGGCCGTGGCATTGTGGTATTAGAGAAGGTTATACCTAAGGACCACGAGTCTATGGGATTGATTTGGGGAAATAGTGACATGTTATTAGAGATTGGATTTGAAGCCAGAGACTCTAGTATTGGTGTAAGAGGTGGACGTATCCATAAACCATGACTCATATTACCTCCATTTTGACATGGTACTTGAAGAAAATAGTTACGATGAATTAAAATTATGTGACATGAATCATACAAGAACTGGTTGTGTTTTACAAGTCCTTTGTGTAAGCTATCCAGATATACTCGTTAACCATGGTACATCCTATTTCTTTACAATATGCATCTGTGACACATACCTGCTAGGATCCAATAGCTAGATCATGAGGATGACTCCCTCAATTATGAGGATTCTATATAGGGATCAATTCCATAGGCGTTACCTCTAATCGGTGTACTCTCAATCACACCACCAGTGGAGTAACCCATGGTACCTATAGTATTGAAATATTAATGGTGCATTCATAGTGTGATACATGTGTTCCTGAGATAGAGACCCCTCATTTTTAGATTCAATACCGACCCTCGGGTGGTAGAGACCTGGCATGAGGTGGTGACTAAAGTCATTCAACAAGTGATGACACTAGTAGACCAGATGGTGATTCTATGAGTGTGCCTTCCTTAGGGTTAAGCTGGACGATGTGGAGTCTGAACACATAGGCTCGAGATGAGGAGACTCATTGATGGAAAGAGTTTGAGTTACCCTTTAGAGAGGAATTCTCTCTGATTACATTGAGAGCAATGCAAATCCAAAAGATTCTTCAAACCCTGTAGGGTATTCTGACTGTGGCTGAGTATTCATTGTGGTTTACCAAACTCTCCAGGTAATCAATGGATATGGTCAGGGATTAGTACTTAAGATCTCATACATTAAAGTGAGTTCTATGATGGGACATCATAGATTCTGTCATGAATCTATGTATTTCGACTTATGATGGAGTGCTTGAGAAAGAATTAGTCATAGAGAGATTCTTGGAAAAGTATAGATTGCCAAAGGCATCCAGCAACAGGTAGATAGTTGTGGAGTCCTAAGTAGTAAGGAGGTGTCATAAAACACATGGATCAGCATGTGGGAGATGTCACAAGAGGACCCAGGATAGGGGATCGGCAATACATGGCTCTTAGGATGGATAAAGTCAGCCTAGGGAGAGGTGATGCTACTCGCCTGACAGTAGGGGTGATTTTACTGGAGACTTTCCAACCCATTTTGCTTCTGGAGGGGATGTGGTGGTTGGATCATCGAGGTAGAGGCAGAGTTTAGAAAACTAACCCTCTAGGTGGAAGATGTGGTAGAATGGTAGGGAGAGATACTTGTGTTGGAATATGCTTTGACCTACTTCCACCACCACTCTAAGGAGGTCCGGACAAGGCTCATGGATCTGGGAGACATGTTTGGGGACAACTTCATGCAGTCAAGGCATATGACCTAGGGGCTCCTATGATGATCTGAGGTATGATCTATGTCTTCTATACCACATATTCTATACATATATGAAAAAGTACCTACTATCCCTTTATCACCACATGTCTTGTGTGAATTCCTGAGATTCTGGTAGAGCCATTGACTCGACCATTACGTATTGAGACACCAACATGTGGGAACTTGATGATCACACACCTTTTTAGATAGTGTGATATTACCCCTGGAGTTGAGATTTTTTGTTGTAACCTCTTGCTGGTAGTGTTGAGGCCTTACGAAATACATCTCGGTATAGATTTTCTATCTTAGGTCTGTGCCCATATTGACTACTTTAGGCGAAGAGGGTGGTGTGTCTGTAGTGATTGGATGATGTTTTATTTTTTTTAGTAAAAAGGATACCCGGACAGCATAGAATAGTCTGATGCAATGGAGGGAATAAATGATCACTCATGAGTTGGCTATCCATACCCTAGGAGCAGTGGATGTTGTGGGCTTGCAGTTCCCAGTAGTAGTAGTAGAGTACAAGAATTTCTTTCCCAATGATGCTATAGGACAACCCTCCCAATGTGATATCGACATCTACAACAACATACACCTATGGATGACAACTATTTCCTAACATCCATATTGGTGGGATCCAGCCGAGAATCGTGAGATGAGGGTATAGTGGGAGTATTTGTAGAGTAAGGATTTCGTAAGACCCAGTGTTTTTTCCTATCCTTCCCCAGTTTTTTTCCATGAATTATGATGGGAGTTTGAGGTTGGGTGTAGATTACCAACACCTACATGAGTTGACGATGAAGAACTAGTATCCATTCTTGAGGATAGGGGACATCTTCGATTAGCTAAGCGGGGAACAATGGTTCTCAAAGGATGAACTTCTAATAGGTTACCACCAATTACATATACTGGATGTGGATATAGCCCTGATGACATTAAAATGCCACAAAAGTCACGTTGAGTACATGGTAATGACATTCGGCATGAGGAATGACCCTGTAGTGTTCATTGGACTTATGAACTGGATATTCCATCAGTATTTAGACCGGTTAATTGTGGTCGTCATCAATAACATCCTTATGTATTCGGCATCAGAGGATGAGAACTAGAGACACCTTTAGATGGTTATAGACATTTTACGAGATCAACAACTTTATTGGAGTCTTTCAATGATCCAATTATGGACTCAAGAGGTCTATATTTTGACATTTCATCTTAGAAGATTGAGTAGCTATGGGCTTTTCCAGGGTGGAGGCAGTGTTATCATTGGATCCACCTCAGTGTGTGATGGAGGTACGGAGATTCCTTTGATTAGAAGGATATTACTAGAGATTCATTATTCATTTATCCTAGATATCAATTCTGATGACATCCCTAACATGGAATGGGAAAAGCTTTAGGATGATGGTGATGTGCTAGATGGCTTTTGAGAAATTGTGATAGAGTTTGACGAGGGCCCCGATCCTCTGATTTCCGGAGGATTTTGTCGAGTAAATAGTTTTTTGCGACGCATCACAAATCGGGCTTGGTTGTGTCTTATGAAAAGATAGGAATTGATTGCTTATGGTTCATGCCAACATATACCAAATGTCGTGATCTATGCGACCCATTATCTCGAGTTGGCAGAGGAAGAATTCATCTTGACAATGTGGTGAAACTACTTTCTAGGATACCTGTTTATCATCTACTTTGACCACAAGAGCCTAAAATTCATCTACTCATAAAAGGACGTGAATAGGAGGTAAAGTAAATGTCTACAGTCCCCCGGGATTATGAATTTATGATTTTCAATACTACTAGGATGTTGAACATTGTAGTTGATGCACTCTGTTGGATATCGAGCTTGCTTTTGTTGAGTGAAGTGACATAGGAGTTGGCATTGTTATAGTTATCGTTATTGGACAAAGAGGATGCTTTTTAACATTAGTCGATAGTTTTCACTCGTCCACACCTTCAACGAATCAGGAAAACACATATCGATGATGTTATTTTGAGGCTTTCTATGCTCAGTTATCCTCATGATAGGCTCTTAATGGATATTCCCATGGTGGAGAGCACACTAATATTTACATAGGAAACATTGTTGTTCTAGTGTCATTGTGGGAGGGGCCCATGAAAAAGTTTCATACATCTCCATTAGTGACACATCCTGGAGTGTAGAAAATTTACCAGGACCTATACTGTCAGTTCTAGGGGTCTGGTATGATGATGGCTGTAGGAGAGGTTGTTTCATGATGCCTTTCTTACCAGTAGGTGATGGTCGGGAACTTAATTCCAGCTAGGTTAGTTCACCCCTAGAAGTTATAGAGAGCATGAGGGATTGAATATCGATGGAATTCGTGACCAGATTACCACACATGTACCAGTGGAATAATTTCATCACGGTGATCATCGACCAACTCACCAAGTCATCCCACTTCCAATCTATTAGGGAGATGAGTTTTATAGATTTCATCGGATGCCTCTACGTGCAAGATAAAGTTCAGCTTCATGGATTCTCTTTGAAAATTATCTCAGATCGAGATGCTCGCTCCACATCCAGGTGGAGGAAGGGATTTACATAGGTGTTTTGAACATCACTACCCTGAGCACAACATTCCAACCCCTGAAAGATGGTCAGACGGAGAGGATTATTCAGGTTCTGGAGGATATGTTGCAGGCCTATATAATCCACTTTGGTCGTAGTTGGGAGGACCACCTACCAATGGTGGAGTTTTTATAAAATAATAGCAACCACATCCCCATTGTTATGGCACCTTTAGACGTATTATATGGGAAAAACTTCTAGTCCTAGCTTGGAAGGACTGACATTGGAGAGTCAGCACTTATGGGTTCTCAGATGGTGCGAGCTACCACTGAGAAGGTTATGATCATATGGGAGAAGATTAAGAATGCATAGATACATCAAAAGTCTAATGCTAATTGGCGATAGAGACCTCTGGAGTTTGACGAGGAGACCACATATTCCTTTGAGTCCCTTCATGATAAAGGTTTCAATGTTTTGGTTAGGGAGGAAAGTTATATCTGAGGTCCATCAGACCATTGCAGATAATTCATAGAGTTAGTAAGATGGTTTACTTCTTAGCTCTACCACTACAGATGCACCGGGTACATGATGTCTTCCATGTGATGCAACTAAGGAGGTACGTGCATGACCCATTGCAAGTCATCGACTAGGGCGAGCAGCAAATTGAGGATGGAGAGACCTTTGCTGAGTACATGGTAGAGATCGATGAACAAATGGATAGGATTCTTCATTAGTGATTTAATCTCTATGTCTGTGTTGGGTGGCTGTATATGAACTTTTAAGAGAGCATGGGGGAGTAGGATGCTCGGATCCATGCCCAATACCTACATCTTTTTGTGTTTCATTTTGTTTTAGCATTTCGATGATTTAAATCCCTAAGGTGGGGCGAATATAATATCTCATATTTTCAAATTATTATTTTTATATTTGATATTGAATTATTTTTAGACCATTATTTCCGACGGTGTTAAATTACGATGCCCGGAGTGCCGGGAATAAATGTTTGAGATAATTTATACATTTAAAAAGCATGTGAAAGTTGTTTTCCTGAGAATATGGAATTACATTTAAAATGGTTCCATGATCAGGAATCAGAGGGTTTCGTTCTATTTAGTGAAACAACTTTACCTTCGCTGAGGCCTAGCATCATCTGGTGTAGGTCGGCTGCAAATGTTGGTTTTCGTAAATTAAAAGGGAATAAAATAAATTGACAATTAAGAATCTGATGGCGGTGGATTTGGCGGCTCCTCCTCCGTCGTGGGAGGGGTTTCATTCCCTCGATGCTCCTAAATTGGGATCTCATGATAGAGGTAGGGTTTCTAGTTCATTACCTCTAGAAGTGGACTTCTCATCCATTCCTATAATTTTCATCTACCCAGGGGTTCCGAGGGTCCTCCATAAGCTACATGTGGTTTGGATTTCTCCACAAGTGTTCTCCTCATCCTCTGCACTCATAAATTCATCTCTAGTGGGTTATTTCATTCGACGATATCCGAAAGTCGATTTGTTTGATAGGCTTTTGAATGAGGAGTGGAGTTTAGCTCAACGTGAGGTTGTTGGGTTTCTAGGGCCACGACAGATTCTTCTCTACTTCTCAAGTGTGGAAGATTTAGTGTGGGCGTTGTCTAGATAGGGAAGATCTATCCAATGCTTCTACATTCATCTGCTACATTAGTCGTTCGATATCAACATGTAGTGGGGACCTTCCACCACAGTAATTTGGATTCATCATCCTTATCTCCCATTTCCTTTCCACAATCTGATGTCACATTGAGTTATCCTATAGGATTTTTATAGGGGTTAAGGAAATTTTATAATATTAATATTACATTTAATTACCATATTAACCAATAACCATGCGAATAAAAATAATTACTAAAGCTACATTTCATAATGCCGAAAAATATAAGTAACATATTATCATAATATGGACCTACAAATTCAAAATACGGTGTCTTTTTTAAAAATGTAAAAACTAAAAGATGAGGTAATTAATTTTAAATCAATCCAATTGTTGGATTGATAGAAAAAAATTTTAAAAGATAAAACATTACAAACGATTTAAATATTTTTACAAATGAATTTAATATAAAATTAATGCTATCAACTTACATTATAATGAATGAAAAAAATATTTAATATTTATACACTAAAAAAATTAAATTATATAATTTAACCTTATAAATTATCTCGATGAAAAAAACCATTTTCACATAAATTTTATTCTTTTTTTACTATTAATAAAAACATTAATGTTAACATAAAATACCACATCCTAATCCAAAGTAAATTTATATATCACACATTAAATGAAAATTTTTATGTTGTCATATAAAAATTATTTACATGTCTGAATCTTAATTTAAAAGGGGGTTTCCATTAAAAGGCGCAAGATTATCCTTTTTTAAAAAAATTATGGTTTTATATATCAAATATGGTATATTCCAATGTTATAAATAAAATATCCATTATATGAATAAAAATAATTTTATTAAGAATATAAGATATATATATCATTAATTTGGTTACCAATATTAATTCATTAAAATACACAAATATCTAATTTATATTTTTCGGAAATAATTGAAAGCCAATGAAATAACCATTCATTTTCATATGTTATTTATTATTATTCTCAAAATCCAACCAGCTAGGCTATAATTTAAATTTTAAACTAAGGGAGTCTCATGGTTTGATTCAATTCACGATAGAGTGGAAAAAATCTACTTGAAGAATAAAAATTATTAATTTTTTTTAATAAAAATCATTAAGGTGTTTCAACAATGGTTTAGGTGCAAGGTTTGTAAACCAATTTATTCAAACAATAACCCTTATAAAAATGTGTTCAAACCCATTTTCCACACAATAATTTGTGTTTCTATACTATTTTTACGTCCCATTGATGTGAATCCACTCTTCGAGGAATGGTGTCCATACATATTCCTCTAACCTCTACATTGATATAACTTTTATCTCTTAGTTGATATTTATTCACTATCAAATGTGTTGGACTCATATCAATATGATATTCAATCAAAATTCTTCATTTAGTCTATTCATCTTCCATATTTAATTATATTATAGTGCGATCTAATTTTCAAACTTTTCATGGTAGTTTATATTTATTGAATTTCTCACGTTCTTTAAAAAATCTTATGCTGATAATGGAAAATGATTCATCATTCAACTTAATATAGGTGGTATATTTTGTTTCCTAAATATCTTAGTCTATTTATAATATGAACAATCATGACACTCAAAAGAAACATGATAAATTACCATAAAATTATTATTTTATTTAATCTATAATTGTATAAATGATAGAAAATTTTCTTGTTACAATATTTACTACTGGAGTCTCCCCAACTTCACAAGCGCCAAACCACGAGGTTTCATTAATTAATTAAATTAAATAATTAAATTCCTATATGGATAAACAACTACCCATATGATATTTTTGGGATTTCATTCTGAATAAAATCATAAAAATTAAATCGATGTGAGTGGTGAAACCACTTAACTTGAATTCTATTAGAATAAAGGTTATAACCCTTAGTCAAATGGTGTATAATATGATTTCTAATTTATACTTTTGACTTCATTAATGAATAATAATAATTTATATTTAAATGTGATATACATTTATGTTGTATGAAATGAAATTTCATTTGTGGAAATGAAGTCTTCATTTAATTGTCATATTTGGGAATATTTTCATTTGTAAATGTGAAAAAAAAATTATGGTGTCCCTGATGAAATATAACTTATGGGTATCACACCCCTGTTTAAATGTGATAAATTTTCATGGTGTCTCATTTTAACGTGATAATAAAACATTGAGAACAATAATAATGAGATATATATTCATGGAATTCAAATTTATATGTTATAATTGGAAATGGAATGTCACATTGTGATATATGGGTGTGGAAACCCATATTATTCATGAATAATTGGAAAAGAGTCTCTTTAAACACCATGGTACTCATACTAATATTGAAAGATTCTTGAGTTATGCCTCTAATCATGGATTGTTTTATTACAATATATATATGTATATCAAAATAAATATTTATAAAGACAATATATATACATGAAAATATATGTATAAATAAATGTTTACAAATATCCGGGCATAGTTCGAAGTTCATAGTTTCAACTAGGTGTCCATTAGGAACCGGGAATGTCACATTTTATTTTTTATAATTTTTTTTCTTTTTTATACATGCACAATTCTAAATTTAAATCTACCTACAATATTTTACTAGAAACTATTGGTGGTGTCCTACTAAGTATATCTCACTCTTTTTATGTATCTAGTTGATTCCTAAAACGATCATTTGGATTCCTATGGGGACTAATAAAAGATGAAAAATGTGGAATCTTGATTTTCTAATTAGGATGGGTATAAGAGAATATGAGTAATATTATTATCATGGTTCTAGTAGAGACAATTTTTGGCATTATTGAATGTTTATATTATTTGATTTAAATAACCATACAAATCTTCCCAATTTTTTTATATCACATCACCAGGGCACCATTTATTAATTTGATTTTTATTTTTTGGGACATTTTCTTCTAAAATGACAATTTATTAATCTATTTATAACTATTTATTTTTACATAAATTGTTTCCCATTATTTTAAACATCTATGTTACACTGTAACATGATGGAATAATCTCTCCAATAAAACACCCTAGGCCGTTGATTCTAGTGAGGTGGCTCCGGAATATGGATAGGAAAGCATGGTGCCTAGTGGAAAATCAATATTGGTTACATATGTGTGGAGTATATCTATGATGTTATAATGTGGTATCAAATCCTATTTTCCTATGGTTTTAATTTTTATGTATTATAAAAGAGAATATGAATGTATTAGGATTTTTAATTATCAGGTTATTATGAGTAACTGGCCCACATAACATGGAAAACCAAATTATATGAGTTGGGATATTTCTCTATCAGTTTGTTCCTATTAAATTTTAACTTATTTCTCCATTGGGTGATCAACATGATTTTTGTTGCTTTTTTCCTTGGTATTTTTATTATAGAGTTAAGTTTTTTTTCCTATAAAATAAAGAAAAATCATGTAATTCATCATTATAACCACTTGACAATGCAGGTGTTATGTATTACTCTATGTCCCATAGATATATCTCATTACATCCATTGCCTAGTTCATTTTTCATTGTTTTATGTCTCTTTATCATTTTATTTTTTTAATTCTATCATTACTTCCTAAAAATACATAATTGGATCAATTTGTGTTATTTCATAATTGCGAATTTTTCTTTCCCATATATAATGAATATATAGCAATAATTGAACACTTTTTCAATGTTTTAGTAATGTGCCACTGGTTCCCTGGTATGAAAAGAAATTAATTTTATAAAATGATTTTTATTTTTATTTTTAATTTAGGAAGAATTCTCTAATACATGTATGTAATGGTAATTCATTTTTAATGTTAATTCTCAGGACTAGTTACATAATTATAGAAAAAGTAAGTGTGAGGTCACTATTACATGATATACTAATTGAAATATAAAAATAGTATGATGCATTATAAATTATGAATGGTAACTCATCTAACTATTCTAGGATATCATTATAAATATTAATTAAAATGATTTTTAATGATTTTTAACTAAAAAATAAAACAGTTATCATTATATTGGATTCTAATTACAATTTAAGTGTCATTTATTCTATAATTTATAACATAAAATCCATATAGTGACACATATGATTCATAGTCTTAGCCCATGACACTGACATGACCTTAGTAGTGGTAATTATGTAGTTAACTTATTTTCTATATTATCATTCTTAAAATAATAGGCTTGGATTTAAGAGAAAGATGATCAGTGGATCCCTTTTAATATGAATTATGAATCATATCATATTTTTATATATTATATCATGTCATTTTTTAATCTGATACAATGTGTGTTCATGGAAATTATAGAACTATTCCTCCATGATATACTAGTGTAATGTCTCAAGAATGTGGCGATGATCATGATATAGATGTGGTTATATCATAGACACTATAATTACCTCCATTTTTTCCAAATAAGTATCCTGTTATTTTAATAATATAAACATTTTTACTCAGCTAAGATAATTATTCCATTGATTTATTAATTTGGATAATGGAGTGATTTGACCTTACCCAATGATGGTAGAGTTGGGTGAACTATTCTAGTCGTATTTCCATTTTACCATCTCAGGGGAATGGTGCCCCCTGAATGCTGTGTCATGGATAGAGGCCATGATGTCAATATTCTAGATTTCTGACACTCACCCATAGCAGATTTTCAATAATAAGTCATTATATTCATCATGATTTTGGAAGTAATAAGAGAGATGTGATTACTGAAGATGGTTATTATCCTGATATGATATGTGAATACATCGCGACCAAATTCTATGATTTCATCTTCCCTTAATCATTTAGAGTAGACCATACATGGGTGTTTATGAATATGTGTAAGGATCAATGTATAAGATGGAATATTCATTTCAATTCTCTGAACATCAATTATTCACACTATCACATATGAGTGATGTTATGATGACATTGAGTTGATTCACTGATAGGTTAGTATTTGAAACAAGATCTTGGGTGAATAACATTTAGTTTGAAAATAGTTCTTAGATTGTGAACTTGTATGTCATATTTGGGGGGAACCAAACATAATAGTATAGTGTGTTCCATGGTGTTCGATTCCAATAAATGGATTTGGATCACTGAGTTGAAGTATTTATCACTACAGGCCTACATGCAGGGGTAAACAAATCGAAATGTCACCAAATTATAGTTACAAAGTGTGACACCGGGCATGAATTAAATGGCACTAAAATCCACAGAGTCCCAATGATCAAATTTAATACCATGATTGTAGAATGATGGAAAATATCCAGTGGTCATGAATGACTATTTTCTGTACCCCAGGTGAGTGATAACCCATAACATTTCCTCTATTATAAACAGTATCAGTAGCACCTCACCCGGGTGGTGACTAGATCACTAATAGATGATCTGGCTGTTGAGGTGATTGTGACTATTGAATCTTGGTTATATATATAAACAAACACCAAGGTATAACTTCATAGGGTACCCATGTTTTTTCCAATATCCATCGATATTTCCATATCTATATAGTAATTTCAACATCCAAAAATAGTTTAGGGTCATTTATAGGCGGAGTTTCTGTTATAGTATCCTCGACATTAGTTTCCAAATTATAAGATATAGGGACATCACATTACATTATTTTAATGGAAATTTTAAATATATGATCCTATAAATAGTCAAATTATTGGGAATGATGATTCTTAAAACACCATTGGGGTTTTGATCATAGTGTGTACACTTCTGAATGGGGTACCCATTTAGATAAGTGGGTAACAATTCAAATAAAATCTTATTTTAATTGAGATTAATTGTTTACACTTCATAGATTGAATAAAATGGTCACTTATATATCTTTATCACATATATTTATACATTCATATGGTATCATTAACATAAATGAGAGTATTACTTACAACCATATGGTATAATAGAATGTACATAACTTTAGATATGGATCGATTAATTTTAGGATAGTCCTAGTGACCTACCAGATGGCTAGTCTAATTATTAGAGTTCACAAAACACAATTTATAGAATTAACTCATTTTGTTGATGGTTTTCATATTGTCTTCCATTACAATTTTTTTTGTTATGAAATTTGTTGGAGGTTGGGTTCCCATTAAACTACATTCATAAGTTGCAATAGTGTCCACTCCTACTTATACGATGACACGTTATATGAATAAGGAACATACTAATTAAAAATAGGATTTTTATGGTAAGGGATTCATATGACCTGGTTCATCAATATTGTCTTAAAAAATTTTATTCTTAAGGAATGAGTATGTATCCCTTTTCAATTTTCTAGATTATTTCTTATTGAACTATCATATTGTGGAGAACTATAAACCAATAAAGATAATATAATAATTAATTAACCATATATAATGAAAAATTGGGTTCCCTATGAATTTTTGGTGTTCAAGTTACCATACAGTTCACATGATACCTTATTATATAGAAAAAATGACATTATATCATTGAAAATCCCCATATGAACATATGGTTAAGTATTTTGTTCTCACAAACATTCCTACATTCTTTATTTCATTAATTTATTAGGGTTTCCTACCATATATGGATTCACATGTAGAATTATTCACCGGTGATATCATGGTGTATTCAAGTACCTAACACAACCATGAAAATAATCTTGTCATTATTTTGGATACCATAAGAGAGATAGGGATTTATATTATTCATAGTGAATGAATTTTTTTTCAATAATGATGACTTCTTGGGTCACATAATCTCTTAAGAACTATTATCTATTGACCTAGAAAAGGTGAAAAATGTGATTTTGTGGGAATATACCAGTGAATATTATATATTAAACATGTGGGGGGTTATACCACAAGATTATTAGTTGGGTAATTTAATTCCTAGTATAAACTCTATAGAGCTTGAAATAAAATAGTCTAATTTATTTGTTGTGTGAATCATGTGAGAATGTGTTTTAAAATATGAATGGTATATTAAATTCAAGGCCAATATGATTTCTTGATAATCCATGAAGGAGATTTATAATTTAGTATGACACAAGTTCAATATTTATTTTATTATTTTTGATAATGTGAGAATGACTATTAGAGAATGAGATCATCCATCTAATAAATCATTTCTACAATTACACAATGAATTACCTATTTATAAAATCGGTCGTTCATGCATTATTTTATATAATAAATTTTCCCATAAAGTTTATTATAAAGTTTACTTGGTCAAAATAAATTTAAAATAAATTTCAACACAGTGTGATGTGTATCTTATGAAACATGTGTGGGTAAAATACCTATAGTCATTCAAATGTGAGAATTCTTCTATGATAGATAAGGGAAATGGTGTAGATGATTCCATGTCAAGGATCACTCAAACTTATGTCATCAAAGAGGCCTATTTTGGGTGGTATTACAAGGCATAATTTTTTTATATTCACCCAAACATTTTTGAGAATCTTGGGAATCTTGTTTTTGTAGATTTGGATGGGATATACTTATTTATGGAAGATGTGTGGTTGTGGAAGATTTTATATCTATACGGTCTTGTCCTAAGGGGGATGAAACTGTGTGAGGACACAAAAGATAGTCATGTTATAAAAAATATAAAAAATACTATCTTTGATACACATTTAAACATGATTTATTACATAATCATACACTTAAGACAACATTGCGGATTGAGAGGTCTACTGTCTTGGGAAATTAGAAACATTACTTGACAACATATAAATAAAATATTTATTTCCAACTTCTTCGACATGACCCTATCATTCCTTCATTCAAAACACTAAATTGGATAATTATATTACAGAAATAATAATGGGGTGATCTATAAAGCCCCGTAAGGGCGTAAATAAGGGATTACTATAAGAATAAAATGCATGTTACTAAATATGAATATAAATGGATCATATGAACAACATGATCATAAAAGAATGAAATAGTATATATATCATAACATGTATATGAGAAAACAACATAGATCATTATATTATCATGAGCCATGGCTCATTGCACCTACATGAGCATGACTAAACAATCATTCTGCATGATTTTTCATGAGTAAACCCTCATTGAATTTGAATTATCAATAGTAAATCCTCACTAAACCTGAATATTCTTGATTAAACCCTCATTTTACATTGATTTTCATGGTACTAAACATTACACAGTGCTATGGAGTGCTGTCGGGGAACAACCTTCATAAACATTTCATTTTATGCACAATTGTTCCTTGTAGATCTTATATCATAGAATCATTCAACATAATAAATTATTCCATGATCAAGTAATGTGGAATAAATACATTTAATTTCTATTAAATATGTATTTTTTCACAATTTTGAATTCCCATGATAGAGTAATGGATATGGTATAAATTACATGGTAATTTTGATTTGGAAAATCGCAATGCAATTTCTGCAGCATGATGGTGTCATATTTAAATTCATTAGTTGAGTTGATGATATATAAAGGCATATAGAAGAATATATAAATGTAATGGATTGTAAAGGGATATGGAACATAATATCCAAACATAATAAATTTAATTTATAATCATAATATGGAAGAAATGTTTGAATGGAATAAGAAGAGAGAAATCTTTTACTGAATTTTTGCATGGTAATAGGTGTACACAAATAGAATTAATGAGAGATAAAGTGGTATAAGATAATTCCATCATAAAAAGGTATTTATGGGTTAGGTGTTAAATAATACCCCCAATATTTTTAATTGAAAATAAAATTTTATAACAACATGAAGATAGAGGGATAAAAATGAAAATGGAAGGAATGAGGGGATCCCATACAGAACTCTCGCATTGAAATGTGTGTACATAAGGGTTATCAACAGGTATAAATTATAGTGAATGGGGATCTCGTAATTTATACATAAAATGGTATGTAATTAGGGTATTTAAAAACATATCCCAACATAGGAATAAATAAAATTAAAGGACATAACATGAAAATAATGAATGATAAAGTAAGAGGTAGGATGATCCCTTTATCGAGTGTGTGACTTCAAAAGCGTGAGGAGGGGATTATTGAGAGCTTGGGGCCTTTGGAGGATTATATAGAGATTATGGAATAGTATTTATGTTCTCAAAATATTTTTATTGAAGATATGTGGGAGAATGTGTGGGTTTATATACGAAAAGAGAGGTAATATTTTATTATTTTTGTTTTGGACACTAAACAATAAAATATTCAAAACCACAAATAATACAATGGTTTCTTACATAGAGAAATGGTTTAAAATATTTTATAATTCCATGTTTCTAAAATATTAAAATATTATTATTTTTTATGTGGAGATTAATCACACTCTCATGGAAATCATTTTTTAATGTTAATGTTTTTTATAAGTCTCGGCGGGTCCACTAAGGCTTTATAAAATTAATTAAACAAATAGTAATTAACATTATTTTAATTTTAATACATATATTTTCCTATTATATCGTTTATAGTATTATTTTACATC
The DNA here is from genome assembly GCA_963277665.1 of Viscum album. Lineage (NCBI taxonomy): Eukaryota > Viridiplantae > Streptophyta > Magnoliopsida > Santalales > Viscaceae > Viscum > Viscum album. Next base: position 663,098,836 of record OY728151.1, on the reverse strand, counting down.
ACAATTGGGTCATTTTAATTTCATAAAACACATTATATACTTTATAGGACATTTAAATTATACCCAAATATTCGAATTTCTATGAAAATTATGAAAAATCACAATTGGATAATTATTATGTCCTGATTAAAAAAATAATATAAATTTTATCTAAATAATTTTGTAAACATGGGAATTTTAACTAAAAAAACGGTCATTTATTAAAGGGTTTTGACCAGAACAGTTTTCAAACATTAATAAAAATTACAATTGACTACATAAAAATTATGCGATCTTTTATATTTAAGAAAATTAATTTACTAATTATATCCCATTAAAATTTTATATAATTAAAAAATAAATTATGGCATAAAATATATTTCTTAATTGAATTTGAATATTAACCAAAAATATTATTTCTTTCTTATTGTTTGAAAATATATATTTTTAAACTGATTACATAACCAATTATTATGTAGAAACAATAATAAATTTATTAATAATTTATATTAAATAAAATATAAATATTCAGACTATTATGGTTACATTTATTCAATTTAATTTTAAAATTATCTTTTTAAAATCTAGTTATCATACTTTCTTTTTATCGGGATAATTTATATTTACTAAAGTTAATAATTATATTGATCAAATTTTAAGATGAAATTTTTAGCTAATATTATTTAATATGATCTAAAACATGAAAGATATTTTATCAAAATCAATTACATTTAATATAAAATACGCATGTTTAAATGAAAAGAGATTTCAGAAAAATATTTATATTAGGAAAATGTGAATTCATGTTAACTCCATAACTACTAATTTTAATTTTATTGTTTTAAATTAATAAATATATATATAAATCTTTTTGTGTGTTTTTAATTTATTACATTTTATTTTAGGAATTTAAATTATTTAATATAGAGATATGTTCTGCATTCTAAACCAGTTTTCAGAAAAATGAATTTTTAATCCTAAAAATAAACTTATAATAAAATATAGTATAAATATAATTTACATATAATATATTGAATGTAATTAAAAAATAATTACGATACCAAAAAATAAAATTAATTGAATAATATATTCATTTATCAAAATAATCAAAAAAATTACATAAAAACTATATTTTCAAAAAAAAAATATTACATTGCAAAAAATACAAAATTGTTATAGTATGCTAACATCTATATGATGAAACAAAAAATTGAGTTTATTTATTAAATAACTTTTATATATGTTCTAGAAATTAATTATAACAAATAAATAAAAAACATTTTTAATGAAAACTTGTTTTGAAAAAACAAATAGAAAAAACCAAAATTGGACGGATAGTTAATATTTATTTATTAATATATTTATGAATTTTTTTCATAAATTAGATAATACTAATCATATCATTTAATTTTATGTAAATGTTAAAATGGTAATATATAAATAATCATTGTTTATTTTATGTTTAATGTTGTGTAATTCAATGTCTATTAATCATATTTTCTATTTAAAAAACATGGTTCATTACAAACGATGTTGATATTCTGCACATGCACATATTTTTGTTTTTGTTCCTAAAGACATATGGGCTTAATTGATGCAGGAATCCCAAGCTTCTATTTTGGAAGTCCACATAAGGCATAAAAATATATAATGAGACATATTTTAAAAACATTTTTGGTTTTTTTATGAAGAAATATATTGCTAGTATTATCAAATGGTTTTCTACCAATTTGTATATGAAAGAGGATAAACAAAAAAATATGAGGAATTTACTGTCTTTATCAATTATTTATTTGATGTGGTAAGTTTTAACCATTTATTTCATTATAGAGTTGTTTAGATCCACTCTTAAAAGTGATTTTTTATGTGTGTACGTTGATAAGTTAATTAGGGACTCAAAGATTTTGTGAATCATGGAAAAAATTTCAGAAAACATTATTTGGATTCATTACAATGAAAATATTATACAACACAATGCCTTCCCTCTTATATCATATCTGTCGAAGACACCTAAATATCATCGCAGTACTATTAATCATTTTAGAAACAACATAATCTATAGGGGTATATGTCTGTAGAGTGAAACCCTTAGACTAACCATGTATTTGAGAAAATTATACATTTTCTAAAAGAAAAGGTTCATCCTAGAATACATGAATTTGGTGGTTATTTGGAAATTCACCTTCCACATATCATGTTCTCCTAATTTGTTTTTCAAGAACTATTCTTATAGATCCTTAAAAGACAATATGCATTAGGTCATTACCATATCACCTATTCTGGTCAGTCTTAGATTAGGTATCACTACATGGTCCTCCGTCCATTCATGAAATTTCTAAATTAGTGCATGTAATTAAGAATAATATGTGTAACAGCCCTAGCTTCTATGGTACATTTTCCTTTGATTAATGAAATAGCTTTCATTATACGCAACTTCGAGATTCAAACACATCGCGACCAATCAAACTAGCTATTATGAATAGTAATAACCAATTTTAAAAAATTTATAATTTTTTACTTTCAAAATGGACTTCAGTTTTGGATTCGGAATATCAAAATTAGCTTAGGGTGAATTTTTTGTATTTTTCAGAAAACGTTCAATTTTTTATGAATACTGAAAAACACTAAGTTATTGATTAAAACTCAATTTTTATTCAAATAATTATTAATTTTATTTAATTTTTTAGGTCAAATGGATACATAATACCAATATAATTTCAATTTAATTCATTGGAGTCATTTTATAATGTGTTTTGATATATAAAATTTTATCGATCTTTTTACCATCTTTTACCCACCGCCTAGGAGGATTTCTAAATTTGTATGAAACATATTTTTCCACTTATGTGAGTGGAATTTTAAAAATATGATAGAAATGGTTGATATAAATAAGTAAAATGTTGTTGAATAAGATGAAAATAATTTTTGGTGAATAGTAACTTTTTACTTTTATTTACCACGGTAAAAAGTAAATAGGGTAATTAAGGGTAAAAATGATATTATTATTACCCTAAAACATGACCTAATTATATTGGATAAGTATTATTTGACCAACAAAAACATTATAAATAAAATATAAACAACTTTGGTCCACATGGATTATATTAGGACATTTATTATTATTTTATTTAAATAAGAGTTAAAAAAGGTAAATTCAACGTTTAATAAGTAAATCATTTGTAATATAGAGATACACACAATATAAATTAGACTATAAATATTCATTATAAATTAAAAAATATTTCAAAAATAATGCTATTTTAGTTATATTTCTTTGACATTAAATATTTTAATTTATTTATGACACAATGATGATGCAGTAATTACAATATTAATAAATAATTAAAATAATTGATATTATAAATATCCAAATAAATCTATTTTGAGAATTTTAATGAAATAACTAATATTATAGGTTAATATGACATGTTAAGGTTTATTAAATGTTTTTATTTCTTTGTAATAATATTTTTAGTACTTTATAAAAAATCAATTATAAAATAATGTCAAAATTGAAAAAAATGATTTTTGAAAACAAATACAATATTATTGGTTGATATAATAATCCTAAAAAAATATTGTTCGGCTAGAAGTCTTATATAATGATAGGTGTATCATTATTGAACCACTTTGGGTTCCCTTAGACATTTATAGTATGTTTATTAACCATATAATATAATAATACAACTAGACTTGGTAAATGTCAAACTATTTAACAAAGAGTTAAATCTAAAAGATAATGTTAATATAGTAACCCAATCATTTATAAAACCTATTGGTTGAGATGTTCTAGACCCATTCCCCACCTTAACCTTTATATAATACATTTTTGACCCATTATAATCTGAAAATGATTTTATTATAAAATAATATTTCAATCATTTCCTAAGGTGCCTCTCACCCCTCTTATAAAAATTGCACTTCCCCTTCTCTCAAATTCACACCATCAAAGCCATTTTTTCTCAAAAAACCCATACCCAAATATCCTCCCAAATTTCCTACCTTCATCTTAGAGTCCTTATATTAGTCTTAAATCCAACCTATGTATCTCTTATGATCAAATCAAAAGGAAGAACCCAAAAAAGAGGTAAATATTTCATCATCTCTTTCATGTTATTTTCTTCTTCCACTTCCTCTTTCATTATTGTTTACATTCTAAAATAATAACACCAGAATATTCTATATTAGGTGATTTTATTATAAAAATGGTACAACCATATACATTATTCTATCCATCATATAAATGGAAAAGTCAACATTCATGCATACATACGGATTATAATCTCCACCCTGTGGTGTTGTTTGTTATTCAAACACTTAATCATTTGGATGGGTATAATAATGAGTATAAATGATGAAAATAATAAATATGATATGATATTTATTCATTATATATGATATATCATCCAATTATATATGATTAATATCAAAATAATTATATTGTTGCTCGTGCATATGTACAGATTATAGTCTCCATAAACGCGATGAGATTCATTCCCCGTCGTATTCATTCATGTATAATTTTAATTTGATGGTTAAAATAATTTTTAAAGACATAATATCATTATAAATATGAATAAGATACATCCTATCCATAACAATCATTACTAATGTAACAAATCATATAATGGAAAATGAATTCGTCAACACCTGAAACGATGATGCTACTAAAATATCATTAACCATGAAATATAAGAATATCATACATGATATCATATTTATGTATATAGTACTTATATAATTTAATAACAATGATTTAACTATTATACAGGAGTTTAATGTACCCTTTACCTAGGAAAAGTACAAGGTAAGGGTTAATTTCACAATCACTTTAATATCTGAGGTTGTTTTTACGTAAGTATCTACTAGGACCTCTTTATCATCCACATTCATGTTTCTTAAAAATGTATTCCAAATATTTTTTTATATTTACTATACTATGGGTTAAAGTGATTTATAACCTTTTATACTTTTTATAAGATGGTTTGAAAGCAATATTTCTGTTGTTTCCCAAAAAAGGTACCATATGACCTTTCTGATAAAATTAAGTTAAGAATGTTTTTTATCTTATACAGCGGGTGAGGATATTTTCTCATATTATATCATCTTCATAGATTCCCTTACAATATTATAAGAATATTTTCAATATATAAATGTTTTCTTTTATAATTATGTAACAGTAAATTAATTCAAAAAAATAATGTGATATTTCTCTCAAATTGTTTTGATTTCTTCTAAGTCAACATCATTTGTTGGATTTTATAGTTGTTTGAAATCGATTCATTATGATACAAATCTTACATAACATTATTAAAGATTTTTGGATATGTTTGACTGTGGATGTATTATTTTTATAACATTCATGGTATATAGTGAAATTATTGTCATTTCATATGTTTTTTAATACGAATGTTTATGTTATATTCCATCCTTTTCATATGAGGAATGTATTGGACTTAGTATGTGACGGGTGGAGCCCGCTATAGCTCCTTGATAAATCGATAGGTCTCATGAGGCAACTAGACGTGGAATTGGCTGAGGGCTCTCTAAATATGATATATGGTTTTGGTCGAGGCCCTAATCTTTTTTGGATGCATTGGTCGAGGCCTTGAAAATTTATTTCAGAATGTCCAGAATTATACAATACTTCATTATGAAAATAATATTGATGGTTCATGTGGTCATTTGACTAGTAGAATACCCATGATTATGTTTTCTTATTGAATTATTTAATATGGTCATACTCCTGCCTTAAAGGTGTTCATTTTTATTATTGGTAAAGGCCTGTGTTTTCAATTATTCAACATGCCTATTATTTATGTTATCTTTCACTATATTCCTTACCCTTACTGAGCATTTGAGCTCACCCCTTTCTTATGCATCATTTTCCCATGATATGAAGAAGTTAATTATGTGTGACATACATGCTTAATCTATAAGTCTTGGATGTTTTTAATAGAATAAATTAGTGTTTTATTTCCTCTATAGTTGTAAACTAGAACTTATGTAATAATCTAGTTTCCAATAATACTAAACTGATTGGTCATTCAGGACATGATTTCATTGTGATCAGGATAATGTTATGTTATAATGCACCGAATCTGGGTAACAGGGGTCAAGGAATTATTGTTGGTATCAGAGGAAGTTTTTCACATATCCTGGAAACTAGATTTAGACAAACTCTAATTAGAGAACATATCCCTAACATTGAAATCAAGGATTAATATAGAAGAACATCATTGAATTTTTGTTATGTAAAGATTTTTTGAGTTTTCCATACAATACATCCCTGTCTGGATACGAGAAGTTAGAGGCGGCTCTGGAACAGATGTACCTAGGGGTAAAACTCAAAAACACCGATTTGAGCTAGACTCAAACTGGAACTGGTGCACAACAACGGGCCTTGCTGCACACATGGTTATGACACTCCTGGTGGATATGCTTAGAATAATTATCATTTTCATTGCAAACCATTATGATGGGTTTATGAGTATACATTCTCAATGAGAACATTTTTTATGAATATGGATTATATCCATAAACTATTTAATTCATGTTACGTGTTTTAAAAGTTTGGAATTATGTATTTCAATTCATAAACTAATATTTTCAAGCCATTTTTTAGAAATGATTCCTAGTGCAAGGAATGAAATCTGTTTCAATGCATGTAATCCATTTTGGGATTTCCCTCTTACTGAAGATAATTATAGTAGAGCTGCTGATGGATCTGGTATTGATCAGCTTATCACCATACTCGGACAACTCAAACAGGTTATGAATAATAACCTTACGCGTATGGAGCACCCTGATCCACAACGTAGAGGATCAATGTTAGACTGCTTCATGAAGAAGAAAACACCATCATTATATGGGACTACAAATCCATTTGTGTCTGAGAAATGGATAAATTCTTTAGAGAAAATATTTCATGCTTTGGGGTGTAGTGAAGTGGAAAAAGTTGTCAAGGCAGTTTAGGGCCTCACTGGATATGATGATCAATGGTGGCCATTGATTCAAAATACAAAGTAAGGTGAAGAAGTTTCCATTATAGAATAGAGAGAGTTTAAAGAAATTTTCATAGAAAATTACATTCCCCGTGACCATCGAGCGGATATGGAAAGTCAACTTCCGAGTCTGAGGAAAAAAGAGGATGGAAAAGTCACAAAGTATAATGTTTACTATTCAAGGTTTTCAAGGCATGCTGTAAATTATATACGTATCCCAAAAAATTATTATTGACATTTAAATTGATGGTTTAAAACCATTTCTCCATCAAGAATTTGTATCAAAATCGGTTTTATCCTACGAAGATATTGTATCGGGTGCTATCAAGACTGAAATGGAATTCTCTAAGTCTTACGACATTAAAGTAAAGCAAGAGAATAAGAAATATGTTGAACACTCTGGGAAAGGAAATATGGAAATAGGGAAGAATGGAAGAATTGAATTTCCACCTAGTGATAATTTTGGAAGGAAGTACCCTAGTGCCTGTCTAATAGAAAAATGATTATGCTACAATGGTGGAAAGAAAGTCCATCTTGAAAGTGATTATAAAGGAAAGAAAGATGCTACAAATGTTCATTGTGACAATTGCAGGGAGATAAGACATTATACGAATGAATTTCCTAGGCGTCAGGGAACCTTACCTTAGAAAAGGCCAAGGGATCAAGGCCAAGCTTATGTGATCACTACTACTGAGGTTTAAGATTCGAAAGCCGTGGTGGTAGGTAATTTAATGGTTTCCTCTAATTTAGCCAATTCTTTATTTTATTCTGGATCATCACATTATTACATATCATCCATGATTTCTAAGAAAATTTGATATTTCCAATTTTATTTAAAAAGGGAGTTGTGAGTAAAAACTCATAAGGGAAGTATCAATGCAACCATGTTTTGTGAATCAGTTCCCATTAGGGAATTGTAATGTACTTTATCCACTGATCTGGTCATCATACCCATGATTGAATTTGATATAATCCTCGGAATGGATTGGCTTTCAGACCATAATGTGAAATTTTTTTTAATAAGAATGAGGTTACAATTTTTGATGAGGATATGTTATACCATATCATTAGAGGAGAAACGTCACCACCTAATTCTTTTCTAGATACACCCCTAGTAGCTCAACTAAATTTAACTATTTTTGAGGAAGAGAATGAAATAACTATGGGTGAGGAAAGGAACGTTAAAATAGAGTATGTAACTATTGTGCAAAAATATTTAGACGTGTTTCTAGAAGAGTTACATGGATATCCTCTAGAAGGAGAAATTGAGTATTCCATCGATTTAATTCCGTGTTCAAGGCCCATATTGAAGACCCCTTACTGAATGGGCATAGTGGAATTAGCAGAACTAACAAACAAACTAGAGGAATAGAGTAATTTGGGATTTATTCACCCATGTGTTTCTCCATGGGGAGCCATGTTGTTTTTTATAAGAATAATTATGGATCTATGAGGTTGTGCATTGACTATAGGTAGATCAATTATATAACAATAATGAACAAGTATCCCCTACCTCAAATTTATGTTTTATTCAACCAAATTCAAGGAGCTCAATATTTTTCAAAGATTGATATTCGATATGGATATCATCAGTTGTGTGTGATGAAGAAAGGAATTTTGAAAACAGAATTTCGAACTAGGTATATAAATTATGAGTTTATAGTAATGCCTTTTGGGATAAAAAATTAACCCTCTGTTTTCAGGGATCAAATGAACATAGTTTTCATGGATTATCTTGATGATTTTGAAGTTTTATTGATTGATGATATCCTGGTATACTCCAATATCTATAAAGGTCATTAAAATCAATTGCACACCATTATAAAAATCCTCAGATGAAATGAATTATACGAGATGTTTAGAAAGTGTGAATTTTGGATTTAGGTGATTTATTTTCTTGGACATATTGTCTCTAAGGATGGTATCTCCTTTTACCTTTCTAATAAAAAGGATATCCAAGAATGGATAGCACTAACAAGTATAACTAAGTTACGCAGTTTTATTGGATTACCAGGTTATTATCGATCTTTTGTCCAGAATTTTGCCTGATTGGCTAACCCATTAAGGAAACTAAATCCTAAAGGGGATAAATTTTTTTGGACAAAAGAGTGTGAAGAATGTTTCTAAGAAATGAAGATAATAGTTATCAATGTTTCTATCATGACTCTAACATCACTGAATGATGGGTTTGTTATTAATAGTGATGCCTCAAAGAATGTACATAGTTGTGTCCTTATGCACAATGATACAGTAATTGCCTATGCATCACGACAGCTAAAAAATATTGAGAAAAACTATCCTTCTCGTGATATTGAGTTATAAGATGTAATCTTTTCCTTGACGATTAGGAGACACTATATCTATGGTGAAAAATGTGATATTTATACTGACCACTAGAGTTTGATGTATATTTTCTCTCAGAAAAAATTCAACATCAGTCAAAGGAGATGTCTTGAAATACTCAAGGATTATGATTGCATGATACACTACCACTGGGGGAAGGAAAATAAGGTGGAAAAATCTTTGAGAAGAAAGGATCATTAAGTTTTGAACAAGATGAGAGTTGAAACAGGTACTATTTTCATGTATCTAGTAAAGATGTATATGGAGATAACTGTGAAAGGTGAAAAATTAATTCCTATTCAAATTTTTTCCAATCCATCTTTACTAGAAAGGATCAAAATTCCTCAATCGGATGAAAATGAATTTTAAAAGAAGATTAAATTTTTGGATGATGGAAGATTGATAGACATCGTATATGAAGATGGGATTTTGGAATTGGGGAAGAGACATTGTTTTCCCGATATACCTGATACGAATAGGGAATTGATAGATGCTTATCATAGCTCCAATTTCTCTATACACCATGGGAGAAACAAGATGAATATAGATATGAAGGTACATTTAGGGTGGGACAAAACGAAGAGGAAGATTTCTGATTTTGTGTGAAGATGTATGGTTTGTTGACAAGTGAAATCTAGAAGGAAACATCATAGAGGAGTTATGAAACCTCTTCCCATACCTGAGTGGAAATGAGATAATATTATGATGTAATTTGTCATGGGACTACCAATGACACCTAGAATGAACAATGCAATATGAGTCATTGTTTATCATCTTACCAAGTCAACACATTTTCTTGCAGTAAGATAAGATTTACCACTTAAACGCTTAGCAAGACTGTATATTAATTTTGTTTTAAGACTTCATGGAGTACACCTATTGATTGTTTCTAATCGTGATCCCCATTTTAGATCAAGATTCTAGAAACTTTAGAAAACCCTAGATACTGAAAATCCTTTGAGATCTACCTACCACAGTCAAATTGATAGACAATCTGAACAGACTATTCAAACCATAGAAGTCTTGTTGGGATCATGCTCACATGACATTCAAGGTATGTGGGATCAATATTTACCTCTGGTATAATTTTCATATAACAATAGATTCCATTCAAGTATTCAGATGGAACCATATGAAGAGTTATATAGAATAAGAAGTTGCACACCAACCTGTTGGGATGATGTTGGTGAAATAAAACTCGTTGGCCCCTAACTTGTAGAGGAAACAATGGAAAAGGTGGAGGTAATCCAAACCCACATCAAAGAATCTCAATGTAGGCAGAAGAGTTATGATAATAACAGATGGAATGATTTGGAATTTCAGGTAGAAGATCATGTTTTCTTGAAGGTATCTCCCTTGAAGTAAATTATTCAATTTCATAAGAAAGGTAAATTGAGTCCTAGGTACATCAGACCTATCGAAATTACAGAATGAAATGGGGTTGTAGCTTACCATTTGAAAATGCCTCCAAGTCTCTCCAAAGTTCATGATGTGTTCCACATATCACTGTTGAGAAAATACATACCTGACTCAACACATGTACTCACCTATGAGAATTACAACTGGACCCCAATCCGTCTTATTATGATGATCCTGTCAAGATTCTTGATACAAGAGAACACGTGTTGAGAAAGAAGACAACTTTTTTGGTAAATGTTCTATGGAGAAACCATAAAATGGAAGAGGCAATTTGGGAACCCAACGATCTTATGATGAAGAACCACCGGTATATTTTTATGCAGTAATGTTTTAGATATTTTGAGGACAAAATTATTTGAAGTAGGGGAGAATGTAACACCCCAATCTTCTATGATATGTTTCCCTTGAAATAATGCAATAGCTTTCATTGTACACAACATCAACATTCTAACACACCGCGACCAATCAAACTAGCCGGTATGATTAGTAATACCCTATTTTTGAAATTTAAAAAAAATATTTCAAAATGAAATTCGTTTTTGGATTTAGAATATTGAAATTATCTTCGGATGAATTTGTGGTATTTTTTCTGAAAACATTCAATTTTTTATGAATAGTGAAAAACACTGAGTTATTACTTAAACCGACTTTTTATTTTAATAATTGTTAATTTTATTTAAATTTATTTTAGATTAAAATAGATACATAATACATATATAAGATCAATGTAATTCATTGGAGTCATTTTAAAATGAGTTAAATATATAAAATTTTATCGACCTTTTTACCTTCTTTTTCCCACCTCCTAAAAGCATTTTCAAATTTGTATAAAACATAATTTTACCACTTATGTGAGTTGAATTTAAAAAAGTTGAGAGAAATAGATGATATCAGTAATTAAAATGTGTTTCAATAAGATGAAAATAATTTTTGGTAAATAGTAATTTTTTACTTTTATTTACCCCTTTTTAAAGTAAATTGGGTAATTATGGGTAGAAATGATATTATTATTCCCCAAAAACATGTCCTAATTCTATTGGATAAGAATAAATTGACCAAAAAAACATTAGGATTATAATATGAACCTTTTTGGTCTACATGGTTTAGATTAGGAAATTTATTATTATTTTATTTAAAGAAGAGTTTAAAGAGTTAAATTCGATGTTTAATAACTAAAACATTTTAAGTATAAGGTTAAATACAATATTTATTCGACAATAAATATTCATTAAAAAGATAAAAATATTTCCTACATAATGGTATTTTTTTAATAATTATTAGTCATTAAATAATTAATTTTTTTATGACACAATGATGATGTTGTAATTACCATATTAATGAATGATTAAAATAATTGATATTATAAGTATCCAAATAAATCTAATTTGAGATTTATAATGAATTACACTAATTTTTTAGGTTAAAAATACATGTTACGGTTGATTAAATGTACATAGTATGATGTAATAATGTTTTTAGGAATTTACCAATAATCAATTATTAAATTATGTCAAAATTGATGTAAATGTGTTTTTAAACCAAATATAATAATATTGGTAGATATAATAATCCAAAAAATCTAAGGATTGGAAAAAAGCATATATAAATATTTTTGTATCATTAATGAACAACTTTGTGTCCTTTTGGATGTTAATTGTATGTTTATTAACCATATAATATTAAAATAAAAAGAGACATGGTAATGTAAAACTATTTAACTAGGAGTTAAATCTACAAGATAAGGTTAATATATTGTCCCAAAGCTATCTAAAACCTATTGGTTGAGATTTTTCGGCTCATACCCACCCTATCCTTTAAATAATTCAGTTTTGAGCCATTAGAAGCCGTAAATGGTTTTATTATAAAATAATATTTCAATCTTTTCCTAAGCTGCCCCCTCACCCCTCTTATAAAAAGTGCACCCCCCCCCCCCTTCACTCAAATTCTCTCCTTCAATTCCATCTTGGATCTACCAACCCCTACCCAAATATCCTCCCAACATTCCTACCTTCATCCTAGAGGCCTTTATTGAGTCATTATGCCTTCTTAAAGTTCCCTTTTGATCAAATCGAAAATAAGAACCCCAAGAAGAGGTAAATATTTTGTCACATCTTTCACGTTTTTTCTTCTACCACTTCCTCTTTCTTTGTTGTTTTCATTCTAAAATAATAACGACGGTATCATATATATAATGTGATGTTATTATAAAAATGGTACACCCATATTTATTATTCTATCCATCCTAAAAATGAAAATGTCACCTTACAAGCGTATGTACGAATTACCGTCTCCATGTCGTGGTATAGTTTGTTATTCAAAAACATTATCATTTGGATGGGTATAATAATGAGTATAAATGATCTAAATAATAAATATAGTATGATAATGATTCTGTATATATGATAAAAAAATCCAATTATATACTCTTTTAATATCAAAAGAATGATATTGTTGCTCGTGCGTACGTACGAATTACCGTCTCCACGAACCTGATGAGATTCTTTCCCTATCGTATCCATTCAAGACTAATTTTTATTTGATGATTAAAAATAATGTTTAAAGACTTAATATTATTCTGAATATGAATAAGATACATACTATTTATAACAAACATTACTTATGTAACTAAGCATATAAAGGAAAATGAATCAGTTAACACCAGAAATGATGATGCTATTGAAATATCATTAACAAAGCAATATTAGAATATCATATAAGATATAATATTTATATATATTTCTAATGTATAATTTAATAACAATGATTTAAGTTTTATACATGAGTTTAATATACCCTAGACCAAAGAAAAGTTAATGGTAAGGGTTAATTTCACAGTATCTTTGTTATCCAAGGTTGTTTTTACGTATGTATCTACTGGGACCTCATTATCATCCACATCTATGTTTCATAAATATGTTTTCCTAAGAATTTTTACTATTAACTAGACTATGGGTTAATGTCATTTAAATCATTTTTTGAGTTTTTATTAAAATGTTTGAAAGGAATCTTTCCGTCGTTTTCCAAACATGGTACCTTATGGTCTTTTCAAAAAAATTAAGGTATGAATGTTTTTTGACTTATACGGAGGGTGCGTCTATTTTCTTCCATTATAACATCCTCAAATCTTCACATAAAATCTTATAATAATATTTTCAAATTAAATTTTTTGTTTTATAATTATGTATTTTATATATTATTTCAAAAAAATAAAATGATATTTCTGGAAAATAGTTTTGATTTCATCTATGTCAACATCCTTTGAAGGATTTTATACTTGTTTGAAGTCGATTAATTATGATAAAAATATTCCATATTGTATAGAAATTTTTGTGATATCTTTGACAGTAGATGTGTTAATTTTATACCATTAATGGTTTATGTTTAATGTATTGGCGTTTCTTATGCTAGATTTAATAATAATGTTTATGTTATATTTCAAAATTTTCATATTTCGAATGTATTGGACTTAGTATGTGATGGGTGGAGCCCGCTATAGCTCCTCAATGCATTAGTACGTCTCATGAGACAATTAGATGTGGAATTGACCAAGACCATTCCCAATTTGATATACGGTTTTGGTCGAGGCCTTAATCATTTTTAGACGTCTTGGTCGAGGCCTTGACATAATTTTTATGAATGTTCGACATTATAAATTCAATCTATATGAAAATAATATTAATGGTTAATTTTTCATTCAAATTGTAGAATACCCAAGATTATGTTTTATAATGTAATTATTTACTAAGGTCATATTCCTGCAATACAATTTTTTGTGTTTATTATTGGTAAATGAATGTGTTTTCAATTTTTCACCATGCATAATATTTATGTTATATTTTTCTATATTTCATACCCTTACTGATAGTTTGAGCTCACCCCATTCTTATGATTCTTTTTCCCAGGATATGAAGAAGTTAATTATGTGTGCCTTTCAGGCTTAATCTAGGAGGCTTGGATGTTTCTAATGGAATAAATTAGTGTTGTAATTATTTTCAAGTTTTAAAGTTGAACTTATGTGTGATTCTTGTTTCCAGTAATACTAAATTGATCAGTCTTTTTGGAAATGATTTCATTTTGATCATGCCAATGTTATGTAATAAGGCACCGACTCTAGGTAACTAGGGTCAGGGCGTTATATTATGACTATAGAAAAATCGATGGAGAAGTCATACATCGATCATAATTATTTATCATTGGAGTTCGAGGTGGAAAAATAAAGTCTTTTGTGTGTTATAGATATATTTTTTCATCAATGGAATAATTTTTAGTTGGGAATATTTTATTTTTTTCAATATTAATGAGACCACGGAGCATGTTGGGCTGGTATCATATCAGTTGGATTTACCTCAATAGAATCAGGCCAGGGACAATGTCGTACATTATGATAAATTATATATTATTGTCATTACATGTATAATTCATTTGATCATGATGATAATTATTTGGTTCTAGATGCATACATTAAGGGGAATTAATGTAATATCATTTTTATGTCTTAGACCCAGATGCCACACAATAATTACCCAATCCTTGTGGGATCGGTGGCCTCAAGCACATGTCCCAAACACTAGAGGCTACCAAGTTGTGGTGAGGACCCTAATATATCATTAGGGAGACTATAAACTCATTACCTGAGTATATACAACTAATTTTCAGTTACATACCAATTGTGGAAGCACATATCACAAGTAGAAAATAAAATTAATGTATCAAAAATCCAAAATGAATAAAAAGTATCCCAAAAACATTGTAATCCACAGCTTGGTCCCATGCTCTCCTACTCCTTTTAATAGTAAATAACATATATTATAGAGTCTTCCTATATCACAACCTATATCTATATAATATATTTTTTGGTTCCCCATGGGAGATCCAAAAAGGGAATGAGATAACATCAATGTATGCAACTACCAAAGATCTATATGATTCCATCGTGTGAAATATAACCATCTATATTGTTGAATAGTAAAGATGGTGAGAAGTAATGAAATGTAATGTTCCCATTGAATGTATATTACAATGAAATTTATATTAAATATCCTCTCAAGTATCCCTATAAAAAAATAATCTAGATCCATATAAGGAATTTATAAGTAATATTAATAAATAACATGGAGTTACCATATATCCATTCATATCTTGTCCACATGGACTTTTCATATAAAGAAACCATATCAATATAACATGGTCATTACATACAACCATCCATTCATATTTTACACATTTTATCCTTTCAACCAAGAATTTCATTATTACGATGGTCGTCCCGTATAATGAGGTTTCCGACACGAAGGGCCCAATCCATGGTGTTATAGACCAAGGCATCCAAATTTTGTCCCAGGCGTATCTTGATTAAAACATAGTATTGAACGTATTTGGAATACTAGGGTCATGGCATATCATAAAAATCCTATGAGGTCCATGAAAGCTGAATCAAAGGGGTAGCACAGCCAAAGACATCCCACAGAATCAAGGCCCAAGAACCACACTCAATCCAATGTGTCTATTACTACGCTCAAGATCCTTATAAAGACCTTTCTAGAATATATAAAATCATACATCCATTTAATACCATTTTTCATATATTACTCGTGATTAGATCCACTCAGAAAATCCATTAATAATAAAGGATTTAACAATGGTATACCAACACATTTATCACAATTTAAAACTAAACATATCCCATGTATACACCCACCCATTTATCAATATCTTCATTCCACGAAATAAAATGAGTATTCCCACTCATATAAATCCTTATCATATTTGATTGAAACCAATTCAAGTATGAAACATAATTTAAACAAAATTAAAGAATGAAATAAATTTCCTAAGTAGGAAATCCATTTAAATTTAATTATATTTCGTCCTTTGATAAGTTTGAAAGCAAGAGAAATCACATTATCAGTGGTTCAACCAAGGCTTGCAAGGTATTTCTATAAGTCACACCACATGGGTGGCCATGATTTCTGAAAATGATACAAAATCATCACAGTGTAATATGCGGGAATCTCTAACAGGTAAGTTTTCATATACAATGAATATGAAGTTCAAAATTATGGTGACACTGGATAGTCCAATGTGAGGCATATCATCCAATAACTCAATAATGCTCCAAAACTCAAAAGTAATATATTGAACACCTAACTTATCCTCATAGTGGATTAAACATCCTGTGTTACTCTTGATTAAACTAGGATAAGATGAAATATAAATAATGGATGAAGAAATAGAAAATAGAGCATATGAGCCTAATCCAAACATCATAGTTGAAAACTAGAAGAATAGAGATCAGATATAATGAAATTTAGGTCCTACCAATATGAATCAAGTGAGATAGATTTCCTTGGATCCAAATATCAAATGATGAAGATATCTCAATTCATATGTAAGACACCTTTGAGAGCATCAATGGAGTAACATTTCAGTGTATATAAGTAAAGGGTGAAGTCACTAGAATAAAAGACATTAAATTAATTTATAATTATTTAATTTATAAATAAAGTAGGGGTCATATGGTTTTGGTAACTTTTTTGGACAAAATATTCACCAAGACACATTGTCTTATATAAAATAAGTGTACCCACATGGTTTCCTCATAGTGTTTGACAAAACATGGTGAATTCATGAGATAATCCACCGTCAACGTCTATAAAATTTAAAATCCAGGACACATGACTATGAATCCCATTCCTCATGGGTTTTCCTAACAGTACAACCATTCCCTACTATATATCCACCATATCAAGGTTTGGAAAAATAGTTCATCCTACCCTGTATGGTTTTCACTAACCATCAGCCATGCTTAAACAACCCAAAATCTTAGGCTCCAGGCCCCAAAAAAGTCTCAAACACCCCAAATATGTCTATGACCTCAAAGTGAATTCATATAAGGGAATATTAATACATATAAATTTAAAATTAAGGTATCTATAAGTCATAAAAAACATATGTTTTAATAATCATCCCGCATTAATGAAATTCCTTCGTGAATTCCCATTTGTATGGTGGTCAAGATTCTTCTGCGAAAAAATGTTGCAAATAAGATCATATGTCAGCCTCCCACACCATGTCTCATCATATAATTTTTCGTTCTTCCATAGAATCCAATCTAGAGAAACATAATTTCCATGAAGATTCTTAATGTTCTTGTCAACTATACAAATCAGATTCCCCACAAAATAATCATAAAACAATATTTGATCCTCATTATGCTAAAAATCATGAGACATGACTGAATGATACTTTCATTGCTAATATTCATAGAAGAATTACTGAATAGATGGGTACTTCTGTGGTATCTACAACTGATATGCCACATACCTGAATCTCTCTAGAATCTCATATTGAGTGACATAAAGTTATGAAATATTCACTTATCTCATGATTGTCTTGTGTTCGATCATCAGTGAAACATGTTAAAACACATGATACCTAACAAAATACACCATGGGTTGTCTGTGAAAATTAGCAAAATATTTTAATTTAGAATTAGAATTATCCATATGTTTCTTAATCAACTAGACTAGCTAATAAGTCTCCTACATGAAACATTGTCCCTGTAAATCAACTTAACCTGCCTCAGAATAAAAAATGGATTATAGGAATAGCATACTGTACAATTATTCATAAGGATCCATTAGTATAGTCTCAAGTAAAAAATTATTGTATGTGAACTCATGAAAGGGTGTATGACTCTCCCGAAATCCCAAAATGTATAACATGAATTCTTTCAACACGTCCTCATGCACTTGTATTGTATGTTCTGATGGACCATTAGTCAAATGGTGGGATGTCGTACTAAGAAGCACCTATGTACCCATGCACCATTAAATAATATTCCGAAAATGAGATTTATGGTGTGCATCCCTATCAAAAATATTGTGTGTGGCACCCCATAAAGTCATTCTATATCACAGATATAATACGCACAATGATCATATACAATAATGGTCTCCTTGATCGGAAATTAATGAGAAACTGTCACGATCATATCAATAAAATAAAAAAAACATTGAAAAATGTATATCTAGCTAAAACAATCACTAAATACTTCATGAAATCATTTTATTTCTACATTGGAATTGGAAAAATTAGTAAATGTCCAACTAGTCACCAATGTTTAGTCTTCCCCCGTAGATAGGTGGAAACCCTTAAAAGACAAACTTCCTCAAGACTTATACCCAGCCAGTTATATTGATGGTGCACATCACATTAATTATTGGTGACTCAAGTATACACATAATAACCTAAGGGATAATGCTTCTACATATTCTCCACATGCATGTCCACTCGTACCCAAACAAGACCACGTATACACAGAATATTATCATCACTAACTATCAAACTAGTAGGTGAAACCTCACTATACAGACACTACTATAGGACTAGGAACTCCTAATAGGATTGTTACATCATCCTCATTATATCAATGATGATATAGTTTACATGTAATGATTAAGATACGTGGTTTCATGTCTCTCATGAAACTCTAAATGCTTCTTAGAGAACAAATCCATGATCTTCTTCCCTCTACTAGAATTATGAACACCTTGTATATAAGTCATCATGCTCAGTACATTGGATAGATAATTTTCATTAATAGGAATTTCTGAAATCATGAATTCAAAATAAAATTTTTTCTCTACCCCTATCGCAACATCATATTTAGATCATCCTGTGTAAATATTTTCATGGGGATTTTGTGGTCCGTGTTCACCTAAAAACCATTCCCCCATTATGTAATGTATCTAATTGTGTAATGTATGAATGATTTCAACTAACTCAATAATGGGTATCACATAGTTTATCTCATGTGGCCACATCATTCAATAACTGTATTCCATGAATCTACCTCCCAACAATAGCCATGTTCCTTTTCTGATACATAATGAAACAAAATAAATATAGTAGGTCTTTCCCTATATAGGAAGTATCAGGACTAGTGTTTTATCCAATATTTCCTTCATATATTGTATGACTACCTCAAATGATTATGATAAAACAAACATCAAACTCATCTTAGTCAATCCGATCAATAATACATATAATCTTGATAAGTCTTGTATATGCATCATGTATTATCCAGCTAGCCCCTAGAAACCCCATATGTTAAATATGTTCATGGGATTATCTCAGGGAACTATTGATCTCAACTTCTATGGGTCTAGGGATACACATGTTATTGAGATGATGTGACTCCGGAACTAAATTTGATACATCAATACGTAGAACATTGTGAGATTAGCATATAATTATTTCTCACTTTGTGTATCTAATATGATTTCAAGTTGGTTGGTATGGTCGTATTTATTTTGATTATGCACCATAACATATTCCATGAAAAAAAACTAAAAATGAATCTTTATAAGGATAAAACACTCTTCCCTATCATTTCCATGAAAATAATGGCCTCATTCATGAGACCCAAAATGTTACAAAAAACTATCACATTCGAATGTGGTTATCAATTATTCATGCATAAATATTATAAAAAAATGGAGTGGAGCATCATCAATTGGGTATTTTATTGTATGGGTTCCTCTAGAGATGTTGTTAATAACATTTATAGGGATGTTGGCTTACATGGATGGCCATATCTATAATGGAAATGAGTAGTGGGTTCATTAATACATCTTGGGTGCTATGGAAGGAAGATATATTATCCTCTATTCTTTTCATCACAATACAATACACATTATGTTGGTATATTGATAAGAATATTTGTTAATGAAGTCGAAGGCCTTATCAGGGTAAGACACCATCAATGGTTATTTCTAACATCTTTTCTGCTGATGAAATGATATTTTTTCTGTATGGAAATTATAAAGACATTATCAAGTTCAACAAATCCATGGATATCTATTTAAGGTGTAGTGGTCAGGCTATCAGTTGTGGTAAGAGTAGAGTGTATATTTCGAAATTATGATCTGAAAGGTGGTATAAAGAAATATAATATGTTATGGGTATGAAAATAAGATATGGCCCATTGAATTATCATTGGGCTTCAGTGGCTCTTGGGAGAATCATGATTCAACACTTTGATGTGATTATAGATAAAATTTCTGCTCGCATTAAAAATTGAATAAATCTATTTCATTCCTTAAGGTACGCATCTCTATTTCCAATTGTGTTATTTCTTCTATCTTTATGCATGTGTTATTAGTGCTCAACATTCTAATGGTGGTTTTGAATAACATTAAAACAATAATGTCACATTGTATTAGGGACATTGATGCTGAGGGGTGATATCATTGGGTCACATGGCACAAGATTGCTAATAAGTTAGGCGATCATGGAATCATCATCAGGAGCATGCAAGCCAAGCTTCTCTGGGTCTTCCTACAAGTGAATTTTCATTGGGACATGATTTGCCTAAAATATATGTAAATATGGGGGTTCATGATTTTGAGTCTCATTCTAAATAATGGATGGTGATTTCCTTCCATCTACTGATACTCCAAAATCATTCAAGGTGGATCATTAGTAGTGTTAACAAAATCCTATAGAATGATTATTGTACACGATCGATGATTAGATTATCACGATGCCATATGCCTACAATAACCTTCTCAAAAGATATTATGTTTAATTATTTTATTCATTTCATTGTTATCCAACATCAAATTCATATCTCAAAAGAAATTGCATCGACAAGGATCGAGAAAATCTCATCATTATTGAATTATCCTTATGAATGTTCTCAGTAAAGGGGTACTTCCTGGTTACACAAACAGAGGGTGATCATCAATCATGGAGGGAGATCCTCATGTTTAATGAAATCCCAACCATGTAAAACATCTTGATATAGAGGATTCCTAATCGAGCTCTCCCCATAGAAGAATAGATTATGAATAAATGTATTTTATAGTCTCTAAATGTCTCTATTGAAGTTTAACCGAAGAGGAGACCACAACTCATATCTTGTTTTCTAGAGAATGGGAAATTTTGATCTAGGGTGCATTATGTGAAGTCTCTGGGATGGGTAATGGAGGCAACATAGTTGAATTGCCTCATCGTACCTCGTTTTTGGGGATTGAGATTAATAAACATGAAATGAAGGTGAAGGAAATCCATGATTCAGCAAGTTAATGGACAATCACGGTGGGGAAAAATCACTATCTCTATTCAGGCATCTCTGAGTTATTATTGGGCTTAAATTTTAAAGTGAGAAGCCAGACAATGGACTTGCTTCTGCTCATCAAACATTGGGGAAACTCTTCTTATTTGTTCATAATTATACACAGTAAATTCACAAGGTATATTATATAAGATCTTGATAATCATGGAAGGCAGGGTAGTGAAGGCCTTCATGTAGTGATCTTAAACACAATTTTGATGGATCCTGCACAGTATGGGTTATGCAGGGGGTATATGGAAAATAATGGGATAATGTTGTTGATAATCAGATGTGGATTTGGGAAGATGGATTGTATAATGGGTGAGGCTAATGTTATGTTGAAGGGGATTTATTTGTGCCATGGGCACAATATCTTGCTGGAATCAGTGGAAACAAACATGATGGTTATCCATGGAGAATTATATGGATTGTTTCAGATAACATGTCCTATAACTAATCTCATCCAAACTGAAAATAATCTCCACCATCTATAGGTGTACATTGCCCATACTTACTAATAGGGGAATAATGTAGCCAATTTCATTTTTTTCTGGATAGCTATAGGAAATCAATGTTTCTTATTTTCCAATTTGGGGTCCATAGCACCAACATATTGTGGTATTTTTAGGGTGGAAACAATTTTTCTACATTAGCTTCGAGTGATATGGGTGATAGTCAGGTTGTAGGTGTAGAAATAATAATTTATTACAATTAGTGTGGTAGGCGAGGACACATGGAGAATCAGTGTGACTTTTACTAAGTCGAGTTCAATGATTGCAGTATGATGGGGGAATATGATACAATTTCGTAGGACCTTCCCTATAGTAGTGAGTGGTAGGGGATCATCACTAAATTTAGGTTTAATAGAAAATTCATCTTCACCATGTTAGTTTGGGAGCTAGAGCATTGCAAGAAGGTCATGAAAAAATAGTGGTGGCCATTTCTATGGTTTCCAGACAACAGGTTCTCAAAAACAGCAGGGTGGATGGACTCAGGATAGATAGGCAGTGTCACATGCCCGTCATACTAGTCAGACATCTGTCACACAACAGACACAATAGAATCTGGATCTCATATCATCTACGGTGAGATGTGTGATCATAGTAACATCAAAATTTTCAAATACTCTTATTTATAGTATTGCATCACACATTTTTATTTCATTACACGTCGTTAGAATCCTGGGGCCTGTGGATTTTCATTTTGAGTTAATTTTGAATCTAGAAACACTATTGGGAGATATAATAGGTGATGTTCACCAATTTATTCATTGTAAACATGAGGTTGGAGAGTGTCACATTGTCTAGAATCTTTATGTCCTCAGGATGATAGAGTTTGACATCAATCATAGGATGTACTAGATAGTAGGGTATCAAGAAAACATTTACTGCTATCACCAGAGGGTGACATTTACAACACCCAATTTTACAATGATCATTCACAAGGTTTAATGGGAAATATAGGTGAGCCGACCTAGAACCAAGAATCGTGGGATGGGTGGGATGACAACCCAGATTTCTATTTTGTTAACAGATGAATAGGGGGAGAGTAAGAGGACATCCCTCTAGTTGTAGAGTGCTTTAGTGGCATCATTCCTAATGACTTTTCTAGGATACCTCCTTATAAATATATGCATTTCCCCATTTGTCTTATTATAATATCTTCACCAGTATCCTCTCCTCCTTATATGATATCCTTGATTGAAGTACAGGAGCTAATGAGGTAGCTGTAGGATTTGAAGGCAATGGGGGGATATTTGATCAAATAATTCTCCATGGCATTCGCTGGTCCTATTTGTGTAAAATTCAGATTGTATACTTTGGATATTTATGAAATATTAACAAAATGGATTTCCCTTTACATGAATAAATGGTCTATTTTATTTTTATTGAGGAGATCATGTGCTCTTGATGATTGATTTGAGGTCTGGATATCACCAGGTATATGTTTGACATTTAGACATACCTCATACAGCCTTTTGTATAAGTTATGTGTTATATGAGTATCTGGATATGCCTATTGGTCTCACAAACACATTAGTGGTTTAAATGGTGCTGATGAACCAACTGTTAGATCCTTTTTTGGATTCTTTTGTTGTGGGTTTCATAGTTGATATCTTGGATTATTCTGAAAATATAAATGAATATGCTAACTATCTTGATATCATTTTGAATACACTATGTGATGATCAGTTATATGTTAGTCTCATAAAGTACCACATTTGGATAGAATTAATTCACATTAGGGGTAACATAATTTCAGAGATAGGAGTGTTAGAGGACATTCATAGGTTGATAGTAGTTCTTCCGTATTGACATCCCAATAATGTATTTGACATATATAGTTTCATAGGGTAAACTGGTTACTATAAGAATATTATACAAGTATCTTAATGACTATAAGCACCACTAAAAGTCCGGACTAAAAAGAGTGTTATGTTTTTAGGGTTAGAATCTTGTGAGGAAACCTTTCAAGAGCTAAATGGGACGATGATATCAACACCAGTTCTGATACATTGAGATCATGGAAAGTGTTGCATAGTGTACAATGATGCTTCATTTACATGGTTGGTGGATGTTATAATGTAGTGGGATCGTGTTGTGGAGTATTGTTACAAATAGTTGAGGCATCACCAGAGGTATTTCCCTATGAAAAATCTCATGTTAGCTTCAGATATTCAAGCATTATTCCTTTAGAGGAATTTCATTCTATGATAATGTATTGTTGTGTAGACAGACCAAAAAATCTGAAAGTATATATTTATGCATCTTGATATGATTATGAGGAAGTTAAGGTGGGTAGAGTACCAATAGTCCTTTGATTTGAGCCAGATTATACACTTGGTAAGGAAAATGAAGTGGCTGATGCACTGAGTCAGAGGAATCAGATACAAGCAGTGCAGTAGGACAGTAGCAAGAGGATGATTATGGATTAGTTTACTAAGATGAATCTTGATTTCCCTGAATGAAATGGGAATTCATATCATTTATCCATAGATGTAACCTATAACTTTCTAGATGGAGATAAGAAGATACAGTTGTTAGATTCAGAGGGAATAGTTCTATAGGAGAGTGTGTCAGGTGTGGACCCTCCTCTTAGATGCATTGTAGGAAAAAAACAAATCATTTGTATTCATGGAAGTGTTTGGGTTCAAGTTGATACATGCAAGGAGTTATTGTTTGAGTTTCATGCTTCATCTTGGTATGTGCATCCCAATGTCACCAAGAAATATCATGACTTGCGTCGACAATATTGGATGTCAGGAATAAAGTGAAAGGTATCCAGTTATGTTACGAGATTGTCTTCCTATCAGCAGGTTATATTTGAACATCAGTGGCTAGTTGGGATTTACAAAAGATACCTCTCCCTAATTGTAAATGGGGTGATGTTGTGCTTGATTTTATGACTGGATTAGCGAGGTCATCATGAGGTGATGATGTAGTGTGGGTTGTTGTAGATAGTCTTATGAAGGTTGCTCATTTCTTTCTGATCAATGAGACATTCAATGTTGACGAGCATAGAAGGTTTTATATCTGAGATATGTTACGACTTCATGGGGTCCCACGCACGATATTATTAGATAGTGATACGTTATCTAAGTATCATTTTTGGATGAGTATTAAGATAGAGCTGGGTACACCGGTGCTTCTGAGAAGAACATACCACCCTCATACTCATGGCCAGTCAGAGTGTATGATACATGTACTAGAGGGCATTATATGAGCTTGTGTCAATGATTTTAGGGGCTCTTGGGAGAGGCATATACCACTTGACGAGTTCTCTTACAAAATAAGTTATCACCAAATGATACTGAGAGAACATTATGAGTCATTATACAGTAGTCCATGTCATTCTCCCCTTTTATAGTTATAGGTGTAGATACCCAAAGCTTGACGTACATGGACATTACATTACTTTTGCGGAATACTTAATACATAACAAAAACAGCCACACAAAGACCATAATAGTTTAGTGTCATTGGAAACTCAGAATAAAAAACTTCTAATCATGTTGAAATATCTTCAACAACTCCCATAACGATCTTCCCCTTTTAGTTTCCTTACCTAAAACCTTTATTTATTTCCTGGGGAAAATAAAACATAAAAAGGGTGATCTCAAATGCTTAGTAATGGAAAACATAGATAACATAAAACAATCCATAAACATTTGGAAGAAAAAACTTGAACATGAAATTTAAACATCAAAATCTTGAGCAAATACATAAATCGTCGAAGTATGTAAGGCATATATCATAATGGAACATCAACCATGAAAAAATATAATGGGAATAAAACATGTAGTTGTGGAAACCATTCAGCACATGTTATGA
Organism: Viscum album; assembly: GCA_963277665.1. Lineage (NCBI taxonomy): Eukaryota > Viridiplantae > Streptophyta > Magnoliopsida > Santalales > Viscaceae > Viscum > Viscum album. The sequence continues at coordinate 663,072,642 of OY728151.1, read as the reverse complement.
TTTCCATAGTAGCCAAGGCATTGCTTCCAAGACCATCTTAGTGGACAAAGTCCCTTTCTGAATCGAGTTCACTTCTCATTTCAATCTTGTAATACTGATCAGGATTAACTTACTATTCCAGCCATGTCTATATCAAGAGATATAAATCTTTACCAAATTCATTGAAAGGAGATATAGGTCCCACCCATCTCATAATAAAATCATTCTTACTTGTGCCACAAAATAAACATACATCATTCATAATAACCCAATAAATAAAATGGGTTTCATAAACATCATCCCATCATCACATAATCCATATAAAAGAAATGGATATCATTTCATAATAAGAAAAGTGAAACCATGTAAATCATAGAGACATGACACTTGAAACATACACATGTAAAATAATTTTATCTTCGATGAAATGGTTTTGATAAAACACATGAAATGAATTCTTGAGGAAAATATCCTTTCTTCTTCAAAAACATTTTATTTTCAAAAAATGTCATTAAATTTTAAATGAAAAGTGTTTTGTTGAAAATAATCATGCAATCATGTAGAGGAATCTTCATGAAAATGACGCGTTATGAAACCATAAAAATCTGTTCACACCGTATATGTTAAAAATAACATTCTCTTCGTACTTTTGTTGGAAACGTCAAAAAAGTACCTCGTAACATAAAAAATAGTAAGATTCCTTACATACAATGTAGTAAAAGTCAAAAATGGGTAAAAATGACATTAAATGTAACACCTAGAGATTTTATGAAAAATATTCTTTTTAATTTCATTAATGTCTTATGTTGTATGCTACACCAAAAGGAGCTTGCACAACACGCATCATTGACTTGACTTGCATTACACGCAATCAAAACCTTCCTCGATAGCGTGTGTAGTACGCAATACCGAGTTTCACTAAACAACGATATGTTATTAAAATATTATTAAAACTAGCCGTTATGAATAGTAATAACCACCTTTTAAAATTTTATAAACTTTATCTCTCAAAATGGACTTCATTTTTGGATTCGGAATATCAAAATTAGCTTAGGGTGACATTTTGGTACTTTTCGGATAACTTTAATATTCTGATGAATAGTGAAAATTACTAAATTTTAATTAAAACAACTATTTTAATCAAAATAATTAATAGTGATAATTTATTAATTTGAGTGGTTTTAAAGTATATTTAGAATATATTTTTACAATTTAATACAATTTTGGTCATTAGATGTAATTTCACATTTAAGCTAGACATAAAAAAGTGTCAATCTTTTGATAGTTATTATCTCTTATAAACACGCTATTTGTTTTGACGACGAGAATTAATTTTTAAATTAATTAATGTAACTGATATGTTTTGAATTTGGTAAAATAGACATCATTTTTGAATTCATAATATCAAATATAGCTTAGGCTTAATTTTTTTGTATTTTTCTGGAAACATTCATTTTTTTGATGAATGGTGAAACCACTAAGTTGTAGTAAAAAAAGCTAAATTTTTCATAATACTTAATTTTACCACTTCTGTGAGTGGAATTTCTAAAATCCGAGAGACACGGATAATATCAAGGACTAAAATGTGGTTCAATGAGATGAAAATAATTTTTGGTGAATAGTAATTTTTTACTTTTTTTCCACGGTTAAAAGTAAATAGGGTAATTAAGGGTAAAAATGATATTATTATTACCATAACACATGTCCTAATTCTATTGTATTAGTGTAATTCGACCAAAAACAACCTTAGGAATAAAATATTACCATTTAATCCCACTTGGATTAGATTAGGACATTTATTATTAATTTATTTAAAGAAGGGTTAAAATAGTTAAAATCAAAGTTTAATAAGTAAATCATTTTCAATATAGGGTTATACATAAGATAAATTAGACTATAAATATTCATTAGAAATATAAAAAGATTTCCTACATAATAATATTTTATTTTTAATTTTTAGACATTAAATAATTTAATTTATTTCTGACACAACGATGATGCAGTAATTATCTTATGAAATATTGACACTATTAATGTTATAAATACCCAAATAAATGTAATTTGAGACTTTTTATGAATTCCAATAAATATCTAGGTTAATATGACATGTTTTTATTGATATATAAACTTTTTTCGAACTAATAATTATGTTATGATTTTTACAAAAATCAATTACCAAATAGTGTCAAAATTGACATAAAATAGTTTTTAAAACAAATATTATATTATTAATTGTTATTATATTCCTAAAAATATAAGTTTCGGCCAAATGACCTAGACAAGGTTATATATATTAATAATAAATAACTTGGGGTTTGTTTGTCTTGTTATGGTATGTTTATTAACCTTATAGTGTAAGAACACAAAAAGACACGGTAAAAGTAGAATTATCTAACTTAAAGTTAAAACTAAATGATAAGGTTTAAATATTAAACTAAACTTGTCCAAATTCTATTGGATGATAAAATTTCGACCCATCCCCACATTAGATTCGATATAACTCAATTTGGAGCTATTAAAAACCGAATGCGACTTTATAGTAAAATAATATTTTTAGTTATTCCAAAGGTGCCCCTCTCATCCCTTATAAAAGGGCACTTTATCCCTCTCTTCCTCACACCACATTGAGCCTTCAAGCTCGGCTAAAACCTTCCAATTTATTCTCTCCACTTCCCTAGAGACATCCTAGAGGTCCTGGTCTTCTTCCAATACCAATTTTAGTGCCCTAAGAGGAGGTATCAAAGAGGCGCTTCAAAGAAGAGGAGGTTCGGACACTTACGAAGCAAATCGGACCTAAGGTAAGGGAAAATATCACAATCTCATTTTTTTTCCGAGATTTTTTATACTTTGGTATTTACTAGGGTGTATTTTATCATCCACATCCATGTTTCTTCAATATCTAATGTTATTTCCATCCACCTATAATTTTTTAAATCCAATTTTACCCTTCGGGAGTTTTTAGTAAAAGATATGAAAGGAATCTTTTGTCATTTTTCGTACGAGGTACATTTCAACTTTTCCAAAAAAAGTACGAGAAGAATGTTATTTTTAATTTATACAGCATGAATGGATTTTTAAAACATTATTTCCAAGAAACTTCCTTTACAAGTTATCATGTTTATTTTTAATCAACTTCTTTTTGATTATAATTGTATGACATGTTAAGAAAGGAAAAGTGTTTTTGAAGTAGAAAGGATATTTTCCTCAAGAATGGAGTTCATGTGTTTTATCAAAATTATTTTCCAGCTATGATAATATAGGGTTTTGTTTCTATCCCTGTTATTACACTGATTTGATTATGTTGCGATGGAATTATTTTTATGAATTCCTTTATCTTATATGAATTTTTTTATGATGTCATGTTGTTTAAGAATCCCATTTTATTACATGGGTTATGCAATGATGTATGATTTATGATTTTGTGGCACACATAAGAATGGTATCATTATGAGATGGGTGGGACCTATATCTCCCTCCAATGCATTGGGTAAAGATTTTATATCTCATGAGATAGACATGGCTGGAATGGTAAGTTAATCCGGTTCAGTGTTACAGGACTGAAACGAGGAGTGAACTGGATTCAGAATGAGACTTTTTCCACTAAGATGGTCTTGGAAGCAAAGCCTTGGCTACTATGGAAATCATTACATGTTCTTAATGGATTCCACAATTACATGTTTTATTCCTATGAGATTTTATCCTGATTTATGTTCCATTATGATCTATGCCTTATGTACTTCCATGTTTTATGTCGTTGCTCAAGAATTTTAATGTTCATGTTTTTTTAAGTTCAAATGTATATAGTATGTTTTATTTTATCCATGCTTACCCTTACTGAGCATTTGAGCTCACCCTTTTTATGTTTTCTTTTCCCTATGGATTAAAAGAAATGTTTTAGGTATGAAAACAAAAGGGGAAGATCTTTATGGGATATGTTGAAGATCGTTCACCATGATTAGAAGATTATATTCTGAGTTTCCAAAGACACTAAACTATTACGGTCCTTGTCTGTGTGTTTTTGTTATGTATTAAGTATTCCGAAAAAGTAATGTAATGTACATGTACATTAAGCTTCGGGTCTCTACATTAAACATACATGAAAACAATTTTATAAAACATGGGCATGGATGATAGAAATAACCCCAGTAAATACTTACGAATAAACAATCTCAGATAAAAACGAGATTGGAAAAGTTATCCCTTAACATAGGTCTGATAGGCTTTGTACATTTCCGAAACTCCTGTATAATGATTTATATAATGTCATTGCCTTATTACAGAATCATTTTCATTGTTATGATATCATATATGGTTCACTTATTACTTTATATTACCCGTTCTTTTTTAAGTTCCATGTTAAAGTAGTGTTTTAAGTTAAATCGTTTTATTTATCGTACGTGTTTGGACTTGATGTTCATGATATTATTACATATATCCTGATTTAAATAGTTAAAAAATGTAAAACATTATTTACATATAATATATATTTCAGTATATACATATATATATATATATATATATATGATAGGTCGATTAAATGAAATGAAATACACCGTTCATGGAGACAGTAGGCCGTACGTACACATGAACACTGTTTTCGTTTCCTTATTGAATTGAATGAAATTAAGTACATGTCATAAATATAAATACAAATAAATCCAGTATAATTATTATGTCATATATTTCATGATTACTTATTATATATTCTTTATAATCATTCATGAATGGTTAACATGGAGAATGAATCTCATCGCGTCGTGGAGACAATAGTCTGTATGTACGCATGAGTGATGATATCATTCCCATGATCGTGGAATTTATTGGAGTGTATGTATACTATTTAAGAATCAATATCACTTTACAATAATAATATATAGTTATTATTTACACCAATATACCATTCCAAGTAAGGTGGTGGTGGAAAATAGATTACACCACGGCGTGGAGACGGTATTCCTTACGTACGCACGCGCGGTGATTTCATTTTCCATAGGATGGATAGATGGTGAAATAGGGTTGTTTCGTACTTATAATAACATATCAGTATATGAGTGATACTGATTTTATTACTTCATAATTAAACAACTAAATAAGAAAAAGTGGAAGAAGAAATAAAGTTGAAAGAATCGGTAACGGACATTACCTCTTCTTTGAAGCGCCTCATTGAGACCTCCTATTAGGGCACCAAAATTAGTCTTTGAAGAATCGTAGGACCTCTAGTATGCTTCTATAGAAGTGGAGAAGTGAATTTTCAATGGTTTGGCCGATCTTTAAGGCTCAAAGTGGTGTGAGGAAGAGAGGGAGGAGGTTCCCTTTTATAAGGGAGGAGAGGGGCACCATTGGAATAACAAAAAATATTATTTTATTATAAAGTCATATTCGGTTTTTAATAGCTCCAAATTGAGTTATTTCTAAGATAAGGTGGGGATGGGTCGAAATCCTCTCATCCAATATAATATAGACAAGTGTAGGTTTCTATTTTAACCTTATCATTTAGATTTAACTTTAAGTTAAATAATTTTCCTTTTACCGTGTCCTCTTGACTTCTTACACTATAAGGTTAATAAACTTACAATAACAAGCCAAAAGAACCCTAATTTGTTTATAATTAATATATATAAACTTATCTAAGTCATTTGGTCAACTCTTAGAATTTTAGAAACAATTTAACAATTTATAATATAATATTTGTTTTAAAAACTATTTGATGTCAATTTTGAAAATAATTGGTAATTGATAGTTGTGAAAATCATAACAGAGGTATTAGTTCAACAAATTTTAACTAAATCAATACTAAAATGCCATATTAACCAATAAAATTAGTTTAATTCATTAAACGTCTCAAATTACATTTATTTTGGTATTTATAACATCAATTATGTCAATATTTCATTAATAAGATAATTACTGCATCATCTTTGTGTCATAAATAAATTAAATTATTTATTGCCTAAAAATTATAAATAAAATACCATTATGTAGGAAATATTTTTATCTTTCTAATGAATATTTATAGTTGAATTTATCTTATGTATAACCCTATATTAAAAATGGTTTACTTATTAAACATTGATTTTAACTATTTTAACACTTTTTTAAATAAATTAATATTAAATGTCCTCATCTAATCCATGTGGTCATAAATGGTCATATTTTATTCCTAAGGTAGTTTTTGGTCTAATTACACTTATCTAATAGAATTAGGACATGTGTTAGGGTAATAATAATATCATTTTTACCTTTAATTACCCTATTTACTTTTAATCGTGGTAAAAAAGTGAAAAGTTACTATTCACCAAAAATTATTTTCATCTCATTGAACCACATTTTAATTACTGACATCAACCGTGTCTCTCAGATTTTTGAAATTCCAGTCACTGAAGCTGTAAAATTATGTTTTATATAAATATGCAAATTCTCCTAAGAGGTGGGTAAAAGAAAGTGAAAAGTTCAATAAAATTTTTATATATCTAAAATTATTATAAAATTAATCCCATGAATTACATTGAAATTATATAGGTATTATGTATCAATTTTTACCTAAAATAAATTCAAATAAAATAAATAATTATTTAAATAAAAAGTCGGTTTTTAAATAGTAACCCAGTGTTTTCACTATTCATCAAAAATATAAAGTTTTCAGAAAAATACCAAAATTTCACCCTAGGCTAATTTCAATATTCCAAATCCAAAAATGAAGTCCATTTTGAATGATAAAATTTAAAAAATTTCAAAAAGTTGATATTAATATTCATAACGGCTAGTATTAATAATATTTTAATATCATATCGTTGTTTAGTGAAACTCGGTATTGCGTACAACACATGCTATCGGGGAAGGTCGTGATTGCGTGTAATGCAGCCAAGTTAAGGTTGCACGTTGTGCAAGACTCCTTTTTTGTAATGTACAACACAAGACATCAATAAAATTAAAAAGAATATTTTTCATAAAATCACAGGGTGTTACATTCTACCCCCCTTAAAATGAATTTCTCCCTCGAAATTCGTCGGGGTTATAAATGGTTTACTATTCGAAAGTTTCTTTAATAGAACCCACGTCATAAAAAGGAATAGAAAACCCAATATTTAAAAACTAAAGTATGAAACATAACGGTTACCCAAATTAACTAATCACTGGGTTTCCACATAGGAGAACATAGGTGAATATATAAATATGGAAGAGAAATCTAACCGTCATGTTCTGATGGAGAGTGGTAGAGAACATGGCTATGAAAAATCCAACAATCACAAAGCCATAAATTTTTGATGATCTAGGGTACCATCTAATTTATTGGATATAAGGGAACTAGGTCAACATTTTTGGTTTTCAGTATCATTTCTCTAAGGTTAATGAATTAAAAGAAATACTTACATGATTTTGGTACAATCTTACTGTTGTTCGTGAATTGAACAATTTCCACTTCATCCCTTAATGAAATGAAGTTGAATTTGTTATTTGTGATGTGTTAGCAGATCATGTGATAGAATGATGGGTCATTCCATCTATTTCAAACAAAAGGTTATCAAAAGTTATAAGTCCATCTAATGGTTAGATTAATCGTATATGGTTCCAAAAATGAACTTACACTTCATATATCATACGTCTTAATAAAATAAAAATAGTTTCTACTAACCAGGGACTTCCTGTAGGCTAGTGTTAGGTGATAAAGGCCAGTCACACTTTGGTTGTGGGTTCGATTCCCACAGCCTTGTCTGACGCGATGGGTTGTTGCCCATCTTGCAGGTTGTCCTTTTTCTAAAACAACATTAATATAAAATCCCATCAATAATATTGAAAAAAAATCTATCATTAAATAGTACTAACTTATGTCCAACATAATCCATTCCAATCATTAGGATTATCCATAATACTGCTGTCCACTTTCATAATATAGTGAAAACGATTACCAGAGATTTCATATATCAAGCATGTCAATACCATCATTGATCCCCATATATCATACAATATGTCTTGTTGGTCACATTCCAAACATTCTAAGTCCTTAATCATGTATTCTCTTGAAAAATGAATACCCATTGAATCTTAGTGAAAACATGAGTGCTGTCAAAAGTTAACTCTTTTCACATACCAAAACCTCAAACCATGATATAACTATTTCCTTATATCAGTCATGGGCTCATGAATACATTCAAACATTTCATTTTCTCTGTATCCCTTCATTATGCGCATATCATCTTTTTTCCAAAAATATCTCAATCACATTCCATGGTTACCGGCACCATAAAATTATTGAAACCACAATAGACCAATACATAAATATTCTAATATTCCACGATAATATATACAACATTATTTTGGAATCACATTAAATAAACACTTAATCATTCCACCACATCGTTGTCATATTCAACATTGCCAATAGTGATCGCATGTGACTTCCCTTTGTCCTTTTCCTTAAGTGATTGCTCATGTCAATCATAACTAGCCCTTGAATTAGGGCATTTATTAGCATAATTCCCCATTTCCTTGAACTTTATGCATTGAAGTGTTGGTGGCACGTTCTCTACAGTCTGTTCTTTATTCACATCATTAAAACTATTTTTCCATTACTTCGACACTCAGCTACTCGATGACCTTCTTTTCCACAATTAAAAAATTTTCTTGTCCCTTTAAGACAATCTCCACCATGCTTATTTCCACAAATTTACCATAAGGAATCATTGATCTTATTTTCACCATTATTCTGAGATTTCTCCTTGAACTCCATCTTTCATTTCTTGTAAAAAATATGAGATAGATAAGTAACACCAACTTTCATTTCTACCTTGATAGCACAACGCACAATTTTTTCATATCTATTGAAGTCTCTTATAGCTAATGCCATTAGAAGATTTGGTTTTAATCCACTAAAGAATCGATCAACTTTACTTTCATGTTGGATGATAATGCCAGATGAGTACCTTGCAAGCCATGTAAAATTCGCTTCGTATACACCAACAGATTCATCATTCTTTTTCTTTAGTTCAAGAAAATCCTTCTCCATCTTTGTTCGAAGAATTCGAGGGAAGTACTTATTGAATAATAAGTTCTTGAACTCGTCCCATTCCATGGACTCAATTTCATCTCTTGGCCTCGTATTCTTGATATGATTCAACCATTGATCAGCTTCACCTTACAAACGATATACTGCTAAGATGACTTTATCAAGTTCAGAACATTGAAGAACTAAAAATATCTTTTTAGTGGTACTGATCCATTGTTCAGCAACAAGTGGATCAGAAGTCCCACTGAAAGAAGGTGGAGGTTGCCTCATGAAGGACTTAATAGAATATTGTTCCCTTCTCTGCTCAACTGGAAGTCCAGAATGATTCATAGCTTGTGAAATTATATCAATAAGATTTTGCACTCCATCTCCCATAACAATTGTTTGTTCAGGAGGACAATCATTGCATTGTCCATTGCATTGATCAACACGGTTCCTTCGGGTTCCAGACATCGTGTAAAACGCAAAAAGAATAGTGTGAGATGAAAAAAACATGCTAGGGAAAATAACATAATAATGTGGGAGTGCCTTAAATGTCTAACATCTTAGGTTAAATTCTATGATCGTTACCGTAGTTCTAGGACTATATCCTATACGTATACTTATCCTTAGGGACATCCTTAGACATACCTTATAAATATCTCTAGGGATCTCACTAACGTTTTCGCATCCTAGTTTCCAAAATTTGACTAAACCTTTCCTCTAATACCAACTGTAGAGACCCAAAGCATGACGTATATGGACATTACATTACTTTTTCGGAATACATAATAAATAACAAAAACTGACACACAAGGACCGTAATAGTATAGTGTCTTTAGAAACTCGGAATATAAACTTCTAATCATGTTGAAATATCTTTATCAATTCCCATAACGATCTTCCTCTTTTCTATTCCTTACCAAAAATCTTTATTTATTTCTTGGGTAAAATTAAACATAAAAGGGTGAGCTCAAATTCTCAGTAAGGTCAAAGATAGATAACATAAAACAATCCAAAAACATTTGGAAGCAAAAACATGAACATGAAATTTAAACATCAAAATCTTGAAGAAAGACATAAATCATGGAACTACGTAAGGAATATATCATAATGGAACATAAATCATGTTAAAATATAAGGGGAATAAAACATGTAATTGTGGAAACCATTCAGAACATGTTATGATTTCCATAGTAGCCAAGGCATTTCTACCAAGACCATCTTAGTGGACAAAGTCCCTTTCTGAATCGAGTTCACTTCTATTTTCAGTCCTATAATACTGAACCAGATTAACTTATCATTCCATCCATGTCTATCTCATGAGATATATATCATTACCCAATTCATTGGAGGGAGATATAGGTCCCACCCATCTCATAATGAAATCATTCTTACTTGTTCCACAAAATAAACATACATCATTCATAATAACCCAATAAATAAAATGGGATTCATAAACATCATCCAATCATCACATAATCCATATAAAAGAAAGGGATATCATTTCATAATAAGAAAATTAAAACCATGTAAATCATAGAGACATGATACTTGAAACATACACATGTAAAATAATGTCATCATAGATGAAAATGGTTTTGATAAAACACTTGAAATGATTTCTTGAAGAAAAATAACCTGTCTTCTTCAAAATCATATTATTTTCACAAAATGTCATGAAATTTTAAAATAAAATCGTTTTTTTAAAATAATAATGCAAACTTGTAGAGGAATCTTCATGAAAATGAGGTGTTATGAAACCATAAAAATCCGTTCACGCCGTATAAGTTAAAAATAACATTATCCTCGTACTTTTGTCGAAAACGTCAAAAAAGTACCTCGTAACGTAAACAAAAGAAATATTCCTTACATACCATATAGTAAAAGTCAACAATAGGTAAAAATGACTTTAAACATACATGAAAAAACTTTTATAAAACATGGGCATGGATGATAGAAATTACCCTAGTAAATACTTACGAATAAACAATCTCGGATAAAAATGAGATTTGAAAAGTTATCCCTTACCTTAGGTCCGATATGCTTCATACGTTTTCGAACCTCCTGAATAATGATTTAAATAATGTCATTAACTTATTACAAAATCATATTCATTGTTATGATTTCATATATGGTTAACTTATGACTTTATATTACCCGTTCTTTTTAAGTTCCATGTTAAAGCAGCGTTTTAGGTTAAATCATTTTATTTATCGTACGTGTTTGGACTTGTTGTTCTTGATATTATTACTTATATCCTGATTTAAATAATTCAAAAATGTATAACATAATTCACATATAATATATATTTCAGTATATATATATATATTTGATAGATCGATTAAATGAAATGAAATACACCGTTCATGGAGACGGTAGGTCGTACGTACGCATGAATGCTGTTTTCGTTTCCTTATTGAATTGAACGAAATTAAGTAGATGTCATACATATATATAAAAATAAACCCAGTATCATTATTATTTAATATATTTCATGATTACTTATTATATATAATTTATAATCATTCATGAATGGTTAACATGGAGAATGAATCTCATCGCGTCGTGGAGACGGTAGTCCGTACGTACGCACGAGTGATGATATCATTCCCATGAATGTTGAATTGTATTGGAGTGTATGTATACTATTTAAGAATCAATATAACATTAAAATAATCATTTATAGTTATTTATTACACCATTATACCCATCCAAGTAAGGTGGTGGTGGAAAATAGATTACACAACGGCGTGGAGACGGTATTCCGTACGTACGCACGTGCGGTGATTTTGTTTTCCGTTGGATGGATAGATGGTGAAATAGAGTTGTTTCATACTTATAATAACATACCAGTATATGATTGATACTTATTTAATTACTTAATAATGAAACAACTAATGAAGAAGAAGTGGAAGAAGAAATAAAGTTGAAAGAATCGGTAGCGGACATTACCTATTCTTTGAAGCGCCTCTTTGAGACCACCTCTTAGGGAACCAAAACTGGTCTTTGAAGAAGACCAGGACCTCTAGGATGTTTCTAGGGAAGTTTAGAAGAGAATTTTTCAGGGGTTTGCCATGATTGAAGGCTCAATGTTGTGTGAGGAAGAGAGGGAGGAGGTGCCCTTTTATAAGGGAGAAGAGGGGCACCGTTGGAATAACTAAAAATATTATTTTATTATAAAGTCATATTCGGTTTTTAATAGCTCAAAATTGAGTTATTTATAAGATAAGGTGGGGATGGGTCGAAATCATCTCATCCAATATAATTTATAAAAGTTTAGGTTTCTATTTTAACCTTATCATTTAGATTTAACTTTAAGATATATAATTTTTCTTTTACCGTGTCTTCTTGTTTTCTTACACTATAAGGTTAATAAACATACAATAACAAGCCAAACGAACCCAATGTTGTTTATTATTAATATATATAACCATATCTAAGACTTTTGTCCGAACCTTTTATTTTTAGGAATAAAATAACAATTAATAATATAATATTTGTTTTAAAAACTATTTGATGTCAATTTTGACACTATTTGGTAATTGATTTTTGTGAAAATCATAACAGAATGATTAGTTCGACAAAATTTAACTAAATCAATACTAAAATGTCATATTAGCCTATAAAATTATTTTAATTTATAAAAAGTTTCAAATTACATTTATTTGTGTATTTATAACATCAATTATGTCAATATTTCATTAATAAGATAATTACTGCATCATCTTTGTCTCATAATTAAATTAAATTATTAAATGTCTAAAAATTATAAATAAAATACAATTATGTAGGAAAGAATTTTATATTTCAAATGAATATTTATAGTTGAATATATCTTATGTATAACCCTATATTAAAAATGATTTACTTATTAACTTTGATTTTAACTATTTTAACCATTCTATAAATAAATTAATATTAAATGTCATAATGTAATCCAAGTGGGCCTAAATGGTCATATTTTATTCCTAAGGTTGTTTTTGGTCAAATTACTCTTATAAAATAGAATTAGGACATGTGTTAGGGTAATAATAATATAATTTTTACCATTAATTAACCTATTTACTTTTAACCGTGGTAAATAAAAGTAAAAAGTTTCTATTCACCAAAAATTATTTTCATCTCATTGAACCATATTTCACTTACTTAAATCAACCGTGTCTCTTAGATTTTTGAAATTCCACTTACAAAAGCGGTAAAATTATGTTTTATGTAAATTTGAAAATTCTCTTTGGAGGTGGGTAAAAGACGGTGAAAAGTTAAATAAAATTAATATATATCTATAATTATTATAAAATTACTCCAATGAATTACATTGAATTTATATAGGTATTATGTATCAATTTTTACATAAAATAAATTTAAATATAATAAATAATTATTTAAATAAAAAGTTAGTTTTAAAATAGTAACATAGTGTTTTCACTATTCATCAAAAAATGAAAGTTTTTAGAAAAATACCAAAATTTTACCCTAGGCTAATTTCGATATTCCGAATCCAAAAATGAAGTCCATTTTGAATGTTGAAATTTAAAAAATTTCAAAAAGTGGTTATTACTATTCATAACTGCTATTTTTATTAATATTTTAATAGCATATCATTGTTTAGTGAACTCGGTATTGCGTACAACACACGCTATCGAGGAAGGTCGCGATTTCATGTAATGCAGCCAGGTTACGGTTGCGTGTTTTGCAAGAGTCCTTTGTGGTAACGTACAACACAATACATCAATAAAATTAAAAAGAATATTTTTCATAAAATCTCAGGGTGTTACAATAGGTTTGAGAGGTAACATTACTAAGACCACGTCTCATGTAAAAGAATTTGATCAAGACCAGTTGGTTCATACATATATGGATACATCACAATCTTTTCAGAAATCATATGTCGATCACCAATGATGACCTCTCGATTTCACGGTTGGTGATCGAGTTTTCTATTGTGTTTCACCGAGGGTGATAGACAGGCGAGTCATAAGATAGGGTAACCTTTAACCGTGGTATGTCTGGCCATTCAAAATTATAGAGGGAGTCAGGTTGTTTCCTATTGTTTTTAATTAAATCCAATGTACGGATCCCTATACGACATCTTACATGTATCTCATCTCTATCTCTATCACTCGGACCCACCTTTATTTTTAAACCCAAGGAGTTTGATCTTCAGGTTGATGCATCCATTGAGGAGAATTTGATTCATTTCATTTATATTATCATGATGGTTCTCTGAGGTCATTCAGTTCTCAAGAATGAGTTATATGAAAAAATCATTTTCATGATGAGACATTGTAGTGGGAGGTCAACGAATCTGATCATTGGACAATGTTTTTCTGAGTTAGATCTTAACAACCATTTAGAGAGAAATTCGAGGTAGAATTTCTAGAAGGTGGGATGATTTTAAGAACATGTCTTTTTTATGGGGTACATGTCGTTTAAATTTTATTTTAAATTCATGTTTTTGGCCTTATATATTTACCACCTTTTATCACATGTGTTTTGTTGGTTTCGGGGGCATGTTTGAAGCCTAAAATCATGTTTTTGGGTAAAAAAGTGGTGCCAAATGATTAGTAGATTTCGTGCAGTTCAGGCCACAAATATATGTGAGAGTCTAAATAAGAATTAGATTTTTAAAATATCATAATTTCACGGTTACCACATATTTAGTCGGATAGAGTGGAGAAACCATGCGATGTGCCCTTGGATGTACTGTGTTTCACAAATTTTTCTCACAAATATGTAATCCGTGTGGAAAAACTGTGACAACCTATTGGATGTGTTTTTAAAACACTGTATTTTTTGAGATATGATTTTTTAATCCCAATTTGGATTCTCTCTTCAATGCCAAACAATCCTCATCCGTAAGAGATCCCCATTGACTCCAAACATAGGAATTGAGCCCATCTCTCTCTATGATCTTGATTTCAATCCTGGTTTGTCTCCTCAGATCTGTATTGAAAAGTCCTTCACTATTTTTTTTTCTGTTCATGATTCATCATATAAACAGATGCACTATTTTATTTTAGGGTCATATTCCATAATATTTGGTTCTTCATATGTTCTTCATTACTCTCTTACACAAGGATGAATTATGAAATGATACTGGATGAGCTCTCTAATATCAAGTTGAGGGAGGAGTCTGTACTCTTTGTTGATTTTTCGGGTGCTTTTCTTATGTTTGACCTTTTGACCACACATCAGACATTATGGTGAGGCCTTGTTTTTTTAGTGATTTTCTTTTTGTATGTGTAGATAGACCTTGTGAGTTTGACCATAGGTTTTGTTTAGGTACATTGTCTACTGTTTCTTGATTCAAGGTCACTCATGGGGTGTGCCTTATGTAAATTTATCTTTTATGCATGTGCAATTCCACACAAGGGGTGTATACTTTTTCTTTCCTTTCTAGGGGAAGCACATTAATTCCTTAATGGTTTTTAATAGCTTGTTTATGAGATATACTACCTCCTAGTAAAGTGATACCTTTTGATCCCATTCCTAATTTTATAGTTTTTAAAGAATAAATTGTGATGTAATGGGTGGGTGTGCCTATAATAAATTATTAATGGAATGATAGATGGTTAATATGGGAGGGTAGGACCATATGAATGGATAATGAAAAATGGTTTTCTTGAGTGGGTATACTAATGGATTGTTCTTGGTAATAGGAATCGATATATTAACATGGAATTGAATTGTTTAAATAGAACGAATTAATTGAATGGTTTGATGGATTTTATGGAATACTCCCCATGGATATTGGACACTGTAGTGGATTACTTGGGTTTACTCTACATGTTGGGACATGATTTCCTGGGAAGTGTCGGGCCATGCATCCTCATGGATCTGGCATTCTTTGACTCATATAGGACTTGTCAGTAAATATGCTCCTAGGAATTTAACCAATTCATATATCGAAATTCCACAGGGTCTCCCATGGGACTCGATGTGGATGCCTTTCATGAGTTCTTTAGATCTATCCGTTTGTGGTCTAGATTAATTTCATGGATTCACAGTGACATGATACCATGGATCTGACCCATGTGGTCTACACATCACTATACAACATGATCGTGGAATTCATGACTTCTTTGATTAATATGGCCATGGGTTTCATAATATGTATGGATGAAAATTGGGGATATGTGATTTAATTACTTTTTTATAGCCACCTTATTTAGAACCGACTCTTATTATAGGTAGCATTGAGAGGCTGTTTAGTTTTACATACCATAATAGATTTATTCCATGGGAAAATAGTCATTCCTTACAACTGTATTTCTACTTGAAAGGACTTGTTGTTGTTTTTAGAACTTTAGTGACATTTGAGTTTTCCTATTGGATTTTTTTTCTCAAATATTGTTTTAGCCTCCTTGGGGAACTAAAGAGATTATATGGTTGTCAGTGATTATTGGTGAAAATTCCATAGTATAGGTTGCTGATTGGGGCTTTGGAAAAGGGGAGAAAAAGACAAAGCTATCGCTTATGAGGCAACAGAAATATTTTTGACTTTTTTTCATTTCTATAAATATTTACTTTGTTGTATTGTCATGTACTATTCGAGATGATTTCTATATACTTGTTTAATCTGCATCAATTTGTACATGAGATACTCTTAGTTATTGACATGTATTCTTATCTTATCATGCATTTAGTTGACAACTGTTATTTTGTTTCATTATTTATTATGTTTTAATTCAACTTCGATACTCTGGTAATGAGGGTATTGTCTCCGAAATAACTCACATAGTCCCTCAATTCTACTCTATAACCATTGGGGTTTTGGGATATGTGTTTGTGGCCATGTACCTAACAGGGCTTGTGGCACCGTTGATTGACGTTTACGTCCGATATGTTATATATTTCATATGAATAAATAATTTTATATTCAAAATATTTATTATAAAATATTTGAAACTTTTTTATTATTATTGAATTTGTATTCTAATGTGTTTTCATGTATTATTTATGACCTATTTATCTAAAACTCTAAGATTAAAAGAACATTCTGAATGCATTGTAAGTATTATAGTTAAATTAACTAGAATATCTAATGTTTATGGAAATTTCATTAAAATAAATATAAGAATAACTTCCAAGAAATCCTACACTACTCTCAATATAATCACATTTTGAAAAAATCAATCCAATTTAGCCCTTTATCTCATACCAAATGATGTTACCCTAAAAAGTTGTAAAATTCATTAAAAAATTGTTGTTTTATTTATTTCACCACCCTATAAATTATTATTATACCTTTAATTTATAATAAAATTGATTTCATAAATATAATGAGGTGTTATAATGTCAAGGGGTCATCCTATAACATCACAAACATCCATAAAATATGTTTTGAAAGCAATTTTCTTATGTATAGAAGACAATATCCTTGAGAATAAATATATTTATTTATTTCCATTTCCAAATTTAATGCTGGGAAATAATATGTGGAATACAATTTATATATGATAATAAAAACATTATTATAACAAAATAGTCCTTATATCTATCCTTACAATATACATTTCACTCTATGTGGGGTATGATAATTCCTCTTGTAGGTTCGGTAGAGTACCTCCTCTAGAAGGGATGTGATTGATTTTGCACTAATGTGTTACATGGAAGATAATATGTGAAATTAAAGTAAATATATGAGATGAGAATGAAATATTTATGATATTGATATAAAATTTATCATTATTTAAATATACTATATTGTTTAGTTTTTTCATTCCACAAATTAGAAAAGTGATGAAAACGTTAGAGGATGTGAATATACCTCCTCCTTGAAGCGATGTGATTATTTTAAAATCAGATGAAAAATATATGTAATTATATATGATAAAATTTAATTTAATTTTTGATAAATTTATCATTATTTTGGTATAAAATACTAAATATCATTCCGTATAATGAAAACAGAAATATGTATGTATCATTCAAGTGTGTGTACGACCATTCAAATCCATTATCATCATGTTATTTCATATCTCATAACCATCATTAAGAAATTGTAATAAATGAATTATTTATGTATATATATATGATAATAATCTATAGATTATTTTTTTTTATTTTTTGAAATATTTATTTTTTACCAATATAAATTTTTAACAAATAATCAATCAATTTTTATTAATGTGATTTTATTCATCATAAATATATTTTCTTAAAGAAATATATGTTTTCCTTATCATGGAAAAAAAATTATAAATATTTTTTTGGGAAATATGTAAAATGTATTTCATAAAAAAATATTCATTTTTTATATTATTTCATATAATTTAAATTGTGTTACATTTCAGGGTTTTTATATATATAGATTTTCTGCAGAAAAAAATTCCAATTATTTTATTCAAAAAAATAATTAATTTAAAATTCCATATTCTTTTTGAATCTATTTTCAAGATACATAAAGACTATTTAGTTTTATTTAATCATATTATTTAATTTCGAATTAATTTTTCGGATTTCTTTTATAATATTGTTTTTTACAAAAAAAAAGAGTTTTCCCACCTAAACGGATTGAAGGAAATAATTTTTTATTTTATTTTGGAAAATGTCCATTTTATGTAGATTATGTTGGAACCCTTAAATAACCCATAAGACTAGAGAAACCCCCACAATACCTTACCTAATAGACCATTGGCAGAATTCCCATAAAATGACACCATGATCTGAGACACTTGAATCAAAACTCCCCTCCCCATCATTTGAATCCATGAAGTAACCTATGACTCCACCTTTAATTTTTTATCAACTTGAATTTCTACATGTACGGTTATATGATACCTCATACCGATGGATAATGAAATACCATACTGTCAATCAAATATGGTTACCTCTGGCTTTTTAGATGGTACATTATCTGAATCCTATTATGGGACCATATCTGTGTAGTTTTTATTGGTTTATATGTAATAATTATGGCCCAAATTCCGATGCACAAAAGGCTTTAGGTGGCACAAAGGCCATGTGGGAAGAAGGCCTTGGGTTGCATAAAGGGCTTGTGTCCATAAATCAAAAAAATTGAATTGTTCCATCAAATACAATACTAGTTACAATATAAATATAGAAAATATATAGTAAACTAGAAATATTCCTCCACAATGATTTGATCATTGTATTCATACATGCAAACCAGTTGTGTTAATAACCTTGCTAACACCACAACTACAATTTTTTTTCTAAAATCATTTCTAAAATGATAATTGTTTCACCATTTCAATTCATAGAAAAAATAATTAATTGGAGATGTTTAAAATGAAATTTATATATTATATTATATTAAATTTTATGTTCATATAATAAAAGTATTATTATTATTAATCCATTAAATATAGAATCAAATTTTGCAAAAAAATCCATTTTAATGTCTTGTTGTTTCAGTTTTTCTTAATGATTAATATTAAATTAAGAATATTTACTTATGTGAATTTTCTTTATCAAAATGAATTCGATATTTGGAATAATCATAATTTATAATGACTAAAAATTGAATTTTTTTTGAAACGTGATTACTCAAAATAGACAAATATAAATATATCGATTATGGAAAGCAACGAGTTTACCACTGGATTAAACTATAAACATATTGTGAAATGACCTAGAAACTTTCCAAAACCCAATTTTATGGTCATATTTAGTACCTTTTAATCATGGGATGTATTTTTTATAAAATTTTGTGACTCTAGTGTATGAAAATGGCCCATATATTATGTTAATTAAATAAGAGGACAGAAACACACATTTTCATTTTGGTTTCTATAATTTCTTTGGACACTGATAAAATATGTATAGTTATATATATAATTATTAAATATAAATGACTTGTTTTTATCATGATAATTTTTATTAAAATTTAACTAAACAATATATTTCTATAAAATAGCTAATAATTCCCAGTATAGTAACAATTTTGATAATATTTCACTAAAATAAATAATTATAAAAATATTACAAGTGTCATAAAATGAGTTAATTAGAATATTAAATAAACTTTATATATGAATAAATATTTTTATATATGGTTGAACAGATTAGATTGAAATAATATATTTTTATAGTTATTTTTAAATTTAAACTAATCAAATAATGTCAAAATTTACATTAATGTTTTTTTATAATTAATGTAATTTTATTAAAATATTTAATTATAATAAAAAAATATCATATGGAAATAAATATTTAAATGTAAATAAATAATATATATATTCTAGTTTTTGAATAATTGTCCTTATATATTGATCTTATCCATCCATGAATAGTAAAAACATTATTGGTATAATTAGTGTTAATGTCAGGATTTTCATCTTAATTATGCACATGTTAAATTTAATTTCTATCACACAAATTTAATTTTTTTATTATATATTTTTGATATCCTTTTTAAAATCAATTGTAATACTTTTTAAAATAGGTATAAATTTATTTTAGTCTTAATTGATTGATTATTTTGGATAGAAAACATGAAACTCTCATGAATAACCAATATGAATAATATAAATAATCATATGAGTGAAGGAAAAAAATAATTGTTACATGTGATTAATTATTCGATGGATTTTTTCCAAGACCGAATAATCCAAATAAATCTTTGATTATTTATTTTTTACCCACATTAGGTAAATTTCACCACCCAATAGTTAATAATTTTTATTATTTACATGAATTTCAATCCACCTCAACTATAAAATGGAACTCAATCCGCATACATATTCACTCCACAAAAGCATATTTTCTCACCCAATATATTCACAAATCACATCCCAAGTTCTGTAATATAAAATATTTATCCTCTATTTTGTAATAAATCAATCCAATCATTCTAATTGGTTCAAAACAAAAGGAGTTACCTGGAAAATAGGTAAGGTTCATCAACGAACTTTTCATATTTATTTTTTACACCCCGTTAATATATTATTATACTATTGATATATTATAAAATAACTATCCCGAAAATTCTAATATGTTTTTATGTCATATTTATGAACCAAAAATATCCATACTTCTATCAAATGTGTTGTCAAATCAGTGTTTTTGTGTATGGAGGATCACCTCCTTAAAAATGACTTTGATTTCATTCCCTTACATCGTCTCAAGATATTAAAAAATTTATTTTAAAAATATTATATATTATTTATATAAAATAATTTTTAATATATATTATATAAATTATATTTACTCTATTATATTCAATTTGGTATGGTAGATGATAATGTCGCCCGTCTGTATGACATACTACATCCTCGTGAAGTGATTTGATTTGATTTTCTTTAATGTGTTACATGGAGGGTAATAAGGGTAATGAAAATAATTATATATTATATAGAAGATAATTTTTACAATATTATTTACATATGCCTCATTCATTATATAGTATATGTATTCTTATTTGTACCTTTTTACACAATGAAAAAGATATAAGGTTATTCGTTGACTCGAGGACTACCACCTCCTCAAATAATTGTGATTGATTTTAAATAAAAATTATTATATATTTATGTGTACATAAATATATATAATAGTATCTATTATCTAATGATGATTCTTTAATGCTAAAATATTACTTTTATTATTCCCAAAGTGTTCATTGATAAATGGAAATGGTACTCATTAGTACATATAGCTTACCGTCACTACGATCATTTCTTTAGTTAGTGTTTCGTATAAAATATTTGATGATTGGTTTTGAAAGTGGCATAATTGTAAAATTATGATCAATATTTAATGGTTATAATTATAGATATTTTTAGTATATTACCTTAATAATCATTCTCGGCCTACCAAAATCATTTTTGATACAAAATTTGAATATGGTCTAATCATATGACATAAGAATAATTGTTTATTTAATTATAGATAAATTTTTTATAAATTTATTAGAGTAATAATAAACATGGAAAAGGATTTGAGGAGTGTAAATAATTATCATAAGACTATTTTTCATAATGTTAATGGAAACCCATGATGAATCTTACTCAAGGATACTGTTTTTATCCTGTCTCTTTTATTTCTATTATATATATACCATATTCATTGATTATTATTTTATGTACCTTAAATATACATCTGATGAATGTATTTTATTATTATTATAAATATTTTTTTTATAAAAATTAATTGTAGGATCTCTCTTTTGTTGTGTTTAATATTTCAATTCTGCCAACCCAGTGATGAATTTTTGTCACAATGTTCATTCATTGATACATATGTCATATAATGCTGATATATTATTTAATGATATATATATATATAATAAAACAATTAACTTTATATCATGGTTCTAGATATATTCAAGATATTAGTTGTTTCACATTGTTTTATTTAGCCATGGGAATTATGATTCAATGTCACCAATATAGTATGAATCTTTTGATGTGATATCATCATTTATTTGGATTGTTTATATTTATGCACACAATAATGAGATCATACGATCTATATCCCAATAATATAATTTATTTTTTATAACTATGGAAATCCCTCATATTTAAATGTAATATTAGTTTTTTTACTCATTAGTGCATTAAGTTGATTAGAAATTGTTTTTATGAAATTCAAAATATATTTATCTTTTTAGTTGGAAATATTTTTTTTCTCCAAGAACATATTTTCTAAAAAACTAAAAAACGGGTTTTTGAAATTTTATTTCAAATAAGAATGGAAATATTCTCAATGAAATTTTTTCTATTATTTTTTCAATCATTTATTTTATTTACCCAATTTTTTTTGAATGAATTGTATTTTCAAAGTTATTTATATTTAAAAAATGATTTCTAAAATGAATAATGTACTTTTTTCAAACTCTTTTGATTGATATTTTTCAGAAATTTTCATTAATAATTTTTTAAAAAATTGTTCTTACTTATGCTTAATTAGGAATATTTTTTATTGATATCATATTGATTATTTCTCTAGCTAGATTATGATTTTATGAAAGAAATTGTTATGAACTCCATTTCTCATCAAAGGAAAATCATGTATCAAAGAGATTTTAAATGTATCCATTAAATTCTCATAGGATAATCATTTCTCCATGAGATTTTTATTGAATCCATATCTTTATACATGTTAATAATATTCTAAAAATAATAAGTGTCATTTCTTTGGTTTATGGTCTAATTAATTATCTGTGTGATTTATTAATGTTGTGGTTTATAGATAATAAAAATGGTTGGTGCACAAAGATATAACTGGGTGATTCTATTATATCATATATGATGGGTGCACAAATAATTATTTTCTAATGAATTGGATATTGATTATATTATACATTGAATTATATCATATGTAGTTCATATTATTATTCCCGTAAATATAGATTATATAAGGGTCATGTAAGGGTTAAATGACAAGATGTTCTAAGATACAGATATATTATATATATGATTACTATTTGTTAATTTTGTTTAATTTAATCATGATTTATATTACATGGCACACAATTACTGATTCTAATTACTCTTTCATTTTCTATGTTTTCAAATTTGATGATCTAGGTCTTTATGGGTTAGAGTTAATTTATGATTCAATCATTCACAACAATTGTGTCACTATGTCCATCTGTACTTATTATTCACATTGATGGCATTTAGTTACTATTGAATATGTTTACCTATATACATCTTTTGAGTCCACCCTCCTTATTTTTCAATTTCCCTAGTTTTTAAATAATTAAGTTGACTGTTCAATGTCTAAAATATATTTCATATGGATGATGGTGATGTTTTTATGTGTATGAAGAAACGATATATTAAGTGCAATAAATTTTCAGTTAATCCCATGTAAATTTTTTTATAATAAAATATATCAAAATTATCCAAAACACTAAAAAATTATTGGGTTTTTAACATTTTGATTATTTGTTTTTATGTTGTATAAATTAATGTGATAAAATTTTATCACATTTATCTGCAAAGAATAGAGAAATATAATGGTTATTATTTCATCATTGTATCCTGCAGTCTCTGTTTGGGGCTATTATATATATACGACACCGTTTATAATTAAATTAAAAAATAATTCCTAGGTTTGGGTATTTTATGTTTTTATATAAGTATTTTATCTACGGGGATTTGAATTTAAAATTTACATGTGGAAAATAATTACATAACAAAATTTATTTCATTGTGTTATATTACCTCATCATTTTCAATGAAATTCCACGATTATGTTTGTAATGTCCTTTTATGATATTATATGTATTCTCAATTTTATATAATTATTTAGATTTTTTACACATAATTTATTCATTTGTTAATTTACAATTTAATATCATGATCTTTTTAAGGGTTTATTTTATAATCCCATTTGTATCAATAATATTTATACATTAATTACAATTTAAAGGAATTTTGTTTTTCATTTTACTATTAAATTTCTCATTTTCTTCTCATCTTGTTATTCATGATGATTTTTTGTAATAGTATCATATTTGAAACGTTGGTAACTATAATTATTTATAAAATTTATTGAAAAAAATAGATAACATTTCAATATTCATTCAAAAAATACATTTTCTTACAAAATCTATTTTTCCAAAAATTATTTCAAAATATTATAAATATTATTAATGTGATGTATTAAAAAAAATGTACCCATTTTTAGTATTTAATATAATTTTTAAGGTAATGATATTTTTGTTTTCTATATAAGGAAAGTTTGTATTTTAATGAAAAGATAATTGATTCATTATTTGAAAATGTACAAAATATATAGAGTTTTATAGTATCACAAACAATTATTGTCTTATGGATTCTATTAATTTTTTAAATGGTTCGTTTCAAATAAAAATGTTTAGAAAATATATTTGGAAATTTTAATCTTAAAAAATATTTTCAATGTTAAAATGATATTTTACTCGAGAATATTTAATAATATTTTTATGGAATTTCTAATCAATAATTAAAAAAATTATTATACTTATGAGGGATATAGGATTTGATTTATTGATACCATAAATATTGTTTATTTGTATTTTTAATGAACATTTTAATTGTAAAAACTATGTAGATTCCCATTATTTATTTGTTTTTGAAATGTAAACAAGAACATGAAAATTTTAAATTCATATTATCAATATCAAATTAATTTCTAAAAAATATATATATTAATTCTCATGGATATAATTTTTACTAAAACCATATATCCTTTATAAACACAATATATTAATATTTATTTACTATTATTCGGTCTGGAAATTAAAAATAATCAATATTCATTACATAATAGGTAATGTTTTTAAAAGGAAGATTGTTCATTAATGAAATTGATAATTTGATTTATAGTGAATGATTTGGATCATTAGTTATCAGGGATTCCTAGGTGTAGATTAACCATTGATGCATTAGTAATCTTATGAGATGAATCATTTGGAAATCATTACATAAATGGGTTTATGGTGTACATCAACACAATAATACCAAAAATTACAGTGATTGGTATATATAGTTGATTTATCTTGATGCATATGATCATAATTTCCAATAATTATAAATATAATATATTAATTTTATTATTATTATCTACGATATTTAATAAATATATTTTCTCTGGATTCATTTTCATTATCAAATTATCAATTCAATTTCATGTGCTTTCAAATATTTACCTTCCCATATTTATTATTCTATATCAATTCATGATTATCATGTTATGTTCATTTAATGTGTGTTTAATTAATTATAATTCTATGTTACTTATGATTTATATTTTCAGCATTAATAGAATATTTAAAATTCATGTGAGATCATTTATTTACCTTTCCTTCATTCATGTGATTTATTGATTAATCTTCATTTAATCATATCATCATCCACTATATGAAACTCTTACTGATCATTTGTGTTCGCTATAATTTTATTTTGGGTTCCCATGAATCTAGTAAGTGTAAAATGAATGATAAGATATGAAATACCTAAGAAATTAATATAATTTTATTTTAAAAAATTAGATTTAAAAGTAATTAGGGAATCTTGTGTGGATTTGGTTCCCCAAAACTATTATACTGATTGGTCAGTTAGGATGTGATTCCTTGTATCTTATGAGAATGTAATAAATAAGGAATTGTCTTAAGGTTAATATAGTTGGAGTTGTAATAGTTGGTATTGTATTATGTTTATTAGATACCATGGGAACTATATTTATGGACACATAGTTTATGGACCATAAACCAATGATAGAATTTAAGGAACAGTATATAAAAACATCATTGTGTTTTTGTAACGACCCGAACAATTATAAGTGAAATTTTCATTTTTATTTAATTAAATTATGATTTCATAATTTGGATATAGAAAACACATGCATTTTATATTATTATATCAAATTTTATTTAAATAACCAGTTAGAATCATTATCGTTGAGAATATAGTCATTTAAAATTGATCGCATGTCTATTATAATGACATTGTTTTAACAAATCCTTTTAACATAGAAAAAGGAGGTGATTGTCTCAACTATAAGGATCATTCCCTATGATGCCCAATTATCATACATTCTTTGGGGTATATAAATTCTAGGATTTCCCCTTGAAAATCAGAAGCTCAGATCCATCAACTTATGCATGAGAGAAAACATTTATAGGTGAAGTTCATGTTCCTTGTGATCATGGATCAAACCATGTTCACTGAAACGTCACATGAAAACCCCACCATCACACAACATACCATTTGGGATTATGTTGGTTTAATAAAGGGATATGTATTAAGACCCTAGAAATATTATTATAAACATTATTTTTGTATATAATAATTAATATACATGTTTTAATACACAAATTTTTTTTAATATTCAAATTGAATTAACATACGTATTTTGATTAATTGGTTAATAATATTTTAGCGAAATTTTATTATTAAATTACTTTTATTAAATTTAAATGTTCATATAATTATTATGATTCCATATGTAATTTTATTATGTTTAAAAATAGTTTCTATCAAAACCCTTCAAAACCCAATAAATGTCTGTTTCAATTTTACAATAGAAAATCGTCATATTTAGAAAATTATTTGGATAAAATGAATATTATATTTTTGGAATCCTGGTAGAAATTTTTTGCAATGGATTATTTTTCATAATTTTTTGAGATAGTCAAATTTTTCGATATAATTAAACACCATATAAATATATATTGTGTTTTATGACATCATAATTGCCTAATAGTGATGTAATAAAAATGTTAAAATGCATATAGGTCCAATTATATGTTATTAATTTAAAATAATTTGATTTTAGATTTATTAGAAATAGTTTTTAATTCCTCAGTGAATTCTATGAAATTTTTAATATATTGAATGTTTTTAGGTTTAGTTCATTAATAATGTGACTCACCTTCACATAAGAAAGTCTAATAATTTAATATATTCTTCCCATATTCTTATTAAATAATTCAACCAATTATTTTTCGAATAATCAATTCTCAAAAGCCATGGGATGGCTTGCAGTTTTGAATAATTTATTATATAGTTTCTAAAACCAATGACTGTGAAATATTAATGAATCCCTCCCTAATTTCCTATATAAAACTAGCAATGTTCCAACTTCTCATTACTAAAAATATTTAGAACATGCCTATTCTATATCTTAACCTCTCTAGATTCCTCCCATTATGCCCCAATCACCCATGTATCATCTCTTCATGCTTTTGAAGTCACACACTCATGAATGGGTTCCTACGATTCTCATTTTTATCCATGATTCCTTATATTGCAACAGTGATTTATTTTCATGAAAAAATGGTGTGTTATGGTTTCAAATCTCCCCTTTAATTACATTATTATTTTTTATGGATTACATAACACATTAACTAACATTAATCCCTCCCATGTACACATGTTTCCATTATAGTATTTCATAAGAGTTTTTAGATTTATCCTCATTCTTCATGTTTCTTTATTATGTTAGGACTTATATTTACAAATTATTTATATTAGGAGATGATTTTATATGACTATATTAATTTCCATTTCATTTCTATATTATGAGGTACCTATTTTTATTTCATCAACCATTTTTATTAATTTTTTGTTCATGCCATTAAGATGCAAAAATTGTACCATGAATCTCCATTCCAAAACAATTGTGTAAGAAAATATTGAACATATTCCCTATCTAGGTTATTCTATTTTATACACATATTCATTTTTATTAATGATTTAAATGTATGTATTCTGCACCACTAGATCCTGGAATTACTTATGATCATGAAAGAAATCATGCTTTATGATCCATGTGGAACACTTAATCCTGAGAATGAAATAAAAGTAAAGGGTGTGCCCCAAATTATATATCTCTTAAAAGAAATTGTGTAATATTTAGTACCATTATACAACTTGTGGGTATCGGTGTTGACCTTATTCATCTATGGTACTTCTTCCACCATCATGCCTTGGTAGTTTAGCATTGACCAATGATGCAATGTTTTACGTTGTTTCTGCATTTCCATGTTGTGATTTTCATTCTATATCATGCCTTTTTTCCTATTTATTTTATGCTATCTTGATATACCTATGGTATATCATGTCATTTATTCCTCATGATATTCCATTTTTATTTACTTTACATGATTTATTGATCACCTATTTATTATTTTTGTCCTCAAGTTATCCTTTGAAATATTAAGTACAAAAGAATGTTGTGGTCAAGTAATGGAATGTTTCAATACTGATTTTGTATTTCATGTTATATGTTTTTATGTACGGATAAAAATTTACCAAGAAACTATAATTATCAATAATTTTGTTTATATAATGTGTAATTTTATTTCACTATCTCATATATGGATGTATTTAAAAAAATATGTTGTTACAGTGTTGGAAGTATAGACATTATTTGGTTTTTATGGTAAATTAATCCATTCCAATATACTAAATGTATATGTTGTCGTAGAACATATATTCATAGTGATAATATCTCTGAAAAATGTACCATGAAATTTTCTATATGAATAACTAGTACTTGACCACAATCCATAGTAGGCTCTTGGTTTGACACACTAAGGGGATATCCATTTTCTAATTCAAATTATCATTACAAACCATTATGAGGGACATGAGTAGATGATGAAAATGAATGACCTGGTTTAATACTATGTTTTCTTATAGTGGAAATAAGTTGTAATGATTTAATAATACTATAAATGATTATATGATTTTCTAGCAATGATTATGGTTTCTTACACTATACATTTTTGTTTTAATAAATGTATAGAACAGAAATGAATCATGTTTACATTAAACATTAAGAGAAATGTGTTGACTATAAGAAACCAAATGGGATAATGATGATAGTGAAGTATTTCTTATTATTCCTATCAAATTTTTTAAAAAATTAAATTAAAAACATATACAGTAACAAAATAATAAGACTCTTCAAAAAAGGAGGGATGAAGTTCTCTAAGATATTGAGTAGTGGAGACCATGGATGAAATAAGGATAGAAATAAATTCTATCTGAAAAGTGGAATGAGACACCAATGATGGTGTCTCAATAGAATTGGAAAATGTTATATTCTGGAATTGATTTCAAAAATGCAATGAATTTATATGGAAGAATTAATATTATGATCGAAGGTAATAAAATTTTTCTTATAGATCCTTTTCTAAATCATCTTATTATATTAGGGGAACCATAATATTATCATAGTTAATTCTATCCTCTATTATATAAGATCAAGAATATGATTTAATTATATTTAAATAATGTGGATAAATTTTTTTCTATTAGTATTTATGAATTAAATAGTAGATTTAATATTATTCACAATATAAAATTGGTTATAAGAATTATGATACAATGAGGGTTGTGTTTAATTTTAAATGAATATATATCCTCATTATCATTAATGTTTTGGATACCATCATGGGTTAATGTGAATAAGATTTATCATATGTTCAACATATTAAACACTACATTTGTGTTTTTTCACATGGGATTCTATCAAGATTAAGTGTATTTTTTGATATATTTATATAAATACAAACCATTAAATTAGTATATATTTTTTACAAATATTATTTGAGGAAAAATTATATTAATTTATTCTGTAAAAATTTATATTTAATGGGATCCATTATGATTTTTATTATAATTGATGTTATGGTATTTTTTTCATTACACAATGGGAATTGTATATAAATTATAATAATATTTTTTTAATAGAAATGGAATCCGACATTTATGATGACATGTCATTTCATCGGGAAATTCCACATGAATTAATCCCATAACTAAATGATGTTAAGCATTTACCACGAACCACCAGACAACATTATCTCCTACATAATATTTGATTATGTTTATATAAATGATTTAATGGATAAATTTTAATGTTGAACTAGTGGTTCTACTATTTAATTTTAGATATTAAGGATCAATGTTATCTAACCATAATAATTTTGTAAACTAATTAGAAACAGGATGAACAAAATACCACTCATTCAGGGATCAAATGATATGTTAAAAGAAAATATTAGTGAATCAATAATTAAAATTAATATTGGGTATTCATTAAATTTATTATTAAGTTATTTTGAAATAGAATGCGGCACACCAAGAAAAAAATATTATCCGCGAGAAATAAACATGAACCATGAATATATATTTACTTATATTCACAGGAAGTAAAATAATTCGTCAACTATTATTATATGATCATGAATTACATATGTTATTTATTTTTATCAAATCATATAAATTTAATAGACTTTCCAATTGAAATTTATTTTTTTTTTATTTCCTCATATTTAAATTTTTCATGAACTTCATTTTTTTCATTGATATTTATCACTATTTATAAAAATATTCTTTTTTTCTTATATTCCCATAATTTCAATTCCCTCTGATTTAATCATTCATGGAATCCTAGTTATGTGTTATTCAAGGTCAACATCATATTTCCATTTTACTCGAATCTATAAGATATTTTATTAACTCGTTATCTATGTATGATTTTAACATTGCTATATCCAAATATCAAACCCACAATAATGGAGATAAATTTCAAATTCAGAGGTAAACTAACATTAATAGTGGGGATAATGTAACACCTAGGTAATTTAAAATAATAATGTTGAGGTCGATAGTGTATATAACATGGAACATCGAGTCTAAATGAACAATAATATTTTATACATTAATAACCTATGTGTTAACATGAGTGATATTTATAGTACTAAAAATATATAAATTTTATTGATTAAATGATTAAAATAAATATAATTATTCATATATTTATTTGAAATTTAAATATGAATCATCTGAAAAAACATGAAATATTTTCTGGAAAATTATATTTAATAGACGATGGTTAGTCCTCTCTTTTTGAATACAATTATAAAATTACATTTTACCACGTTTAGAAAATTAATTAAATAAAAGTAACATTATTATTAAAATCCAAATTTCAAAATTCTCATGATTTGAGTTATATGGAGATTTTGAAATGATATTTTTTTTAATAATATTACAAAAATTGAGTTTTATTAACAAAAATCTTGTCTTTTTAAATATTCATAGCGTTAAATATTATATAAAATCATCCTTAATGGAAAATTATTTCCATTATAATATTAATTTTTAACAATGTAATGAATTTTTCTTTTATTTTTTATATTTATTAATTCTATATTAATGTGAATTTTCTCTTCGGAACCCATCTTTTTTACTGCTTATAAGGGTATAATTTCCAATTTTTTTTGTAACACCCCATGCTTCCACGATACTCTTCTCATTCAATAATGCAATAGCTTGCATTGTACGCAAGTTCGAGTTCTAAAACCCAGTGACTAATCAAAGTAGCCGTTATGAATAGTAATAACCACTATTTAAAATTATAGAAATCTTATATTTCAAAATGGACTTCATTTTTGTATTCGTAATATCGAAATTAGCCTATGTTGAATTTTTGGTATTTTTCTGAGAACTTCTAATTTTTTATGAATAGTGAAAATTACTTAAAAACAACTTTTTAAATCAAAATAATTTATAGTGATAAATTATACTATTTAGTGGTTTTAAAGTATAATTAGAATATATTTTTACCATTTTATCCAATGGTGGTCATTAGAATTAATTTAACATCGAAATTGGACATAAACAATTGCCAATCTTTTGATATAAATTGTTTCTTAAAAACACGCTATTTGACGTAACATCGGGAATTAATTATAAAATTAATTAATGCAACTTATATGTTTGGAATTTTGTAATATAGACATCATTTTTGAATTCGGAATATCAATTGTAGCATAGGGTGAAATTTTGGCCTTGTTCTGAAAAACTTCAATTTTTGATGAATAGTGAAACCACTAAGTGGTAGTTAAATAACTGATTTTTCGTTTAAATGAAATATTACCACTTCTGTGATTTGATTTTCAAAAATCCGACATACATGGTTGTCATTAAGAAGTAAAATGTGGTTTAATGGGATTAAAATAATTTTTGGTGAATAGTAACTTTTAAGTTCTTAATCGCGATTAGAGGTAATTAGTGTAGTTTAAGGTAAAAATAATGTTTTAATAATATGATATGAGCTTGACACTTGTCCTACTCCTATTGTATGAGTCATGGCCGACCAAGAAAACCCATGGGTCAACTTGGGGACCCCATGGAGCCACTTTAGTTAGAAAATGACATAAACACCTTTTATTTAATGTTAAAGTAAAAAAATGACACAAACATAAAATGTTTTATTAAATCAATTTTTACGTGGGGTTACACAAGTCCAAATTTTGATTATAAATATTAATTAGAAAGATAAAAAGATTTCCTACATCATAGTATTTTTTTATAATTTTTAGACATTAAATAAATTAAATTATTTATGACATCATTATGATGTGGCGATGACCTCATTATTTAACGATTTAGATAAAATGAGAAGATTATGCAAAATACAAGGATTACACTTGTCCAAAGCCTATTGTATGAAGATATTTCGAACCCTTATCACCTTAGCCACGAATTATATAAGTGTGGGACCTTTAGAATCCGAAAATCATTGTGTAATAATGTAACATTTCAATCTTTCCAAAAGAGCCCCTCCTCTCCACTTATAAAAGGCCCCCACCTCTCCCACCTAATTCACACCTTAAAGCCATTTGGATCGGCCAGCCTCTGCCCAAATACTCTCCCAACGTCCCCTTCTTACTCCTAGAAGCCTCACTTTGGGCAGAACTCTTCTCGACGAAGCCTTTGGCTCAAATCAAAAAGAGTTACCTGATTTTGAGGTAATGTCTTCTCTAATGTTGTTTTGTTTTATTTTTCTTCTCCAACCCCCTAAACTCTTTTTATTCATTTCGTTTGTAACAACACCAGTATCCTAAATATACTAGGATGTTGATATAAGAAGTATTCGAGCTACACTTACACACACATACATCTAATGGTTAAAGAACATACGGTTTCTGTGGATGGCGAATTTCTGCCTCACGAAACGATGATTGTTCAACACTCATATAACACCTTCAAAGGTGGCCATTAAGATGTCACTATTTTTATATATGATATATAATATTTTTATGTTTTACTTATGCTTCTGTATTTCTCATTTATGTCATAATTTATGATTTCCATTATGGGTAAAACGCGATAATTTTATTTTTGGAAGTGCGGACTACCGCCCCCTCAAAGTGATTTGAATCGTTAATGCCATATGTGGGATGTATAAAGGATGGAGTAAGTGGTATTATACACTATATTATACTGGAATTATATTATACATTTATATCATTATTATTTCATTCCATTAAATACGAAATATAAATGAAAGTAGCGTTCATGCATCCGTACGGCTTACCGTCTCCATGAACGGTGCATTTCATTTCATACCTCTAAATGTTACGTGACATTATGAATGAATGTATATACTTTATATATATGATATATATATAATATATAAATCATGAATATAATTCTGGAGATAATGGATATTCTACCACACAAACAACTTGTAATTATAAGAAGTTTATTGTTGACTCAAGTACCAAAGATCGGAAAAACAAC
Organism: Viscum album; assembly: GCA_963277665.1. Taxonomy (NCBI): domain Eukaryota; kingdom Viridiplantae; phylum Streptophyta; class Magnoliopsida; order Santalales; family Viscaceae; genus Viscum; species Viscum album. Next base: position 663,038,679 of record OY728151.1, on the reverse strand, counting down.
CGTTATTAACTTAAATAATTACATAATGTTCATATCATTTTAATAAGTGATATAATAAGGATAATGAAATTGAAAATGGTTCTTAATAAGTTATATATTAACTGTAGTTTATTATTCAGGAGGTTAAAGAACGGTTGAGTCAAGTCAGACACGAGGTAAGGGAACTTCTTAACCCAACTTCCATTTTTTGGGTTAATCTCCTACTTTCCAATTATGTCATGATATTATTATGTATTATCTTGTATTTTTACTTTCTTTATGTGTACCTATAGTGAATACACATATTAGACCTATTTTATTTTAAAAATGATCTTTTTAAGGACTTGGTCTCAATCTCCTTTCATTGAGTCATATTTGGTTTTATACACAACTTTCTTTTATACGGTGTATAAACCCCTTTGACTTTTATGTTTATTCAAAAGGAATCTTTTTTATATGAAGCGTTTTACTAAACGACAAAAAGGGAATGTTTTTCTTTCCGTACATATGTGGCGACAACGACTTCTCTTCCGCCGTGACCATTATTTGAGTTTCGGCTTCCTCTACAAGCCATCACTTTTTTAATGTAAAATAAATACAAAGTTTTAACTTTCTTTCATTTTGGTATTGTAAATGGTTTTGAAAACGTTTTTATTATATCAATGTGTTGTATTTATATCTTGTGATTGAAATGTGGAACTGTTATGTTTCCTTTATGCATGTTTTATGTGATATGATTATGTTATGGTTTATGATATGTTTAAACCTATTCATATGAGGAATGCATTGGACTTAATAAGTGACGGGTGGAGCCCGCTATAGCTCCTCGATGCATCGGCAGGTCTCATGAGACAAACTACTGTCTTGGCACAAGGCCTTGACAAAATCTTATTTGTGGTCTTGGCACAAGGCCTTGACTACGTGGTTATGATAGTCTGACATTATGCATTCCATCATTATGAAAGTGGTTATTGATATTGCGTGTGATTATTCGACCAGTAGAATATCCATGTGAATAAGTAAATGGCATTATCTCATTTTATTTTTGCCATATTATTCTGAAGTTCAAGTTTAAAAAGGCTTTTGTTTTAGCTATACATTGCCTTAAATGTTAATGTTTATTTATGAAAGCTTCCGCAATATTGTTATCCTTACTAAGCATCTGAGCTCACCCCATTCAATGTTTTAATATTTTCCAGGATGTGAAGAAGTATTTTATGGATGACCTGCAGGGATAGTCAGAAGAGGATATTAGTGTGGACTATGAAGACTTTGTTATTAGTTTCTCACTTTATGATGTAATGTAACATTTATGAATGTATCTAGTGTTTCCAAGGCTACTAAACTAATCGGTCTTTCGAGACTTGATCTTTTGTGATCATGCCAATGGTACGAAGTAACGCACTGGCTCTGGGTAGCTGGGGTCGGGGCATTACAGTTGGTATCAGAGGCAGTTTAGTACTAACCTTGGAAGCTAGATTTAGATAAACTCTGATTAGAGCACATAGCCCAAAGATAGACTTTGAGGATTAGTATAGAAGAACTTCCTAGACTTTTGTTGTTGTAGATAGGTTGTGAGTTTTCCGAGCAATACATCCCTGTCTGGATACGATCAGGTAGGGGAGGCTCTGGCACAGATGTACCTAGGGGTAAAACCCAAAAACACCGCTTTGAGCTAGACTCGAACGGGAACTGGTGCACGACAACGGGCCTTGTTGCACTCTTGGTTACGACACTCCTGGGGGATATGCTTCGGATAATTCTCGTTTTCTTTACAATCCACTATGAACGGTTATGAGTATATACTTCCTCAAAGAAAACCTTTTTATGATTATGGATTATATCCATAAATAGTTCAATTTATGTTAAGTATTTTATAAGTATGGAATTATGTATTTTTATTCATAAACTAATCTAGTTTATGGCATTGTATAGAAATGGCGCCCAGTAGAAGGAATGTGAACTCCATCAATACGTATGATCCAAGGAGTAAGAATGATCATATCTTTCATGGTATTAAGCCAACATTTAGAAGGGAAATATTCTCCCATGTGTTATCAACATATGAAGAAATAGTATCATGTGTTAATAATATAAGTAGAGAATTCTCTGAGTCTTATGGATTTGAAGGGATGAAAGAGAAGAAAAGGATGGAAGAGAGAATGATGGATAAAGGGACGAGGGAAAAGAAGAATTTTCCAATATGTGATAACTGTGGGAAGAAACACCTTGGAATTTTCCTGAAGGGAATGGGAGTTTGTTGTAAGTGTGGAGAAAAAGGACACCGAGTGCGTGACTGCAGGGGTAAGAAAAAGGTTTCAAATGTACAATGCTTCATCTGTAAGGAGTGGGGACACTACGCAAACCAATGTTCAAATCATCAGAGTATGCCCCAAATGATGTTATTGGATAATAATCAAGTTATGATACTACCACAGATGAGGAGGAATGATTAGAGTTCTTATGTTGTTATTAAAGAATTTTTTAATTTGAGTGTTGTATCAATGATGTACTTGTTATAATAATTATGGAGTATATAAGGATTGTACTGCAGTACTATTTCATATAGGACTTGAGATTGTGTGGAACCAAGAAAAGTGACTCCATAGTAGGTTAAATTTTTGGAAAATATATGGTTGAGAGAAAGATAAACCATAATATGGTTCTGATACCAAGGTAGTGATTTTGGAATAAGACATGATTGATTCAGATAAATTATGTTGGATATTCTTAACATCCTTGAAACTGATTAATGATTTGTATACATTTTTGGATAGAAGGTGTATATATAGTTTTCTATAAGGAATAAGGGATCATGAATGTAATCAATAAGGATTTATGGTAATTCAGTATGTTGTAGTGTTTTAAAATAATACATGATGAAGGTGTTCACATGTTGTTACGCAGAAAAAAAAGGAGCTTCATTATGTTTACCTTCCTCATAAAATCTGGACTGTTAGTTGGACAAAAGTATTTTGGATAACTATTAAGGTTGGAATGGATTAAGTTGAACCATGGATAGTATTGCTTAAGGTTAAAGCATTTCTAAAGATTATTTTTGGAATATTATAATACTATAGTTTTAAGAAAAGGACAACCTGCAGGGTGGGGAATAACCCGTCGTGTCGGACAAAGCTGCAGGAATCGAACCCACAACCATAATGCGACAAGCCTTTATTTCCTACCACTAGCCTATAGGAAGTCCCTGGTTATTAAAAAATAATTTTACTAATCTAAATGGTATGTGTTAATATTTGGAACCTTATACAATTAGGATAAGTATAATATTTTTGAGTTCTATTATCTTTTTGAGTGAAAGATGAGTTGATGGTTGAAACTCTAATTGTCAAGCATAAATATATATATAGCTATCTATTATTCAATGAATAAATTAATTCTTAAACTTTAGTAAAGGGATATTAAAACAAAAAAATATGTTATCCCAATACCTTATGTCTTGTTGAACTGATGATATTTTAAATCAACATAGATTGAAGGCTTTGAGGCCCTCAATTTGACAGTTGATTATGATTGATGACCTCAATCACTCCCTATAAATATTTACGTTTTTCCTCCAATTATATGTCTCTAATTGCCACCAATGTTCTCCTTATCGAGATCATAATTTGGTGGTGACTTTCTTATTTCCGTTTCCCTCTTATTAAGGCTAAATTTTATTAATCATATTTCCGATGTGGGTTTTCCTCAAAGGTATTTTCTCTTTTCAACCTTTTATTTTCAAAGAAAAATTACAAATTGCGAGGAAAAAATTTATTGAAGGAGGGGAGAATGTAACACCCCGAGCTTCCACGATACGCTTCTCATTCAATAATGCAATAGCTTGCATTGTACGCAAGTTCGAGTTCTAAAACACCATGACTAATCAAAGTAGTCGTTATGAATAGTAATAACCACTTTTTAAAATTATAGAAATCTTATATTTCCAAATGGACTTCATTTTTGTATTCGTAATATCGAAATTAGCCTATGTTGAATTTTTGGTATTTTTCTGAGAACTTCTAATTTTTTATGAATAGTGAAAATTACATAAAAATAACTTTTTTAATCAAAATAATTTATAGTGATAAATTATACTATTTAGTGGTTTTAAAGTATAATTAGAATATATTTTTACCATTTTATCCAATGGTGGTCATTATAATTAATTTAACATCGAAATTGGACATAAACAATTGCCAATCTTTTGATATAAATTGTTTCTTAAAAACACGCTATTTGTCGTAACAGCGGGAATTAATTATAAAATTATTTAATGCAACTTATATGTTTGGAATTTTGTAAAATAGACATCATTTTTGAATTCGGAATATCAATTGTAGCATAGGGTGAAATTTTGGCCTTGTTCTGAAAAACTTCAATTTTTTATGAATAGTGAAACCACTAAGTGGTAGTTAAATAACTGATTTTTCGTTTAAATGAAATATTACCACTTCTGTGATTTGATTTTAAAAAATCCGACATACATGGTTGTCATTAAGAAGTAAAATGTGGTTTAATGGGATTAAAATAATTTTTGGTGAATAGTAACTTTTATGTTCTTAATCGCGATTAGAAGTAATTAGTGTAGTTTAAGGTAAAAATAATGTTTTAATAATATGATATGAGCTTGACACTTGTCCTACTCCTATTTTATGAGTCATGGCCGACCAAGACAACCCATGGGTCAACTTGGGGACCCCATGGAGCCACTTTAGTTAGAAAATGACATAAACACCTTTTATTTAATGTTAAAGTAAAAAAATGACACAAACATAAAATGTTTTATTAAAACAATTTTTATGTGGGGTTAAACAAGTCTAAATTTTGATTATAAATATTAATTAGAAAGATAAAAAGATTTCCTACATCATAGTATTTTTTTTATAATTTTTAGACATTAAATAAATTAAATTATTTATGACATCATTATGATGTGGCGATGACCTCATTATTTAAGGATTTAGATAAAATGAGAAGATAATGAAAAATCCAAGGCTTACACTTGTCCAAAGCCTATTGGATGAAGAGATTTCGAACCCTTATCACCTTATCCACGAATTATATAAGTGTGGGATCTTTAGAATCCGAAAAACATTGTGTAATATTGTAACATTTCAATCTTTCAAAAAGAGCCCCTCCTCTCCACTTATAAAAGGCCCCCACCTCTCGCACCTTATTCACACCTTAAAGCCATTTGGATCGGCCAACCTCTGCCAAAATACTCTCCCAACTTCCCCCTCTTACTCCTAGAAGTCTCACTTTGGGCATAACTCTTCTCAACGAAGCCTTTGGCTCAAATCAAAAAGAGTTACCAGATTTTGAGGTAATGTCTTCTCTAATGTTGTTTTGTTTTATTTTTCTTCTCCAACCCCCTAAACTCTTTTTATTCATTTCTTTTGTAACAAAAACAGTATCCTAAATGTACTAGGATGTTGTTATAAGAAGTATTCGAGCTACACTTACACACACCTACATCTAATGGTTAAAGAACATACGGTTTCTGTGGATGGCGAATTTCTGCCTCACGAAACGATGATTGTTCAACACTCATATAACACCTTCAAAGGTGGCCATTAAGATGTCACTATTTTTATATATGATATATAATATGTTTATGTTTTACTTATGCTTATGTATTTCTCATTTATGGCATACTTTATGATTTCCATTATGGGTAAAACGCGATAATTTCATTTTTGGAAGTGCGGACTACCGCCCCCTCAAAGTGATTTGAATCGTTAATGCCATATGTGGGATGTATAAAGGATGGAGTAAATGGTATTATACACTATATTATACTATAATTATATTATACATTTATATCATTATGATTTCATTCCATTAAATACGAAATAGAAATGAAAGTAGCGTTCATGCGTACGTACGGCTTACCGTCTCCATGAACGGTGCATTTCATTTCATACCTCTAAATGTTACGTGACATTATGAATGAATGTATATACTGTATATATATGATATATATATAATATATAAATCATGAATATAATTCTGGAGATAATGGATATTCTACCACATAAACAACTTGTAATTATAAGAAGTTTATTGTTGACTCAAGTACCAAAGATCGGAAAAACAACCGTTATTAACTTAAATAATTACATAATGATCATATCATTGTAATAAGTGATAAAATAAGGATAATGAAATTGAAAATGGTTCTTAATAAGGTATATATTAACTCTAGTTTATTATTCAGGAGGTTAAAGAACGGTTGAGTCAAGTCAGACACGAGGTAAGGGAACTTCTTAACCCAACTTCCATTCTTTGGGTTAATCTCCTACTTTCCAATTATGTCATGATATTATTATGTATTATCTTGTATTTTTACTTTCATTATGTGTACCTATAGTGAATACACATAATAGACCTATTTTATTTTAAAAATGATCTTTTTAAGGACTTGGTCTCAATCTCCTTTCATTGAGTCATATTTGATTTTATACACAACTTTCTTTTATACGGTGTATAAACCCCTTTGACTTTTATGTTTATTCAAAAGGAATCTTTTTTATACGAAGCGTTTTACTAAACGACAAAAAGGGAATGTTTTTCTTTCCGTACATATGCGGCGACAACAACTTCTCCGCCGCCGTGACCATTATTTGAGTTTCGGCTTCCTCTACAAGACATCACTTTTTTAATGAAAAATAAATACAAAGTTTTAACTTTCTTTTATTTTGGTATTGGAAATGGTTTTGAAAACGTTTTTATTATATCAATGTGTTGTATTTATATCTTGTGACTGAAATGTGGAACTGTTATGTTTACTTTATGCATGTTTTATGTGATATGATTATGTTATGGTTTATGATATGTTTAAACCTATTCATATGAGGAATGCATTGGACTTAATAAGTGACGGGTGGAGCCCGCTATAGCTCCTCGATGCATCGGCAGGTCTCATGAGACAAACTAGTGTCTTGGCACAAGGCCTTGAAAAAATCTTATTTGTGGTCTTGGAACGAGGCCTTGACTACGTGGTTATGATAGTCTGGAATTATGCATTCCATCATTATGAAAGTGGTTATTGATATTGCATGTGATTATTCGACCAGTAGAATATCCATGTGAATAAGTAAATGGAATTATCTCATTTTATTTTTGCCATATTATTCTGAAGTTAATGTTTAAAAAGGCTTTTGTTTTAGTTATACATTGCCTTAAATGTTAATGTTTATTTATGAAAGCTTCTGCAATATTGTTATCCTTACTGAGCATCTGAGCTCACCCCTTTCAATGTTTTAATATTTTCCAGGATGTGAAGAAGTATTTTATGAATGACCTGCAAGGATAGTCAGAAGAGGATATTAGTGTGGACTATGAAGACATTGTTATTAGTTTCTCACTTTATGATGTAATGTAACATTTATGAATCTATCTAGTGTTTCCAAGGCTACTAAACTAATCGGTCTTTCGAGACTTGATCTTTTGTGATCATGCCAATGATACGAAGTAACGCACCGGCTCTGGGTAGCTGGGGTCGGGGCGTTACATTTTTCATCCAGACTGGTTAATTGAATTTCAAAAAAATATCCCATATTTGGATTTATAATATTTTATATCATCTAAAATTGTAATAATTTTTTTAAATTTAAGAATATTACTATAGGTACAAAAAATTGATGCAAAAAATGAAAAAAAATATTACCAAGGGTTAAACTAAGATGATAAGGGTTAAAATGACCTACCAATTTATCAATAATATATTTTATGTCCTTATTTGGACATTATAACCTATAAGATTTAGTAATTATAAATTTTTATTCTTTTTTTCATGTCTAGTACATTATTTTAATTGATTATTGTGGAAATAGTTATGTATTCCCTACCCGCCCCAACTTATTTAATTATCGACACTCTACAACTCATTTTAAAAATATAAATACAATTGTATAGTCCCTTACTAGTGAAAATAAATTCATCAGTCCTCTTAAAAAATAAAACAGGCCTTTGATTTATCATAACACCATCCCTAAAAGTTATTATATGTAAAACATAAGATGTGTTCCAATGAAGATGTAAGGTTATCAAAGATGGATTTTTTCTTCACCATGAAAAATTAAAAAAACATAAATCATTAGTATTAAATTCCCTTTATATATTAACTTTATGATGATGGTATTATGTTTTAGGAATGACCTATATCCATATAATCTTCCATATAACTGAAAACTAAACAATTGATTTTGTGTACTATGGAATTCCAACATGCTAAATGTTGTATTTCATTTTCCATCACCAACATTAATGACTCGATATAATAAAAAATTTGACACATTATTTTATATTTATGATAGTATTATAAATCCATAATTTTAATATCTCTAGTACCCTATTATATTTAATTCTATTTAAAATATAATTTCATCACTCTTGTTTATTGTTGAATATTGCTTCACGAAATGATTTGATTCATTTATCACATACACATTATAAGAAAATTAATTAGTATATATTAAATGAATATATGTGATATTTATGAAATTATATTTATTCTTCATAACTAATATTTCACCCACTTTTGTACACAATAACGTTTTAATGAAATTATATCATCCATCTTGCATACATATTCATGGTCACCTAAATTCATAATTGAGATTAATTTTCAATGTACAAACATAAAAATTGATGCATAAATTGTAAATAATGATTAATTATTTCATATAAAAATTGACTATCATTATTTATTTTTTAGATCCATATCCAATACATAGAAACCAGAATATTAATGAAAAACATGCATGAGAAAACAAGGAAATTAACACAAAAAAATGAAAATATTTTAATATTTTTAAAATACACGTGGTAAAATTGTACAATATGATAATATATGATTTTATAAATTTTATTATCATTATTTAATATATTTATAACAATCATAAAACCACTATAGTTAATATTATTCTATGTTAATACAAAATGAATTGTGAGGTAAGGAACATTGTCTCAATTTCTCTTTATGGGTATATATTATAATGTTATGCACATGTGTTATTTGATATGGTGTATCCAATTCACCTTTTTCCGGTAATTACTTGAATAATTAATTAATAATTGTATTTTATCTTTATTGTTTAATTATATCATTTAATGGGATAGTCCATGAAAATTATTTTTAGTTTAAAAAATCATAACTCAAATGAATTTCATTAGGTTATATTACATCATCAGTATAATTGATATTTAAGGAATATGTGTTTAAATATTTTTTATTATAAAATATAGTATTTAATATTATTATGTTGATATAAATTTGATTCAAATAATGTAATCATTGATAAATTTCCACATCTTCATAATGATCATGGTAAGGGTTAATATACCAATTTCATTTTGATCAGGAATTTTCATACATGTATTTCCACTAACCGAAGTTAAATGATCACTATCAAATAAAAGACACATATTTTATTATAATATGGTTATTCACTATTTTTTCATGAAATAGTTCAATAATCATCTCTAAATTACATAAAAATATTGGGAAAATATTTCTATGAAAATATATAATAATTGCTCTATTTGGTTGAAAATTCATTTGTATTAAAAAAAATTAAATTTTTTTTTTCTAAAATACCATTGATATTATCCAAATTATTTATTGTTATTTACACTAGTTTTTTATTAAAATTTTTAATTAAATCATTATTTCATTAAAAAAACACATTGTATTTGCGTTCTTAGAAATTGTGAATGGAATATGTTTGTAGTATTTTCAGCATGTAAAAAATATTTCGCCATAATGACTATTATATTCCTTATAAATAAATAATAATATTTCAATTTTTATTTAAGATATATTTATTTTAATTTTTTTATAATAATTTTATCTTTTAGAAAATTTATTTCAATGTGAAACCTTTATTTTTTTCAATAATTTTTAGATAATTTTATATTTATAAATATATCATCGTCCACCTAAAACATATATTTTAAAAATGATCAAATGGGTATATGATGTATTGATATCATAACTATATTTTCCCTTGATTATTTATGAGGTTTTTGACCATTGGATATATTCACAATCTCATTCCCGATTAAATTTTTTAATCATTATCATTAACATGAATGTTTTTCATTTGTGTAATTACAAGACACGTTATATACCAAATATATATCTTTTATTTATCCTGGATATTATTTTAACATAAAAACTCTATCAATTATACATATGGTATTTTAATTATAATGTTATATGATTAACCATAGAAATTATCTTCATCTTGTATTCCTTCATCAGTATGTAATTTCATTGATACAAAATACTAATCATGATATAAATAGAACAATTAATAAATGTGGAATTCATTTGACATGAAAATATGGGTATATCCTGTATATATATAACTCAGGGATGAATCAGTAATCTCAATAGATGAATCAGATGGAGACTCTTATTAATATAGTTTAGTAGAATATTATAACCCGTTATTTTTAACCATATTATAAAATGTTTTTGTAATGAAGGTTTCAGGATACCTGAGATCATGAATTCAAATAATTATGAATTTCATTCATTATGAATCTTTTAGAACCCATTATATTGGATCAATGATATTATATATGGATTCATTTTCATTCTCATTTTGTTGACAAAATGGCGTGTGATTTTAGTTAGTTACCATTCCATGAGGATTATTCCCTATTTATTCTTGATAGTCATTTTATTTAAATGGAAATTATGTCCAGTTTTATACCTTTCCATATTAATTAGTACTTATATGTTTATCATAATAATGATATTTTCTTATCACGTGTGTTATATAATTCACCTTGAATATTGATTAATATTAATTGTCTACTCCTTATTTACTCATGATAATATCAACTTTACATAACTGTTACTGATTATTTGATCCCACAATTGTTTATTTCCCTTCATAGTTATCCATTATGAATTATACGAAAATATATCAAATAAGGTATAATTATATTCTACGATAATATATATTATAATTTTTTAATTCAAAGATAATATGATTACAATGTTTATATCTATTTATCCAAAAATAATAATAGATTAACACTTAGGATAGTATATCACAGGTCCCTTCTACTAGATATAGAATAATCAATGAAGAGAGAAAATGTCACATGAGTCATGCCCCAAGTAGGCCCTAGGTTGGTGGCTAGCCCCAAGGGTGTAAAAAATGTCACAATATGGGAGTAATTTCCATTTATAAAGAGACAACACTGTGAGATAATATAATTAAGACACAAAAATTTATTTGATATAAATATAATAAATCTAAGAAACATCCCAAAATGTATATATAAATAAACAATTACCAACTAATGATTATATCAGTAAAACTAGAAAATAAAATAATGTAGCTAAACAACAGCTATCCAAAAGTCTGAGCTCATAATTCCAATCATGGTCTATGTAATCTTCATATAAGCATAGTATATATATATATATATATTTGGTGATAATACATGTTTATCCCATGATAAATCAAAATTATCTCATGAAAAAGAGTAATGAGCATACTAATGCACCGTGAGAAAACAAAAGAGCCAAACACCACATAACATGTTGACTAACCATAACCCCAACATCACCAAGGATATCTCCCAAAATAACACATCAAATAAATTTAATCTAATTGAAACAACATTAATGATATGTTACCCCTCACTAGTTTCCCACAGATTATCTGCTCTCACACCCCAAAAGAAATGGTGCTCGCACTCCCACCTCTTCCAAACACATTAAACAACTTCCCTCCCAGACACAACAGGGGTTGAAATAAAATCTCTTACCTAATACACATTGTATTAAAAACCACAAGTCATAATGAAAATAAATAGAACCACACATCACATCATGCTCGATGAAACCTGGGTTATTATCATCTTGAAGAGGGAGGATAAAAGAAAGGGTTGATATCCATCTATCCTCCCACCGGGTTGTTGGAAAAAATAACCTCACATGATTAAGTGGGTGTCATCAAATAATGCATACCATGGGTGGGGTGCATATAGAAGCCACATGTAAAATAAAATATGTACATACTTGTATATATATCCACTAAATCCCCACCTTTATGTTCACAACCATATCCCCATCATATTTAAAATGTCATAGTCATCCACTACCAAGACTACACGAACAACCCCCCACAAGAAGAACACAATCCAAAGTTCATTTTTAGTATTTTACTAATATTGGGCCTTTTTCTAGATTTCATATTACCAACTTATTCCATTAAAATATTTACATTGATTAATATGTGGAGTTTCTTATTAAATACAGCCAAATGATTTTGGTAGATAAAACAAAACAACATACAACAAAATGCACATTGAAACAGCCCGACGACCACATCCACCATGACCCTTCATCGAAACAAATCTACTCACCCACATCATGCAAATTAACCCTACCAGTATCCTATATAATACCACAATAAAACATGTTTTATAACTTCGAAAAGGATCCCTTATTTAATATTAAATCATTAATTTAGTGTGTTATCACACAGTCCCTTACATCTTGGGGAATCCATTCCATTAACCTAATATACATATTTATCACGTCCATTATGATGATATAAAAAAATATCAAAAATAAAAAATTTCATATGGAATTCACTAAATCAAAATCAAGCCACCAATAGTCACTTTATTCATCAAGTAAGTACATCTTTCAAATTATTGAATCATAACAAATGAAATCAAATTAATAAAAATATGTTAGATCATACTTCAATTTCCCATTCCCCTTTAAATTCAATTCAAACTGATTAATTATCATTATTCAACCATCCTTGTTCAAAATACATATCAATAAAACACCCATTAAACATGATATTGAAAATGAGAAATGAAGGAAAAATTACATTGAAGGAAGCATCCATTAACCAACTAGCTACACAAATACAGGGAGTGTGTAAACAAAAGGAAACAACCTATTTGATAGTGAGAACTCTAAAAAACTATAGAAAAATATTCTATAAATCCAAGAAATATGGATATGGAACCTCCCATATCCTGAGAAAGTATGTTGAATGAACAGATGAATATTCTCTTCCCTAGAGAGATTAAATCCGATGTGATTTGATTTGAAATGGCTTAGATGACCATTATAGGAGTATCTCATTAAAAACACTCATTTTAAACGTCAGAAGGGTCTCAATAATTTTTAGAAATCAATTATATGAATAAAAACCTTTTAAACATCTTTAAAACCGATAATTAAGTCATTTAAACCATATTTTGTACAAAAACACATCAAAATGGAAGGTCTAATCGTTATTGGAAAATATGAAAACTCTAGAAAAAATGGAAAAACTATTGAAAATGAAACACTATATAAATAAAACCCCCAGAAATGAATCACCATTAAGAATGAGACAATATTATAAATGATTCACCACCACAAATATCATAGTGAAAGATAGAATCGCCGCCAGAAATGACACACCTCTAGAATGAATCACTGCCATAAATCACTCAACTCCAAAATGACACACCACCAAAAATGAAACATCGCTAGAATGAATCACATCAAGAAAGTAATCACCATTGGAAAACATGGAATATGGAGAATATTTGGAATCAAACACCATTGGAGTTAATTGCCTTGGTAAAACTAGAAATTTGGAAAAATGATAGAAAGAATAACCTTTGGAATTACACACTATTGGAACATTAAATTTTTTTAAAACTGTTAGATTAACATAGTGTTTGAATGACTCATCATTATAATTGATGAAATTATGAAAAATGTTGAATGTAAATTCCAATGGAATGAATCAACCTTAAAAAAATTTAAATTTAGAAACTATTGGAAGGATGAACAATTACAATATATAACCACTAAAAAACATGTAAATTGGAAAGAAAATTAGAATGATACACCATTAGAATAAATCATCATTGAAAAATTATAAATATAAAAAAAATTAGAATATAACACCTTTGGAATTAATCACTCTTGGAAAAAAAGAAATTTGGAAAACTATTAGAATTACACACAATTGGAATGAATCAAAATCAGAAAACAAAAAATTTAGTAAATTTTTGAAATGAAACACAATTGGTATGAATAACAATTTAGAAAATAAATTTTTTTCTATCTATTAGAATTAATGACCATTTGAGTGACTCATAGTTTTAAAACTGTAGATTTGTCAATCAGTTGGAAAAATACACCCTTAGAATTACTCACATGTTGGAAAAACAACCCAAACATCCCTGAACATTTTAGTTTTCAAAATTTTAGTAATATAATATTTTAGACGGTTTTTTTCTTTACTACAAGTACCTCTCAAACTATTCTCACCCCCAAGAATTCACAACCAAGCCAGAAGTAATGAGGCAATGTGTCCAAAGATTCATCCCTTACGAAACCTCTAAAGGATCTCATTATTTATAAAACATTACCAACAAATAAATCTACTATCCCAAAACCACAAAAAAAATATACATCCTTGAACTTAGGATTTAGGGAATCCATTCTTCCATGAAAATACATTATCCGATCTATAAGACATTGAATCTCCCACATGATATTAATAACATATTAATATAAATATTATTTTATAGGAATAAGGACATATATTTAATAATTTAGAAACAATATCTCACATGACACAACACACTTCACATCAACTACAATAAAATATATTTGATATAATAGTATGTTCTTAAAATCACACTATAAGGAAAACATAGAATAGAAAAGCTTAGAAAAAAACTCATATTACTTTGCGAACTTATAAATATCATAATCCAGTGTACTCTTCTACATACCACCATGCCTTCATCCCACACAAAATTGGGGAATGATCTTTCCTTGTTGGACCTTCTGTCAATGGTCGTGGATCTCTAACCGATACTCCATGAAGGAAATGTCATCCTCAATTTAAATATACACACATTCAGTGACTTGGGAGTCATCATGAAGATACTACGAGAGTTGGGAGACATAGAAGACATCATTGATCAAGTCCAGTCAAGTAAAAAGTGCCAATAGGTATGCTACCTCCTCAACACACACCAAAACATCGAAGAGCCCAAAAAATTTTGTTGACATATTAGTACATTTTCTAAACACAAGACACACACATTGATGGGAAACCATTAAAAACATATCGTATATAACTCTAGTATTCAATATCCTCCAAATGTGACCAACATCATACTTCTTCTGGTTTTGGGATACATTTATCCTCTCCCAAAAAACTAAACCTTCTCTGTTGAGCATGTAACCTCATTATGTATAAGAATTATGGCCTACCCAACATCATTCAAGGACAATGGATAATGATACGAACATATATACAACACCTTGAATGGGGAAATTATAATTGAACAGTGAAAGATATTTTAATAAGAGAACTCATCCAAGGGAAATTTTTGTTCCCATAATCTGCTGATGTTCAAGACACACCTGTAAAATATCCACCAGCATTTGGATTGTTTTATTCTGTATGCCCATCAGTATGATGGTGGAAGGTAGTGTTGAGGTGAAATTATGATAAAAAGAGTGATTCAACCCATTACATATTAATGGTATAAAATTTTCATATCGATCCATGATAATGGACCACAAAACTCAGTATAGGTTCACCTTATACACCAAATAACTTTTTCCAACCATCTACTATTCTGGACTACTAGATTACTAAGAAGTGTGATGATTTGATTAATTGATCCACAACCACCCATATAAAATCAAATTCACCAAGATATTTGGGTAAAAAAATAACGAAATACAATTATATTTCATACAATTTCCACTCGAGATTATACAAGGGGTACAAAATACCACCCACAAAAATGGTCAACTTCTACATACTGAAAAACTAGGCGATGAGCCCCAAACTCCACCACATAGAATTTCATAATATGCCACCAATTTAGGGTCCTCAATGAATATTACATTTTGTAAACTCCAAGGTTTACCACCAATGTTGAACTACAAACCTAATGAAAGAACATATTGTTGTAACCACTGGTATTATTTTTTGGAAATGGAGTATATTATTTGTTTGTTTTCAATCTACTATGGGTGTATCAAGGGGTTTAAAATCATGTTTTCATAAAATACAAACAAAAGAAAGTATTTATGGTGGTTTTGTTTCCCCATGTTTTCCAAATAGTTGGGATTCATATTTGGAATTTTATATAGAAAAGAAATTTCATCCACAACGGTAGTAGGTTGAATCGAATTTCTGGGAACACTTCATGGATCAAATAACATGTTTAATGAAATTGTGAACCACAAACCACATAGAAGGAACAATTTGTGGAGTGGAAATCAGTATTCAGACCACATTGGAGGAAATGTCGATAGAGGGAATGAGGTTCACAGGAAATAATGTGGTTTTTGAAAGGAAAATTCATCACTGGATGGTGTTTCATTCTTGAAAATAACGAAATATTTTGGGAATTAATGAAGGATTTAATTTACAGAAACGAGTTTCTGATTTGTGTAACAACGTAGGGATAATGGAGGTATATGGACCATTTCGGGTATTGGTTTTCTAGAGATACACAGTATATGGTAATTGCAGTGTTGTATTGATAATTTGGTAAATATTTATTTACAATATTATGCAAATATATTTTCCTATATACTGAGTAGAAATCCATTCATTAGATATCATCTCCATGATTAAAAATATTAGTGGAATTAGGAGAAATATATATGCATTCCATGTAAATACAACCCTGAAATGAATTAAATTAATTATATTAATGGAATGTGGTGAAATATAGAATAGTTCTTGAAAGACAGTATGTGGAGGAATACGTCTAGTTCGCGGAAAAATGTTCATGAAGGATGAGTTTTTTCTACTGCGAATAAGAAGTAGGCGGACTCTATTTTCGTAGTTATTACATTGTTGTGACTTGTATTGATAGTTCATAGAGGAATCCTTGTTGTTTATTGAGTTGGTAATTTTGTTGACGAAGCCTCATGGTATGATGAACAAGGATGCACATAGTGGAAGAAGCACATTATGTGATGGAGCAGGAGAATTTCAAAGAGGAAGCACTGGTGGCACACAAGGAAGTATATTTCATGGTGGATAGGGGTTAGTAAGAAGAATAATAGTTCATGAACTAATAGTGAACGGAAATGTAAAACACATTTATAGTTGAAAACATGACTTTGATATAGCATCTCTATGTATTTTAGGATTAATTATTTAAGGTCAACCCATTAAATAGATATTCAAGATGATTAAAAGAGATCAAATTATTCCTATATCAGTGAGAGTGGGGAGTCATCATAAATTATTTTAGAGATGTGGCGTCCTACCCCTAAAACCATGTAATGGCAGTGCATTTAGTATAGACTAAATGTGACAATATTTTGTACCCCAAAAATTATAATAATTAGCGGGCCTTGGTATGACTGAAAAATTTCAGTATATTATCCATGGATGTATCTATTAGTGGTAAACTATGTAAAACAGACGTGTTTTCACATTGAATGTGATTTTTTGTTTTCTATTCTTTATCATCAGAAAGGATAAATTGGTTCCAACAAATATGATAATAGTATCAATTAGTTTGAATGAAAAATATGACAACCTAACCCACCCCTCCCTTATCACGTTATTTTTTGGTCCATCAAGTGGTATCAGAGTCTAATGTTTATTGGGGATAAATATCCCATTTATTTATACAATGGAAGATATAGTAAATGTTAGGGGAGTACCCTTCATTGGTGGAAGATACATTCAGATATATAATAATATAATGAGATCTCATCTATGTTTTCTTGGAATAGAATTTCTTTTCCACTGTACAAGGAATACAAATCACTAATCCATCTAGGATGTCTATGACCGATATAGACTAGAAAATACTTGATAGAGATAACAGAGCATACAACTCTATCACTTTATCTCTTTATAATTATATATATCTAATGGTAATGAGGTATTTATCTATAATTTTTATGTTGGAAAAAATATAGAAGATTTATGAAGGTGAGAGAAAAAAGAAGTAGGTGAATGTATAAGTTTTTAAAAAACGGATTGATGAACTAATGATGCATCCAGAATAGAATGCAGATACAATATTCAATGGAATTATTGAATTTTTTGGATAAATATGTGGACATGGTGAAGAAATCAAGACCTTGATATTTTAACGAAAATATTGAAAAGACATCCACCACATTACAATGCAATGGTTTCATCCCTTGTGGAATGATATGTTTCAAAACATTCATAGGATGATCTTCAAACCAACTTGGATGCATATGAGAAGAGAGTCAAACCAGAAAATGAAACGACTCAACCAAGAACAAATATGGAATTCTATGAAATGGAAACAAAAGAAATTTAAGAGATAATATTGATGAATCAAATGATGAAGAATAAATTATTTCTCATATTGTAACGCCCCGGTTCAAGAAACCACCCTGAGGCACCCCGTACTCCGTTGGTCACATGGCCTCAAGCGCATTTCCCCAAACACCAGAGGCTGCCGACTAGCAGCTAGGGCCTTGGGTGTGATAATGGGGAAACTATGCCCTCATTGGAAGAGTACACAACAGAATAAAAACAAATAGATGACAGGAGAAACTATAACTATCCATACAAGTGTAACAGATAACATCGGAAGACTAACAGTAAACAACTGAAGCACACACACACATATATATAAATGTTTCATGATACGAATGTCTATGAAAGTAGCCAACCATGTCACAATGATGAATACAGTACTAAGCCAAAAGGACAAAATAAAAATAGATGAGAAAATACTTTGAATCACATGCCTCGACATGGTCCCATGCTCTCCAGCTCCAGTGCAATCAAAAACCTAAAGTAGATGGACGATTTCCCATATTTTTACCTGCAACAAAATAATATGTTTGGGCCCAAAAGCATTACCCAAATAGGTTGTGAGAAAAAAATACCAATAGGAAACCAACCAAAGATTTGTGCCTAATATTCAGTGAATATATGGAAGGTAAAGTACAGTAAGCAGTAAACAGTAAGCCGTAAACAAGATAATACACAACAGTAAAAATCCACAGTTTCCAGCATATAATCTACAAACAAGAAAAGACACTCAAGGATGTAGAACAAAAAGGTAACCTCTGGGTTGTTCTCACAGTCTAACCACTATGGTTCAACCTACATGTACTAGAAACCCTCTGGGAGGCACACACAGTCCCACCCCTCTGGTTCAATAAAATAATAGACTCTATGAGAAAGCACTCACTGTCAATTCCCCCTATAGTCTCATATAGTAATGAAGGCTCTCTCAGGAAGCACTCAACTTCTCATTCCCCCTGTGGCCCGGGTCGAGGAACTACAGACTCTCTGAGAAATCAATCAACGTCAATTCCCCCTGTGGTCTGACATCGTAAATTAAGGACACTCTATAGAAGCCCTTACATCCATTCTCCATATAGTCCACTACACTAGCTTCTCACATCCCTGTGTAAAACAAACATGCATAACGCACGTATCGGCCCAAGTAAACCTCAAGAACTTCTTGTCTATCATTCTAAGGAACAATAGCATAATAGTACAACAGTTCTACAATCCTGTAACTAGGCATGGAAACTTTAAAAATGCCTAATAATCAAAACATGCAAGGAAATACATCCAGAGCACAGTACAATTTACCCTATTCACAAGCAATGACCTCAACTCAAGAAATAAAGCAAAAACGACAAACAACAATGGAAAAACAGGAAACACACAAAACCTTATTCAAGGATATTGATGGAATTAGCACAATATAATCACAGAATTTTTACAGAAAGGCACATACGACCTACCTCGATGATAGGAGGGAAGTATACATGAACCACGATGATTGATTCTCCATATAACATTGAGGATATGAGAAGAAATAAAAAACTCTCAACCCACGATATCTTGAGAAAACGAAGAATTGGAAAACAAGGCTCTAGGAGAAGGAAGAACATACCACTGCGATTCCAACACAATCCATGGTAGTCAATTCAGAGAATGGATGGAGGTATGAGAGATATTATAAGATTTGTGGTTGTAAAACTTCTCTCGGATGAAAGAAACCTATATGAAAGGTTTTTTGTCCATTAGGCACGACCCCAGTGCGTTTAAAGAAAAAAAAAAGAAAATACATGGTGTTTAATTCTTGAGTACATGGAGTGCACTCCATTTTTCCATACTCCGCTTTAAGTGGCCTCCACATCAACCCTACACACAGTGTGTGTGGCCCAGACATGGCCATCACATAGCTTAGCATGGGAAGTGAGTACACGGCGTGTACTTCATAATATTCCAAAAACCCCATTTTTCTCAAAAACTCCAGGAAATGAAAAAACTACCTGAAAAAGAATATTCAGGTTCTCACAAACTTCCCCCCTTAAAGAAATTTTTCCCCGAATTTCCCTAACGAGGATGAGAAAAGAAAACTCTGAAGAGATCCAGCCACTTTGATCGTACATCGGCCTCCATATCCCAGGTCTTGTCCTGTACTCACCTGTGCTGCCATAGTACCCATACTAGAGGAACATACCTCCCACAGAGAACCTTTGTACTGTGATCAACAATCCAGATAGGATGCTCCTCAAATGATGCATCCGCTTCAAGCTCAACCTCATTGGGATGTAAGATATGAGATGGGTTAGAAAAGTAACGTCGAAGCTAAGAGATGTGGAAGACTTCATCCATGGCCTAGTACCTGTGAGATAACTACAACCGATGGGAAACTAGCCCAACTCTCTCCAATATCTCAAACGGCTAGACATACAGTGGTTAAAGCTTACCCTGTCTCTAAATCCTCCTGTGTCCCAATCTCGGTGTGACACGCAGGAAAATCTGATCCCCGACCTCGATCTCCAGAGGTCATCTCTGTGGATCATAATAAGATTTTTGTCGAGAATGTGCTGTAGCCATCCTCTTCTGAATCAAGTATATTTTCTCTAAGGTCTCCTAAACAGAACGATGTCCCAATAAAGATGCCTCTCCATCATCTAGATGCATATCAGAGAACAGATCCATAAGCTACCACACACTACTGGCCTCTTGAACTGCATGAATCTGAGTACTCCTGCTCAACGCATCTGCCACTGCGTTGCACTTTATTGGCATATAAGAAAGCTCGAAATCAAAATACTGTAGATACTAGACCCAACTGTGCTGTCTCAGATTCAGATCACGCTGGATGAAGATGAACAAGAGGATCTTGTGGTCGGTGAAAAGCACAAATTCCTCTCCCATAAGGTAATGTCGCCAACATCGTAAGGCATGAACAACAACTGCCAACTCTAGATCGTGCATCGGGTAGTTCATCTCAAGTGTCCTCATCTGCCGAGACCCGTATGCAACGACTCCATCTCCTTGCATAAGCACAGTGCCAAGCCCGATACCTGAATCATCACAATAAACATTATAGCTCTTGTATGGATATGGCAAGACTAGTATTGGTGCTGATGTATATCTTCCCTTCAGCTCTTAAATGGCCGACTCACAAGAATCAAACCATAAGAACTTCACCCCCTTCTTGGTCAGACCTGTCAATGGTGCAGCTAGGCTTGAAAAGACCTGAATGAAGTTTCTGTAGTATCCTGCCAGCCCTAAGAATCTCCATACCTCAAAAACGTTCTTCGTCTGCTCCCAAGAAACTACAGCTCTCACATTCTCTGGGTCCACAGATACTCCTACCTCTGAGATGTCGTGATCCACGACGTGAATCTGATCCATCCAGAAGTGTAAATTCAAGAGTTTAGCATAATTTCGATGCTCTCTCAGTGTAGTCAGAATGATCTCTACGTCGGTAGCTTGGTTGTGTCGAGTGTGAGAGTACACCAAGATATCGTCTACAAAGACCCGGATGATGGAGTATAGTAAGGATGGAACCCTGAGTTCATCAGCGCCATGAAAACTGTTGGCACATTCGTAAGACTGAAATGCATAACTGTATACTCGTAGAGACCATTCCTGCTCCAGAATGCTGTCAAAGGTATATCTGATGGTCTAATGTGCAACTGATGATAACCAGACATCAAATCGATATTTGAGAACACCTGGGATCATCGAAACTGATCGAAAAGATCATCAATCCTTGGCAAGGGATATCGGTTCCTAAACGTCAACAGGTTTAGATTTCAATAATCCACACAGAGCCTAAGGGTACTGTCTTACTACATTGCAAACATGACCGGCGAACCCTAAGGAGAAGTACTGGGTCGGATGAAACCCTTTGCACGCAACTCCTCCAACTTCTTCTTGAGCTCCTATAAATCAGGTGTAGCCATCCTATAGGAAGGAATGGACACCGGTGCCACTCCTAGAACGAGTTCAAAAGAGAATTCTACCTCACGCTCTGGAGGAAAACCTGAAAAGTCCCCAAGAAATACATCTCTGAACTGATCCTCCACTGGAGGAAAGTCCAACTATGAAGTACCCTAGTAATCTAGATAAAGACTATCAATCTAGGTCGTAACACTTCCTAGCCCATGATGCTCGAGTCCTGATCGACTTTCCTGAACATCTCATTCACCTCTATGAAGAAAAGATTTACCCTCAGGTGTAATGAAACACCCCTTGTGTCAATAATAGTCGATGAATGCCTGAATGGGAACCAACCAGTCCATCCTGAGAATGACATCATAGCATGTCCTATCTAGGACATAGAGATCCCATAAAAAATGATACTTTGCAACCTCGAGAGGTAAATATCTACACTGACATACACTAGATGTCCTCGTCCCCAAAGGTGTGTCTAGTGTCAACAAGTTGGCAGAAGAAAGGTTACAGAGACAAGGCTCCCCACAACAGAATAGAGATAATGATATTCATAGAACCAGTATTGAAAAGAGATGAAGATAAAACTGAGGATACTAAAATCATACCTCGAACTGTAGAAGGTCTAGGATCCAGCTCCTGATAGGTCTGCTCCACCGCAAAAGTCTGGCCTACCTCACGGCCCTACGAACCTGCATGACCACTCTGAGCTATTCCTCCCTACTCGCGCTGAAGGACTTGTGACAGACTACCACGTCCTCGACCTACACCTTTGCTCAAATGGATGAAAGAACTTCAGTTGCCCAACTGGTGAGAAACTGGTGGTGCTGCTCCTGAACGAGGTGTCTTGGAAGAACCCCCGTCACTAGCTACAGGTGAGAAAATCTAGCAGAAACGTTGAAGGTGACCCATCTTGCTGAAAGATGGGCACACCACTGGGTCTCTCTGGCTCTGTAGCCTCGTGTGCCCTGCCCTTCCACACTAGTAGCACACTTCCTTGATACCTGAATATGCATCTCACCACCTCGGACCACCACTCGTAGACACCCTACGATGCTTCCTGCTATAAACTAGAGGAACACTAGCTCTGAAAGCAGAACCACCCTGGCTCGCAGCTCTAGAGTCTCTCATATTGCACTTTGCAATCAGCACCTGGTTGACGATGTATGTGATGGAAGTTAACTGGAAGAGGTTTACATGTGAGATGATCTCCCGCCTGAGATCATCCTCAAACTTCTTTGCCAAGAACATCCCATCTCCACCTTGGAGGGGTGTGAAACACTATAGCTCGGTGAAACGAGAGCAATAGTCCATAACAGATAGAGTACCCTACTCTAGACTCATAATCTCCCATGCTCGATCGGCTCTCAGAGTCTCCGGGTAGAAGTGTTCGTAAAACACGCACTGGAACTCCTCCCAAGCCATAACCTGCTATTGAACCCCCTCTGAGATCACACCCCACCACCTCTTGGAGGAGTCTCGTAGCATATAGGTAGCGAGCATGACCCACCACTCTGGAGGTGTTTCCAGATTCTCAAAGATAGTCAGCATGGCTTCGAGCCATGACTCTGCAGCCTGAGGTCCTACTTCCCCTAAGAAAGTAAGAGGATGATGATGCTGGAAAACCCGTGTCATGTTTTCCATAGACATAGCAAGAGTAGGTGCTCCCTAAAAGGATTGCATCATCTTCATAAAGCCTTCCCTAAACATCGCATCAGTGCCTGCAACAGATATGACAGTCGGTGCCATGGCTGGCCCTTCTGGAGGATATGCAGGATGTCCCTGATCAGCCATATCTGGCATCTGATCACTATCCTCCAACTGACGTACAACCGGAGGATGTCTCAAATGCATATCTCTGAAAGATAAAAATCATAACTTAGATCAAGAAATCAAATACAGATAACAATGGAGTGAAAAATGGAAATTGGAGAAGGAAATAATCAAGTTTTATAAAACGTGACTACACGGCGTGTATAAACTCAACACGGCGTGTACCTTACTCTATTCCCCTACCCGTGTCTCCTTGAACAACTAACTCACACGGTCTTCTTAAACTAAGACAACACGGCGTGTTCCCAATGGACACGATGTGTAGTAGACAAGGTTTTACGACCCTTGTTGTTAGTTACACGACCAATCACATGGCTGAGATTACACAGCGTGTTCCGAAAAAAAAACGACATGTACATGAAGATTTTTCCTGACCCATGTTGTTGGCGACACGACCACGTACACAGTTGACCCTTACACTGCGTGTTCCGAACAAACATGGCGTGTATAAGAGGAGAGAACACCGTCCTGTTTTGTCCATGACATGACCGGGTACTGAGGACAAGGATACACGATGTGTTCATAGAAATCACAGCGTGTATGACACGAGCTTCCCCGACCTGTGTTGTTAGTTACACGGTCGGGTACACCTTTCCTACTAGATGACGTGCACCTACCATACACGTCGTGTTCCTGGATATTTTTCACAAATCATGTTTCTGCTCACATTTCCAGTGTTACAGTTTTAGAAACTACACGGCGTGTATATATAATGTAAACATCGTGTATTCTGGGTTTTTCCAGGCAGTAGCTCTGAAACTGCACCGAAGCCCAGAAATCACTGAAAAACTAGCATAAAGGTGGCAAATTCTGATTTCTGAGAGCCTATAATCCCCACGAATCAATGTTTGGCATCCAATACAGACATATATAAGGAAAAACATGTCAATGATTCACAAATTTTTGACCCAAGAGGACCCCTAACACCTCAAGAAACAAAAATTGGCGTTCATTTAAGCAAGGAACAAAACAAACAATCATTCAATAAAACTGCAATGATTCTATCAATTCATCTATCAAAAATACATGCATAATCTATAGATTGTGTTTCACAACAACATGAAATCGCTAATGCACCCTAGACGACATGGAAAGAATGCATGCCATGTGATTTCTAACAAGTGCCTATATGATGCATGAGGTGGAATACCCACATCTCATCAGGATGAGACAGAAATAGAACCAAAATATCAAGAATAATAACAACACAAGGCATGTGAATTACTCTAGGTGAACTCATATCAGCCATAAAATCTCAAAACCAAAAAACTGCAATAAACGATGTAGTATGGATTTTCCCTGTACACGGGTTAGCTACTCCCGAGCACAGCTTAATACCAAGTACCAAATCCATTTATCCATAGATAAAGTCTCCAAACAGTAATCAAGAGAAAAGAAAACCCTCTGATACCACTTTGTAATGCCCCTGTTCCAGAAGCCACCCAGAGGCGCCCCGTACCTGGTTGGTCACCTGGCCTCAAGCGCATTTCCCCAAATGCCATAGGCTTCTGACTAGCAGTGAAGGCCTTTGGTGTGATAGTGGGGTAACTATGCCCTCATTGGCAGAGTACATGGAGGAAGAAAAAAAAGACAACAGAAAAAACTGTATCCATCCATACTATAGTAATGAATAATATCAGAAGACTAACAGTAAACAACTGAAGCACGCACACACACATATATATATAAATGATAGATGATACATATGTCTAAGAAAGTATCCAAACAAGTCATAATGCTGAATACAGTACTAACCCAATGTACAAAAGAAAAACAGTTGAGAAACTCTTTAGCATCGCAAGCCTCATCTTGGTCACATGCTCTCCAGCTCCAGTGCAATCAAGAACATGAAGTAGAAGGGAGCTTGCCCTTATCTATACCAACAACAATATAATCTATTTTGTCCCAAAAGTGTGACCCAAACAAGGTGTGATACAAAGTCCCAATAGGAAACCCCCCAATGAATCATGCCTAACAGTTAGTGAATATACGGTTGGTAAAGTACAGTAAGCAGTAAACGGTAAGCAGAAAACAGGATAATACACAGCTGTAAACATCGACAGTTTCCAGCATATAATCTACAAACAAGAACAGCCACACAACCAAGAAGGACAAAAATTTTTCTTATAGGTAGTTTTCACAGTCTAACCCCTATGGTTCATCCTACAAGTACTAGCAACCCTCTGGGAGGCACACACAGTCTCAACCCTCTGGTTAAGCTAAAGAATAGACTCTCTGAGGAAGGACTCACCATCAATTCCCCCTATAGTCTCGTATCATACTAAAGGCACTCTGGGGAAGCACTCAACATCTCATCCCCCCTGTGTCCCACGTCAAGTAACTACAGACTCTCTGAGGAATCACTCAATGTCAATTCCCCCTGTGGTCTGGAATCGTAAATTAAAGAAACTCTTGAGAAGCACTTATGTCCATTCTCCCTATGGTCCACTACACTAGGTTCTCACAACCATGTGTAAAATAAACATGCATGGCAGGCATATCGGCACATGTAAACCTCAAGAACTAATTGGCTATCATTATAAGGCACAACAGCATAACGGTACAACAGTTCCACTATCCTACAACTAGGCATGGAAAATGGAAAAACTTATAATAAGAAAAACATGAAATGAAAAACATCCAGAGCACAGTACAATTTACCCTATTCACAAGAAATTACATGTACACAACCAATCAAGCAAAGCAGGAAAACAACAAGAGAATAACAGAAAACACACAATACACCAATCAAGGGAATTGTTTAAATTTGCACAAAATATTCACAAACATCATATAAAAAGGCACAAACCACCTACCTCGATGATAGGAGATTGATATACTTGAACCATGATAATTGATTCTCTTTAGATCGTCGAGGATCTGATAAAACATTAAAAACGATCATCCCACGATATCTTGATAAAAAGGAGGAATTGGGAAACAAGGCTCTAGGAGAAGGAAGAACATACCATTGAGATTCCAACAAAATCGAAGGCGGTTGATTCGGAGAACAGATGGAGGAATGGGAGGTCAGAGAATATCTGCGGTCGTAGAACATCTGTCGTACGAATGAAACCCAGACGAATGGTGTTATGTCCGTCAGCCGCGACCCCAGTGCATCAAATTTAAAAAATGAAAATACATGTCGTGTACTTCTTGAGTACATGGCGTGTACTCATTTCTTCCATACTCTACATTATGCGGCCTCCACTTCACCCCTACACACCATGTGTGTGGGCCGGACATGGCCATCACATGGCCTAGCACGGGAAGGGAGTACACGGCGTGTACTTCAAAATTTTCCAGAAACCCCACTTTTCTCAAAAACTCCTGGAAAAGAAAAACATACATGAAGAAGAAGATCCAGGTTCTTACACTCATTACAAAGATATTCAATAAGGTAAGAGGGGAATTTGATTTCATGTTACCTCTAGCATGTTTTCATTGTCAAATAGTTGGACACATTACCTCTCAGTACACATGAACATTTGATGATGAGAAAGGTAAATATGAAGGCATGTAGATGCCTTATAAAAGATTTTTTAAAAATAAATATTTCATGTTTGGTAAGGAAATATAGAAAAACGACTTTTTATTAGAAGAAGAATAGGATGATAGTGAATTATTTGATGATGAATAACAAAATTTTAAATCTAGAAACCATGCCTCAATGATGGATACCTTGTAAATAGAAGATCTGTTGGGATATGATATCATAAATAATTAGTTGACCACTGATGTTGATCTCATGTGCAAAATTAATAATGCAATTGGTAAGCTTTATAATCAATTAAACTTATGATGAAAGGGGAATGAAATTGTGGAAGATTCATCCGAATATTTTGATATTTTGGAAGTGGTAATTGATTGATATAAAGATGTAGTTAAAGAACATTTAACATCATTTGAAAACTCGAAACATATAGCGAAAATAACTATTAGAATTGAAGAGTATGAAAATTTAATTCATGAATAAACATCAAGATAGTAGTTGAAGTCCAAAACTATTGAGGATCTTGATGAATAAGTTATTTCAATTCGATGTAAACATGAAGGTGTATCATGTCCATAAAACAAGGAATAAAAATTGGTTTGGAAAAGTCTCATATGATAATATTCTATAGAGAGTTTTGATTGATTCTAATGGAGTTGGAAAGTTCCTAAATGATAAATGATCCTCATGCATGGTAAACATAGGAATTGGTTGTAATACTAAAAAATCAAATGCAAAATGTAAAATTTTCCAAAATAAAGAAAACATGAATGTTGTCCAAATCACAAAGATACTTGATGTCTATAAAAGGAATGTCTCAAATCAGACAACAAGGATTACTAAAAACATTTCTCGATTTTACCAAGATGATAGATAGTCAAAAATCCTTCAAAAAACTTTAAATGATAAGGAATATAAGTGAAAAGACATTTCAAATTATGAAATTTAAATTCTATAGCTATATGGGCCATATAATTTCATCATATGAAGATGCATGTAACTATTTGAATAGGGAGGAACTAAGAAGTAAAAATAAGATAAAATGTTCATATCTTATTTATTATAGAATAAATATTTTCAATGGATATAGTTTTAATTTTTCTAAATTTGACTATAAATAAATTGATTGTAGGCAATGTAAGAGAAGGAATAATTCATACAGAACTGAGAGATAAGTCAATACATGATAACTAGACTATGTTGTTATAAAAAATATTATCCCTTCTATAGAAGAAGAGATTGATTGTGATGAACCTATGCATGTGGAAAATATATTTGAAAATCCATATTTTTCATTAAATCAAACAAATATTTCATGGAAGGAAAATAAGAATATTGAAAAATCCCGCCTCGAAGAAGTAGCTCTCAATGAAACTAAGATAAACAACTCACTGAATCATGATAGTGGGTGTTTATC
The DNA here is from genome assembly GCA_963277665.1 of Viscum album. Lineage (NCBI taxonomy): Eukaryota > Viridiplantae > Streptophyta > Magnoliopsida > Santalales > Viscaceae > Viscum > Viscum album. The sequence goes on along the minus strand of OY728151.1, from coordinate 663,009,713 downwards.
CCATATGATGGGAAATGAAGTCCTATTATTGCAATTATTGTAAAATGTAAATAGTATAGTGATATTTATTAATGATGGTAGTTTTGAGATCAATCACAATAGAATCTCTGAATTGTCCAATGGTGAGATGGAGAAGACGAATGTTCATTATGTTGATATATTACATCACAATACCATGAGTGTTATTTAACTCCGTGACTTAGATATTATTGTGAAATTCAATCAACGTGGGTTCAATACAAATGGATGAACATGGGATTATGTCATGAAATGTTGAAGAATAGATGAAAACCTATACCAAGATCAGAATAAAGGGAACATTTTCCACATGATTTTTAATGAAGAAAACAAGTAGTGGAACTAGTGGTTTTGTCACATCAATTAACAAGACATGGAAAATATATCTATGATGAAGGTAATCATGGATTTCTCAAATCAGAAGAATGAATGGGACTTGACATGTGATGCCTTCATAGGAGGGATGTTATTATATAGTTCATATCATCAAAAGAATAAAATGGATTAAAAAATTATTGATATCATTCATTAATAAATATGTGGTCCCATAAATTTTGTTGGAACTCATATAGAAAGGGAGTTCATTCTTTTAATCAATGATTATAGTAGAATGTATTGTGTGATATTTCTACATAGGAAATAGACCATGCTTGATTGATTGAAAAATTATTGCTGAATAGCTGAGAATGATAGTGGATGTACAATCAATGTTTTGTGGTATGAAAATGTTGTTGAAAATAAATTAATAGATTTTGAAAAATATTGGGAGAATCCTGGGATACAACATTATGTGGATAATGTGAACAGTCCATATGAAAAATGGAGTGGTTGAGAGCCATAATCAATAAGTGAACATTATATCCATAACTAGGTGGATTGAGAGTCGTATCTCACGCCATTACAATAAAGTTGCTATTCATGATTCATTTTATATTCAAAATCGAACAAGGCGTTACATGGGGGAAACCAATACTCCAAATTATTTTTATCATTGAAGTAATCCATAAATGAATTATTTTTCTATTTTTAGAAGTAATATTTTTATCCAAAACAATGAATGAAATCATGGAAACAACGGTTATGATTTGGAATATGGAATATTACTCATATATTTAATTAAAAGGGAATCCTAAAATGTATTATTAAGAATATTTGAAAAATTATGTGAAAAATTTATGTGAATAACATTGATGATAAAATCAAAAATGGATCAAGGAATTTATATGATGACGTGATAGAATATGATGATGAATGTAGACATGGAATATATTAAATTCATGAACTAGAAGAAGGCATGAAAAACAATTTGGATTCGCATTATGATTTTGACTCAAAAGAATAATTAGAAGAAGAAACCAAGGGTGACAGAAATTCTTATGAACATCACTAATGAAATTGAAGAGAATATATTGATCAATTCGACATCATTGGGGATTGGAAATCTCCCTTGCATACAAGTAGAATTAAGAATAGTACACAATATGTATTTTCCCCAATTGTGGAACCATTCTAATTTTAATTTGTTGCAAAGGATGAATCATGGGTTAAGGCCCTGAAAGAAGAATTGTATTTGATCAATAAGAATCAAACATGTGATCTACTTAAGAGACATGAAACCAAAAATGTTTTTAGTAAAAAGTTTATTTTTACAAATAAATATGACGATCATGGAAATGTGATAAAAAATAAGTTAAAATTTGTGTGTAATGGAAATTCCAAGTTTGAAGTTGTTTTGTTGAAGAAAAATTTTCTCTAATGGCTATAATACATTCAATCAGACTGTTTTATTCATTAGAAATCAAAAGGGATATTAATTGCATTAAAATGATGTCAATATTTATTTCATTAATGGTGTATTTGAATAAGAACTCTATATCAAAAAACTAATGTAATTTCTGCTTGGTGATGATGAAATGATGGTTCGAAGATTAAATAAGCCTATATATGTTCAGAAATAGGCACCGTATGCATGGTACTTCTAACTTGACTCTTTTATAAAAAAATAAAATTAAAAATAGGAGGATTGTATCACAAATATATATTTAAATAATTTTCATAATTATCAGTTTATGGTTCTGGTTTACATTGATGATTTTATATTTTGATAATGAAGGCATGCATTACCAGATAAATTTATCAATCACATGTAAACATAATTTGAAATTTCTATGATTGGTGAACTCACATACTTACTAGGGTAGAAATTGATTCATATGAAATAATACAATTCCATTTCTTTAGAGAAGTATTCAAGATAATTGTTGATGAAAATCAATATGAAGGAATATAATCCAATATCGACTCTAATTGTGGTTGGAACTAAAATTGGAATGAACTAGGATGGGAATTATATGGATCCCACCATGTACAAGAGAATCATTGTAATCATACTACCCTTAAATACAATGAGTATGGATATTAAATTCACATCATTCTTAGCATCCCACATTCAATGTAATCAGAATTTGGAGCATATGGAAGTAATTAAAAAAACATGAGGTATATTCCAGGTACACAGAATTATGGCTTTTAATATTTTTAGGAAGGTGCTTTAAACTATCAATATTTTATGATGATGACTTGGATTGATATTTTGTTGATAAAAATTCCACAAGTGTTGGATAAATCATTATTGTAACAAAATATGTGGGATGGTTGAGTAAGAAATAGGAAAGTACTACTCTCAATACTATTGATACTGAGTATATATCTACTACAAAGTGTTGAACACGGATACTATTGATAAAGGAACAACATAATGATATTGGTGATGTGGTAAAACAACCCATGTGATAACAAGTATGGAATTGATCTTATGAATAATCATATTCATCATTCTCATACAAAACATATTAAAATATGATATTATTTCAACACCAAAAATGTTGAACAATGAATGATTAAAATGGATCATGTTGGAATGGATGATCTATTTGATGACATATTAACAAATAAATTATAAACACATGTGATTGAGATACATTGGTTTAACCATGGTGTTCAAGCACCTCCCTATGCATGATGAATTTTCAGTTTCTCCCTCCCCCTATTTATTTCAAATGTTTTAATCACATTGTGAATGTGTTTCAGTATTATGTGTGAGGTAGATTCCTTGGGTATTGTACTTTAATAATTACAAGTATGAATTTCATTTTTTGGGTTTATTGGAAATTTTTTAGAATAGATAAATTCAATAGTTAAAAGAATAGATTGATAAAATGAGATATTAAATTTTTTTTCTAGTCACATATTAAATTCAATGAGTTATTATGGGGGAGAATGAGAATGGAGAAAATAATGAGAATGGAGAATACAATTTATTATTTGGTATTAAAGTCACCCAATTCATCATTCCCATATTGTTTTCTATATTGATCATTGCTCACATTGACATAGAGATATGGCTGAGTGGTTTCTCAATTTTCAGTTTTGGATAATGATTTATTGAATATATATGTGGATTTCCAAAAAAACCCAATTGGGAGATTATTGGAACCAATGTTGTTCTATTATGGAAATGGAATATAGTTTGAGTTTTTGAAAATATACTTTTGGGTGATCAAGGGAATTTCTATGAATAGTTCATGTATCATGAAATATGGTATGAAGGATGGAGAACCTCAAACCCCATAGTAGGAATGCATCGATGAGCATAAAACAGTTTGTGGATAGAGTAAAATGAATTGTACACAGAGTGAATGAGGTTCACTAGAAGGGATGTGGTTCATTGAGGGAAAATGTTTCACATGATGTCAAGTCGTTCGTGAAAATGATGGGGAGTTTTGAAAAACCAAGAATGGTGTTCTTTGAGGAAACAATGCAGTGATTTGTGCCACCTCATATAGAGAATGGAAGTAGGAGGACCGTGTAGGGAATATTATTAGTGTGAGTAGTATGGTACATGGTAATGTTGGTGTCATATCGATGAATTAGTAAATCTTGTTTTAGAGGATAATTATGTTATATTAGCTTTTATAAGAAGAAGTAACCCATTCATTAGAGTGTAGTTATGAGATTAAAAATCTAATAGGAATTTGGAATAATCTAGAATTAATTCACTAAAAGACAACTCTTCAATAACATTAATTAATAATATGAATGGTATTTAGTGATGTCCTAAATAGTTAAATAAATATAGTATGTGGAGGAATATGGTCAGTTCATGAAGGATTATTCACAGAGGAGGAGTTTGGTCTATAGAGAAAGAAGTATTATATGGGCATGGTTTACAAAGACATTGTGATGTAGCAGTGTGTAAAGAAATTATATAAATGAATCCACATAGAATTTGGAGAAGGAAAGTATGTAGAGGAACCCTCACAGTATTGACTGTAAGGAAGTATGCAATGGAAATAATATAGTACACAATTGAGAATGAGATATTCAAAGAGGATATAATCACGGAATGTGGTAAAGTGCAGTTCATAGAGGAAGGTGGTCAGTATATGGGGGAATGATTCCCGAATTAATAGTGCATAGAAAAGTGAAATAAATAATTAGGTGAAAACAAGACTTTAGTAGAGCATATAACTATAGTTGAGGATGCATTATTTAATTCCAACCCATTTAATTAACCATCATTTCAATAAACTGCATTCAAATAGTTCCCAATATAAAGGAGAAGAGAGAGTCGATGAATGTGATCCATGAGACATAGTGTGTTATCCCTAAAAACATGCAATGGTAGGGAACCTAGCACGAAGGGACTGTACTAAACATTTTTACTCCACGACTAGAAAACATTTGTTATTGGTACTCCGAAAAACCTATCAAATTAAATTCATTATATGTTTCCCTTAGTTGTGAACAAATTATAATTGGTGTTTCTTCACATTGCATGTAATTGTTTTCTTTTTTAACTTTCTCATCAGGAATGTATAACAGGTTCCTACCAACGTGGTAATATGATCCATGAGTTTATAAAACAACTGACACCATGACTCACCCCACCCCTCTAAGGTTGTTCTAGGGTCCTTAATCCATTATGAATCACCCCTAGGGATAACGAACACCAATGAAATAACATCTTCTTCTGACCATACTTTGACCATCCATTAAAAACAACACCTAGGCCACAATGATCGTACAACACCACTACATCTGAATCTCCACAATGAGTTTACTCCATATGTTGTAGAATAAAATTCTATAGTTTCATCATAATCCAACCACCTATGACACCTGATTAGACAATAAAAACACATTTTATAATTACATTTTATTGGGATTAAAAGTTCATTTTTGATCATATGGGCCGGAGTTAGTAGATTTTAATTTTAAACATCCAGTCTCATCAAGTGTGCACTTCATGCCTAATGTACACCAATATAGGCCCAATGACTCATCTGATTTTATTGAATGTAATTATTCATTTTTAATATTAAATTTTTGGAAATGTATCTTCACTTAAAATTTAAATGTTTCTCATTCAGGGATGAAGGAATGATTCATAAAGCATGATGAAGATATTTGGTGATGAAAGGAGACAATTCTGGTGAAGGCAGATTGGACATCAACCCACTGTTGAGGATGTGGGTCCCACAATACTGGAACAATGAAGCCCAACATTCCTGTGATGATAGAATACATACAGGGGAACAAATCATTCTTCAGGACAAAGTGCTAATTCGGTCTCCATGATGGTGATCAAGGCAGCCCAAATGGAAGATCAGAATCTGGGCCAGAATCTGCGGCCCAGAATGTCATCCCAATGAATCTTCCGTATCTCCTGAACAAAAACTTAAATTGGGCTGATATTTTACAGGAGCTTATAAGACATCCGAGGCATTATTTTTGTCTTCTATGGCCCACTCCAAATCGGCCATCTAGAAGGACGTTGAAGCGGATCTGGCAAATGGATGCAAGCTGGATGCCATCTCGGGTCAAGGGTGGAGAAGTCTCCTCTCCACCTAATTTCCACCACCTATGCCTACCCTCATTGATTGGGATGACTTGGACTGTTGGATCTCGGCCTAAGGATCCAAATTTTCCTATTTAAGGAAGTGGTTTTGAGGAGGAACTCATACCTTCTTTCATGTAATGTTATTATGCTCAATTTTCGTTGTAATGCTTTCATTTTCCTCATGTAAGTTTCTTTTTGTATTTATAAGTTCTTAATCCAATTCCTTCTCTTCTCTTCTTCCAATTTATATACTTAAATCTCTAAAATCTCAAAAGCACAGTGATAACTCTGTGTGTTGGTGATATAGTTCACACATAGGTGTGAATTCCATTCACACACACGGAGGAGTGCTCGTTATTTCCGCGGTTTTAATCTCTTCAATTCAATTCTTGTAAGCCGTCTTTTGCCCACCATTGATAGTATATCATCAATAGAGGGACAACCCTTTAATTGGTTGATCTTAGGAAGATGAAAAGTCTGGATTGAATGTTATTTAATGCACTAATTGTTGTTAATTGGTTAAATAATTCAAGACTTCCATTCTTCAATTATTTTCGCTCCTCATCTTCACTGTGTTTGAGAAAGCTAATTCCAATTACTAAATTGACCATATACCTTGAAGAGATCATGAATATGGTTCTCTAAGTGTGTTGGTGACTATTAATTGAGTTTAGTTAGTATCTAACCCGAAAATGATGAAGGTAGTGTTATTTTGAAGAATGGTTTCATCAAGAATTAAAAAAACCAAAAAATTGTCTAAAGAAATAAAATGAATTCAATCCACCCAAGCGTAACCCTAAGATCAACCAATTTCATTATAATTGAAATCAACTAAGCTTATTAGTCTTCTCCCAAAACACTTAAAAACAAATCCATGTTGGCCACTTCATAGCCAAAAATCCATCCCTTAGGTTGTGTATCTTAGGTATCTTCTTAGGTCTCTGTGGAATCGACAAACCAAGCTACACTACAAGGACCGTTCTACCCTTCTTCTCTTGGGTAAATTTGGGCATGAACCAAATTTTGGCGCCATTGTCGGGGACCAAGTAAGTACCTTAGATTCAAAAAAACCTTCTTTCCTCACCTCCATTCTTCTACTCTCACACAAGATCTCTTATCTTGTCCCTTTCTCGCTTTTTTTTGGGCGCATGTCCGCCTACACCAGCGATTTCTCAAACAGACTAGTTGGGGTGGAAAGTCCTAGGATAGGGGAGTCAAGTGCACCTAAGGGATTGTTTAAATCAGATCCAAATATTCTTGAATCCCCAAAGTCAGAACTTGAAACAAGTCCAATGGAGGGTCATCCACAAAATCAAATTGTAAACCCTGGGGGGAATCAAATGGGAAACCAAAACCAAGAAGCTCCAAACTTAGAAAATGTAGTTGATCAAACCATGAATGACTACCTCACTCCAGCTTGGAAAAATGCCCCCTCATTCATTAGACACAATTCCATAGGAGACACCAACTACATATTCAAACCCCATGTCCTAAACCACCTTCCAACCTTTCATGGGATGGATTCATAAATGCCATACCTTCATGTCAAAGAGTTCAACGACATTGTTGAAACCATGTGTCCCACACATCAACTAGAATCCGCTAAGATGAGGCTATTTCCTTTTTCATTAAAGGATCGAGCTAAAAATTGGCTAAACTACTTGAGACCTGCATCAATCCACTCTTGGGACCAACTACAAAGAGAATTCTATAAAAAATACTTCCCTCATCACAAAACAATTGCACTTAAAAAGAGCATCCAATTTTTTTTTTGAAAAAGAGGGAGAGTCATTTTATGAAACATGGGAGAGGTTCAAAGACACCCTAAACATGGTTCCACACCATGTCTTTTCTATACCTGAACAAGTTAGAATTTTCTATGAAGGGTTGGGTCCGAGTAATAAACAATTCATTGACATGATGAGTAATGGAACTTTTAAAAACAAGGCCCCAAATGATGCTTACGAGTATCTGGAAAGTCTAGCTGAACAAAACCAAACTTGGGGAACTTCACCTTATTCTGAAAAGCCACAAAAAACCACTGGAATTCATACAGTTAGAGAAGGGGAAAGCCTTAGGGCTAAACTCGCAGCACTCTTAAGGAAGGTTGAAGAGATAGACCTTAGGAAAGTCAATGAAATCCAAAATGTAGACATTGTTTTCACAATTTGTGACAAAAATGACCATAAAACAGACAACTGCCCAACCATTCCATCCATCAAGGATGTTCTTCTAGGAGGACCCCCAGCGGAAGTCAATTCCCTAAACTTTCAAAAGCCCCAATACCAAAACATCTTCAATCCAAGGTACAATGACCACCCAGGCTTCCGATGGAAGGATAACCAACAACATAGCCAACCACAAGGGAAAAATCCTTACCCTCAACAGAACTACCAAACCCATAATCAGTTTGAAACCCAACCTATCCAATACCAACAGCCACCAGTCCAATTTCCACAAACCATTCCACCCTCAAAATATCCCCCAGGGATAAACCAATCTTCTTAAGAACCAACCCAAACTGTTCCACAAAGCCTACTAGAACAACTTTGCAAACAATTGGAAAGGATGAACTCGGAAGTATCTTCTCTTAAACAAGAACTTCAAACAATCAAAACTGGGAAGGAACCCATGCCTACCCAAGCCATTCTACAACAAACAACAAGGGGAGAGTCAAGTTACACTCAATCAAATCATGAACAATTGAAAGCAGTGACAGTCTTAAGAAGTGGGAAATCAATTGAAAAACCTGAACAAACCATTTCAGAACTATTAAAAGATTCAACATCACTTCAAAATGATGAAGAAAAACCCACAGATTCTAAAAAACCAATGAGAAAGAGAAGGAACCACAACCACAACAAACACTCAAACAACCTGCTCCATTCCCTCAAAGCATGAGGGGGAAATCCAAGCCGGAACTGAGTGAAACCTTGAGAGAAATCTTCTCTCAAGTCAAGATGAACATTCCACTCCTCGATGCAATAAATACCATACCAGCCTACTCAATGTACCTTAAGGACTTGTTCACTCTTAAAAGGAAATTTTTACATAAAAACCAAGTCCTTTTGGCTGCTAATGTGAGTACCACCATTCAAAGGACCATTCCTCCAAAGTTGAAAGACTCGGGTTTCCCTTACATCAATGTTGAACTAGGAGAGAAAAAAGCTGTGAAGGCCTTTTGTGACCTAGGTGCCAGTGTAAACCTCATTCCTTATGCCATGTATTGTCAGTTAGGGCTTGAAGAAATCCAACCCACATCTGTCACTCTTCAACTCGTTGATCGCAGTGTTCGAGTTCCTAAGGGGATCTTAAAGGATGTTTTAGTGAAAGTTGAGAATTTCATTTACCCTGCTGACTTCATTGTCCTTGACAATCTTCCAAGATTAGGTCCTAGGGAGAAAACTCCAATCATTCTTGGTCGTCCTTTCCTTGCAACAATCAACTCTGTTATCCGAGTCCGAAATGGGAACATGACCATCACCTTTGGGAACATGAGTCTAGACTTGAACATCTATAATGAAAGCTCAAAAATAGGAGACGACGAGGACATTCAAGAAGTAAACATGTTAGGAAGCATTGAAAATGAATCCATAGAACATCAAGAAATACATGATGGATGTTTAAGTCAGGATGAGAATGATTTCCTTTGTTCACATGAAGTAAGTTTATATCCTTGGCTCGAATCATTTTCAAATTGCTCCTATGATGATGTCTTAGGACCAACAATCAGTGAATCCTTTCAGGAAACCACATTCATGGAGACAACTCAAACTCCCTTCCCAAACCCTGGTCAATACAATCTTGTGGCTGAAACTTCTACACATGGGGAATCAATTCAATCTGAAAATCTAGGAAACAAAATTGATCTTGATCCAATGCCTCAATCTTCTGCTGTAATTCTGAACCAACCTGATCTTGAATTGAAGGAACTTCCTACTTCCCTCAAGTATTCCTTCCTAGAGGAAAATCAAACACATCCTATAGTCATATCTTATTCTCTTAAATCCAATCATGAGGGGATGCTTCTAGATGTCCTTAGGAAACACAAGAAAGCCATTGGTTGGACCATGTCTGATATTTCTGGGATTATCCCACTTATTGGAACTCATAGGATTACTCTTGAATCTAAATTCAAACCATGTTGTAAACCTCATAGGAGACTCAATCCAAATCTTATGGATGTGGTAAGTAAAGAACTTCATAAGTTGTTGAAAGCTGGTATCATCTACCCCATATCTAAGAGTGAGTGGGTAAGCCCAATTCAAGTTGTCCCAAAGAAAGCTGGAATCACTGTGATCACTAATAAGGATGGGGAAATTCTTCCAACTAGGGTGAGTAGTGGCTGGAGATTCTGTATTGACTATAGGAATCTCAACTCTTGTACCAAGAAGGACCATTTTCTCTTGCCCTTTATTGATCAAGTCCTCGAGCGAGTGGCGGGTAATCAATTCTATTGCTTCCTACATGGGTACTCAGTCTACAATCAAATCGAGGTCTCCTTGGAGGATCAAGGGAAGACAACCTTCACCTGTCCATTTGGCACCTTTTCCTTCAAATGCATGCCGTTCGGGTTATGCAATGCCCCTGGAACCTTCCAGCGGTGCATGATGGGAATCTTCACAGATATGGTAGGGGATTTTCTAGAGGTCTTAATGGATGACTTCTCTATCTTTGGGGATACATTTGAGGAATGTATTAGGAATGTGGAGAGAGTTTTGTCAAGATGTGAAGAAAATAATATGGTCCTAAACTGGGAAAAATTCCATTTCATTGTAAAAGAGGGGTTAGTCCTTGGCCATATAGTCTCGGGTAGGGAAATTCAAGTTGATAAAGAAAAGGTTGACATCATTCGTCACCTTCCATCACCCAGAACTGTTAAGGAAGCGAGGTCCTTCTTAGGACATGCTGGTTTCTATAGAAGATTCATTAAGGACTTTAGTTCAATCTCTCTCCCTCTTTGTGCTCTCCTAGTAAAGGATGCTCCATTTGTTTGGACAGAAAGCTGTGAGGTATCATTTTCAACCCTTAAATACGCTCTCACCTCTCCTCCCATTATGAAATCTCCAAACTGGGACCTTCCTTTAGAACTCATGTGTGATGCCAGTGACTTTGTTGTAGAAGCTGTGTTAGGACAATGCTGTGATAAAACTCCATATGTCATTTCTTATGCAAGAAAATCCTTAAATGATTCCCAAATAAATTACACCACCACTAAAAAGGAGTTACTTGGTGTTGTGTTTTCCTTAGAGATTTTCAGGTCCTACCTCTTAGGATCACCCATCATTGTATTCACCGACCATTCAGCTCTAAAATATCTCTTCCAAAAACAAGATGCCAAGGCTAGATTGATTAGGTGGGTCATTCTTCTTAAAGAGTTCGATTTAACCATTAAGGATAAAAAAGGTGTTGAGAATGTTGTAGCTGATCACCTCTCTAGGTTGGAATTCAAAGACAACTCACATCACCTTTCTATGTCTGATTAATTTCCCGATGAGAACCTCTATTCTGTGAGTGATTTCCCTTGGTATGCTGACATAGACAACTTCTTAGTTTCAGGGGTCATTCCAAAATTCTTAGGTACCCAAGCTAGAAGAAAATTTATTTCTGATGTCAAGAATTATGTGTTTTATGATCCATACCTCTATAAGTTCTGTCCTGAACAAGTCATTAGGAGGTGTGTGCCATAATCCAAACAAGAGTCCATCCTAATGTTCTGTCATAGTGAGGCTTGTGGAGGTCACTTTTACTCTAAGAAAACTTCTGCCAAGGTTCTTCAATGTGGTCTCTTTTGGCCCACCCTCTCAAGGGACTCCTACACATTTTGTCAAAGTTGTCCTAGGTGTCAACAAGTAGGGACCATCACAAAAAGTAATCAAATGCCTGTCACTCCAATATTAGTGGTTGAAATCTTTGACTGTAGGGGAATTGATTTCATGGGTCCCTTCCCAAACTCTAGGGGATATCTTTACATTCTCTTGGCTGTCGATAATGTCTCAAAATGGGTTGAGTCCATTCCTACAAAATCAAATGACCATCAAACTGTGATTATATTCCTTAAAGAAAACATCTTCTCTAGATTTGGGATTCCTAGGGCTATCATTAGTGATCGTGGAACTCATTTCTGCAATCGCCCATTCTCATCACTCATGGAGAAGTATTGAATTTCTCAAAAGGTGTCCATCTCTTACCACCCACAAACCAATGGTCAAGCTGAGTTAGCCAATCGAGAAATCAAACAAATTATTGAGAAAACTGTTAATCCATATAGGATGGATTGGTCGAGCAAACTCTTAGATGCTCTTTGGGCATATCAAACAGCATTTAAAACTATCCTAGGAATGTCCCCATATAGGTTGGTTTATGGTAAAGCATGCCATTTGCCAGTGGAGATTGAGCATAAGGCCTTTTGGGCAATAAAAAATGAACTTTGACATTTCTTTGGCCGGAATAAAGAGGAAATTGGATCTAAACGAGCTTGAGGAACTTAGGATGGAGGCTTATGAAAATTCAAGGATCAATAAAGCTATAGTTCAAGCCTACAAGTCTAGGAATCATAAAACTAAACACATTGAACCAGGGAAACCTGTGATTTTTTATAGTTATAAACTTCATTTGCACCTTGGAAAGTTGAGGTCTAGATGGGCTGGTCCATAAAAAGTGCATAAGGTGTACCCCCATGGGGCTGTTGAAATTCAAGATCCCAGCAATGGTAAAATATTTAAAGTTAATGGTCATAGAGTCAAACCATTCATAAGACCGTTCCAAAAACATGAAGTTGATGAAGACCTGAGTGAACCTACCTTTGATGAAAAAAAAACAAAAATTAATCAATAAGGGGTTTAAGTCGAGGTAATGACGTTAAACAAAGCGTTGAATGGGAGGCAACCCATGATTTTTAAATTTACAATCACATTATTGTTTTAATAAATTTTTTTTAGAAAAACAATTTGATATAATTTTACCTCATATTGTTGACCTGTTCTTCTCTTATTAGTATGGATGGGTATGAAAGGGGAGCGTCGTATTCATCTGTGTCACGCTTATCTTACCCAGAAATTAAAAAGAAGACAATGTATCAACAATATAGGTGTTTGTAAGTTTTTATTTTTATTTTTTTATTAAAAAAAACAAAACAAATCAACAAATCAAAAAAAAGTGACACGTCGTAGGACGTGGGTCAAACCCCGTCACGGCCGGCGAAGCCATGAGACTCGAACCCGGGACCGAAGGGAGACAGGGGCGCACGCCTACAACTTAACTACGGCGGTTGGTGCTTCCTTATTCTATCTTCTATATATATATACTTATATTTTAAATTTTTGTATGTATACATAATTTTTTTAAAAAAAATTATTACTTGTTATGAGTGTCGATCGTTGGAGTTTCAAAATTAACAAGTATGTTTTGTCTTTATTTTTATTTTTATTTTTTATTTTTTTTATTTTATTGTTATTTATTTTTAGAAAAGGGAACCTCAATGGGTTTCCATTGTGTCTAACTATGTTGGTTTTTGAGATTCAGGGGCTGCCAAGTTTGATGGATTTTCAGGGAAATCATAAGAGTACAAGCGTACACTACCGTGAGGATTCTTCAAGTGACATGGAGACCAATGGATTAAATGAGAGCATCACAAACTTCAACATCAAATATCTGGTGAAATTGTTCTATGCTCCTATTCTCTACCTCTACCCCTTCTAAATTATATTTTCTTTAAACACTAGGGACAGTGTTATATTATGTTGGGGGGAGGTGAAAATAAAAATCAATCACATAGAGAAATAAAATGTGCATGTTAATTGAATGAAAATTTTCCTTAACCTTGAACATGTTATTACACATTGTAAACCTTGAAAACTGAATATTTAATAATTTTGTATTCCTTGATTCTGATTTTAAAACTTGTTTATGTTCATGAGCATAAAATTTTGGAAAGTGTGGCTACCTAATGTGATTTTTCACTGTTACATTTTCATCGAATATTTATAAAAAAATTCACAATTCATGTCCGTTGGATTGTGGGGTATTAATTTGAATTCTTGGGGTCCCATAATAAATAGCATAGTTTTGGTGATCATTTTAAATTTTATATGAGTATTTTAAAAAATATATATATATAAAAAGAGGTAAAAAACACAAAAAAAAACAACAATAAATTTGCGCATAGAGCAATGAAATGACTTAATGTGTGGTTTTCGGAACTTGGGGATCGTGGCTCCATAGTTTTCTGGCCCAGAGTTGGGAATTTTATCTCTATTTGTGGAAATTCGAATTTGTTTTTGAATGAGTTAACTCGAGATGATGCCCGAGTATGTGGGCTTCACTTGGTGCCCTAAGGCCTTTGAGCCTGGGAGTTATCGGCAAAGTCTCCCTACAAGGGTTGACTCATTTGAATTCAATTTCAATAGACATGGCAACAATTGAAAAAAAAAGAAAAAAAAGAAAAAAATGAATACTCATATTAATATTAAAATGTGATTCCACCTAGCGCTTCCATTTTTCCCCCTTGAATAAAAATGAACCCCCATGTCTATTGTGACACACAACACATCATCAAGAATAATGGTAATTGGATGAAATGTGGCATTCAATTTGATCAGAAGAATAGGCTTGGGATTGGGTTTTGCTTTAGAACCTACATTGTATTAAATGATTTTGATGGGATGCATAATTTTTTTGGTATGAGGTATTTTAGTGAGCATTGTTTATTAAAATGTTTTTGGAAAAGGGAATTTGATTTTCATAATCATTGAGTTATTTGCTCGGGACTAGAAAATCTCAAGTTGGGAGTGTGATTAGACAATAAAAACACATTTTATAATTACATTTTATTGGGATTAAAATTTCATTTTTGATCATATGGGCCTGAGTTAGTACATTTTAATTTTAAACATCCACTCTCGTCAATTGTGCACTTCATGCGTAATGTACACCAATTTATGCCCAATGACTCATCTGATTTTATTGAATGTAATTATTCATGTTTTAATATTATATTTTTGGAAATGTATCTTCACTTAAAATTTAAATGTTTCTCATTCAGGGATCAAGGAATGATTCATAAAGGATGATGAAGATATTTGGTGATGAAATGAGACAATTCTGGTGAAGGCATATTGGACATCAACCCACTGTTGAGGATGTGGGTCCCACAATACTGGACCACTGGAGCCCAAATTTCTTGTGATGATAGAATACATACAGGGGAACAAATAATTCTTCATGCCAAAGTGATAATTCGGTCTCCATGATGGTGATCAAGGCAGCCCAAATGGAAGATCAGAATCTGGGCCAGAATCTGCGGCCCAGAATGTCAGCCCAATGAATCTTCCATATCTCTTGAACCACAAATTAAATTTTGATGATATTTTACAGGCGGTTATAAGACACCCGAGGATTCATTTTTGTCTTCTATTTCCCACTCCAAATCGGCCATCTAGAATGACCTTTAAGCGGATCTGTCAAGTGGATGCAAGCTGGATGCCATCTCGGGTCAAGGGTGGAGAAGCCTCCTCTCCACCTGCATTCCACCACCTATGCCTACCCTCATTGATTGGGATGACTTGGAATGTTGGATCACGGACTAAGAATCCAAATTTTCTTATTTAAGGCAGTGGTGGTGAGGAGGAACTCATACCTTCATTCATGTAACGTTATTATGCTCAATTTTCGTTGTAATGCTTTCATTTTCCCCATGTATGTTTCTTTTTGTATTTCTAAGTTCTTAATCAAATTCCTTCTCTTCTATTCTTCCAATTTCTATACTTAAATCTCTAAAATCACAAAAGCACAGTGATAACTCTATGTGTTGGTGATATAGTTCACACATAGGTGTGAATTCCATTCACACACACGGAGGAGTGCTCGTTATTTCCGCGGTTTTAATCTCTTCAATTCAATTCTTGTAAGCCGTCTTCCGCCCACCATTGATAGTATATCATCAATGGTGGGATAACCCATTAATGGGTTGATCTTAGGAAGGTGCAAAGGCTGTATTGAATGTTATTTAATGCATGAATTGTTGTTAATTGGTTAAATAATTCAAGACTTCCATTCTTCAATTATTTTCACTCCTCATCTTCACTGTGTTTGAGAAAGCTAATTCCAATTACTAAATTGACCATATACCTTGGAGAGATCATGAATATAGTTCTCTAAGTGTGTTGGTGACTAGTAATTGAGTTTAGTTAGTATCTAACCAGAAAATGATGAAGGTAGTGTTATTTTGAAGAATGTTTTCATCAAGAATTAATAAAAGCAAAAATTTGTCTAAAGAAATAAAATGCATTCAATCCACCCAAGCGTAACCGTAAGATCAACCCATTTCATTATAATTAAACTCAACTAATCTTATTAGTCTTCTACCAAAACACTTAAAAACAAATCCAAGTTGGCCACTTCATAGCCAAAAATCCATCCCTTAGGTTTTGTATCTTAGGTATCTTCTTAGGTCTCTGTGGAATCGACAACTCAAGCTACACTACAAGGACCGTTCTACCCTTCTTCTCTTGGGTAAATTTGGGCGTGAACCACCACCATCCACCCATTTATTTATGTTCAGGGATTCCAACTCCTCAATCACTCTCTAATCATTTTCAGACACTCGAACAACCTCATTCAGTGACTTTATACTAAAATAATCAGCAACAACAATTCCCTATCATATGGTTTAAGAGGTCTCAAAATCATAATATTTAATCATCTTTATCCTACAAGCTTATATAGATTCAACTCAAATAAAAAAATATATTACTCAAACTATTATGATCTATGAGGACCTAAAATAGGACACTAATGAGGTAATTTCTCCACAGGATTAGTGAAAACACAATTTTCGTTAGGTCTAGATCATGGGGGTAATAGTTATGTTCATGAGGGAGTATCTTCATAAACCAATAAGAGACCACATCCTTTTCCAGTATCAATATGCATCTCATGAAAAACTAGAAGTGTCATAAAACTTTTCAATCAACACAACCTCCACCAGGATTTAATACACTAGAGAAAGTTCTATCATCCCATTCAGCTAATTGCAAGATTCTAAGAACTCATAAATTCTTCAAAAATCATGGTCATTCTTGGGTAATGTTGTGAATGGGTCAGTAAAGGCAAAGAAGTTTGTCATAAAAATCATCAAGTAGTCTAGGTGGAAAATAATGGTATGAACCACTACCACAATATTGGGTGAAACCTAGGAACCAACTTCCTTTACATTTGATGAGTCAACAACCACACTATGCGGAGACACCAAATTCCCAATGAAATGCACCTATCATGTCTGAAACATTCCCATGGAAAAATTTCAAGAGATATTGTGGCGATAAAGAAAATGGAAAAAATTTCTGAGAATCATTGAATTTTAAGCATTTTACCTCGAGTAAATTGGCATGTCATCAATGAAGACAATGATAAACTAGTCAAAGAACTCATTGAACACAGATTTTATAAGCCCCAGGTACATGAGTGGAGAGTATGTAACATCGAAAGGAATAGAAACACACTCAATGTGTCTATACATTCATATGAATACATTATTATGGATGTCACCATCCTTTACCCATAATTTTTGATATCTAGATCATAGATCAATCATGATGAACAAACTTTCTCCCCTCAACTGGTCAAAGAGAACATTTATTTTTTGGAAGAGGATAGTGATTCTTGATCATCATGTGGTTCAACCTATGGATGTATTTTCACAACCTTAGAATATCATCCACATTATATGTGAGAAATAATGGAATTCTAAATGGTGACACACTAAGCCAGACGTACCCTTTCAGCATCAGATCATCAATATGAATCATCCAATCCAAAAAATACTAGAGTCCCATCCGATAAAAAGAACAAAAACCATAGAATAACTAGCCAATAATTATATCCCAAACTCATCATCACGTCAATGAGGTATTAAAAAATTTATCTTGAGGAAAAAATAAATGAATAACCTAAAATTTATTTGATCCTCTTCTTCAATATCACACATGGGTTCTACAGAAATTTCTTCCATTTAGGAATGAAGGGGATACCTAGGTATTCATTGCACCTGACATCTCTTATCACAAATGATGACTTCTCATTCATCTTCCACATCTGAGAACACAGAACTCCTCTGAATATAGTTCATAACTAGATACATAATATATAACCATTTGATGCCAAAGATGAAATTTTATGTATGAATATCATGGAAGATATGATGAAAACTTGAATGATTTTCCACATCGTCATTTCACAACCTTGAAAGACATTAGAGAAGATTGTATGTCCCCTATATGATGGAGATAACAACAGGGGACAAGAGGAAATTCTACATATAGTCGCGAAGACTAGAATATATTTTGTGACATAAAGGAGTTTGAAGATATTGAATTAAAAAATGAACAGCCTAGAATAAATGATAAAAAATCATTCCTTTAATTATCTATGGACCATATGGTGATGCTACATACACTTCAAGAAAAAAATCATGTCTGTCTCCTATGCTTCTCTGCTTATAGATTTCCTTATGACTATGCTCGTTTCGAGGAACCTAATCTCAATGTACATTCTGAAGTGAGCATGTACCTACTTAGTTTTTTATAGTTGGACCATAACCTCGAAACCCCTACTGTTGGAATGGAATCACTGGTAACTGATGATGAACATACCACTGAACATGTCTACCTCTGCCAAACTGATATTAAGAAGCCATTGGGAACTATTCTTGGAGATAGTCCTAGACCCCATAGATTTAATGAAACATACCCAATACCCTAATATTGGTCTGTAAATAAGAAGTGTGAACGGAAAAATACCATGATCAACTCCTGGCTAGTTAAAAAAATGAATTCCTCGACACCTGTGGCCTAACACTGAATATTATACTATTTATGGAACAATATTGGTTCCCCTCATCAAGAAAACCTCATCATTAGTGCATATGGTTGATCAAATATTCCTAATTATGATCCTATATGTATGATTTAAACCTAAATGGTGTAACAACATACGACATTGAAGGGAATAGTTCGTCCTCAGGACACATTTAACCCTACTCGTCATCCATAAAAAGATATGGGTTGATGTTAAAATAGTATTTGAACTCAATCCCAAGCACCCACACAAACATACTCCCTTACTGAAGGGGGAGTAGCTCTAATCATTTCCCAAAAATCTTGGTCGATAAGAGGAACTCATCCGATATCTCCTTCTTGATGTGGACCAATAAAACAAATTCTCCGTCTCACACCAAGGTACAACATCCACCATTAATTCACATATCCACTCATCTAACAAACCACAAAAGGGATAATGTACTCCATCAGTGCCCAAATGAAACCGAATTCAATCTCCATAACAATAAGAACCCTCTTTTTCAAACCAGATTGGATCATTTAAATTTTATTGTAATTCTTTTCTTTGATTATAATATGGATGCATAATGAGTTAGATAATGTTTTAGTGGTGTTTGGATCATGTCTGGAGCCTGAAACAAATCTTTTTGGGAAATCATTCCATGTCTACTGGTTTTTGCAGTGTTAATGCATGGTTTGGCTACTCATATAGAAGGAAATTATTTTATAGGTCCACAACGCATGTTTGTTCATGGTTTTCACATGTCCATGCCTACTAACCATGAATGATCCACTTCTGTTTAGGTAAATTTGAATTTATTGCACATGTATTGACAAACTATGTAGACAATCCATGCATAGTCAATTTTATGGAAAATTTTACTAATTTTTTAATAATGATCTTTTAACACTTTTTCTGCCTCATTATACAAGATCTAATGGGAATAATCTATTTCCCTCAAGAATAGGAGTTATTTATGACCAATTATTGGTATTTAAATATCTTTATCATCAAGGATTCGATCGAGCTTCTATTTATCAGGATGGATGTGTAACTGTATGTACTCAAGTCTTTTTGAACCATTCTCCTTCTCATGTTATCTCGACCTAGTTATCGAGGAGTGAGAAAATATTTAATTTTCTTAGATTTACTCTGATTTGATTCAATGAAAGTGCCAATACCAATGGAGGATACTCACACAGGCCTATGGTGGGAAGTCATTAACTCATAAATCATGTTTTTTTTATTTTGGAATTATCTTGTAGGGCCCACCTATTTCATCAGGTACTATTTATAGAATTTATAATCCAAACTTATAATCATTATAAATGTATGGATATTCACTTTCCATATATTTGATTACTTATATTTGGTTACTCCCACAAATCCATCCATACTATGTAGGATATTATTCCATAATTGTGTTTTTAGTATTTCACATGATTGATCCACTAATCAATTATGCCTTATCATAACCCAGTTCAGGGAAATATTTTTATTGTTAAATGGCTTGAATTATATTAATAACTAAATTATTGAAAGTTACACATATTCTCACCACATTACCTACCTATGCTGGGTCCTTAAATTGATAATTCAATGTGGCATGTAATTCAGAAAGAATATTATGTATATGACTTGACCATATTAAACATGAATGATTAATATGTTGCAAGTACGTAGCACCCCATTCCACATTAATGAAAGGTAGAATAATGAAAAATAATTTTTGAATATGATATAAATGGAATTAGTAATGGTTGTAAGCTATTTGGATTTACCACACTAATGAATGGAAACACTTGGACTAAATGGACTTATCGATTTATAATGGTTTCATAATACTTGACCTTATCACACTATTGAAATAATAGGCTTGAATAAAATAAAATTTTATATAACTTCATAATCCAATAAGAATATCCGGACCTGTTCTTCCGTTTATTATAATTGGATAATTCCATTATTACTCGTGAACCCCATTCTAATTCAAGGATATATTTTTCTTATGTTGAGACCCACCTAGATCCAAATCCTTTTTTTATTTGGATGCACGGTTTGAAACCATAGGATTAATTAAATATCACAACAGGATTCCTTGGATACACTCCATTGATCCATCATTGATAAGTAGGTTACGTGGTAACATCCCATAGGGACCTATCTCTATATTTCCCCATTTTGACATTGATGATTACCTTTTATTAGGTATGAATATTATTTTAGAATGAATTCAAATAACCTCCTTTGATTATACTCATACATAATCCTTGATACAACTTCTTCTATATTGGAATCCCTTGAGTTATATTTTTCATTGGATATTACCTTGAACCTCATTATAAAATCCCCTTCCACATTTCCATGTCCTAACATAGAACCTCAACATTTGTAACATGTAAATAATTTATAAACATGTAATACAAAATTAGTGGGGTGGTTATGTTTAGACACCCGTTGATGGAAAAAGTAGGTACATGGGTAGTTAGATACATTGTACTGCATTACTTTATATATACATGATGTCACAATGTTACATTTCCATTACATGGGACAACTGTTATAGAAAACATTGGTTGTGGCCCGCTGAGATCTATCTCAAACCCTCTCTGGGAACCGTTTGATACTCGGAGTAGATTACATGGTTGTGGGTGTTGACAAATGGAAACACACCACTTTTAACACTAGATTGCTTACTATTTATTATGGATCATGATTTCAGAGAAACGTTTGGAATTCAAGAGGCTTGGGGAAGTCTTTTACTTCCTATATAATTTGTGGAAGATGATATGTCTGTTAAATTGTATCAATATTTTCCAGTTTTCTAGTGAGATGACATATAATCTATTGTTGAATGTTGTTCATGTTTTTTAGTTATTGTTATTGTTGTATCTATTATTGGATGATCTCCCTATTTTCTTGTATTTATTCATATAACTCTATTTATATTTTTCATATTTCTCTATCCATTGTAAATGAGGGCATAGTATCCCCCCAAACACAACATTGACCATCACTACCAGTTGGAAGCCTATAGAGTTTAGGGAGATGGACATGATTCCATGAGTCCCACCGGGTTCAGGGTACCTATTAAGTGGCATACTGGTCTGGGACATCACAAAGTGGTATCATAGGGGATCGTCCATTCATTATATACAATTTTGAGATAATATATTTGAGATTAATAATGTTGGGGACTTAGTCATATGATGTTATTGGGTGTCGTGAACCCATGATCAGGGTAAAAACTAATCTGCATAAATTATATATGCTCTTTTATTTATCCAATTATAGTTGATATTATTTAACCATTCAGTGAAGTGCATGTTTTGTGGAATTGTTGATTATTACTCTTTTTTAGAATTTTCATTTATCCTCATACTGATGATATGATGGTAAGGAGCTTTATTACATCCCTCATTAGGGGAACCTAGAATTTTCATGTCATATATTTTTCCATGACATATCGGTTCATTTCACTACTTTTCATTTCTTGATATTCTTGTGATTTTTGAGTGATGTTGTGGTAGTTTTTTTATGCTCATATAACTCTTGGTTGTGATTGAGAGTTTTTATGTCTCCATTCATGAGGTGTGTGGGCCCTAATGGGTTGTAATGAGTAATTTACAAAGTCAAGCCATTATGCACATAAAAAACATGTTCCATTTCCAAAGACAATGTATAAGGGCACTGATTCACTAAAAATTATTATATATTATAAAGTGAATCATGACATCTAAATTGAATTTGTTGTACATCCTTATATTCTTTTTAATATTTTTGAAAATAAATGAATAAACCTAGATATTAAATTTAATATGAAATTAAACATATACAAGGGGATATACAGATACCTAGTCATCTATGTGGGTAGTTTGGGTAGTATACTTAGTGTAGGTATTTTTCATACATTCAGCATCTACTAGTGATTATATCTTTCTTTTGAAGCTTTTTGTGATTAATTTTCATGGAATTTATTGAACAATGCCTCCACGACGTCCTCACATCAAATGCTAGGTGGTGGTGACAACCATGCTTCAGATGTGGTGGGCACTAATCCTCCAATCATACCTCTAGGAGGGCCGCGTGAAGCACCGCTTTCTATACCATATTTGGGAACTTGTACCCATGTTCATGATAATTTCATATGACTAATGTAGTCCATACCTGGTGCTCCACTGGTTACACCTACGATGGTTGATCTGACCTGTGCGTTCCAGCAGAAATATCCTCTTACTTTCTCTAGGGATGGTGGTCAATAGTCTATTGAATATTGACTCGATTCCACCCAATCTATCATTGACCATCTAGAGATGCCTCATGAGCAGTAATTTAAGCATGAAACAGAAATTATTAGGGATTTTCCATGCACTTTTGGGATGTGATTACCCAAGTAGGTCATCATAAGGGCATGTTATGGGTTGATTTCCTGAATACCTTTTATGATCACTTCATTCCTCAGACACAGAGTGCTAACAGATCCATAGAGTTTTTTCATATTTGTAGGTTTCTATGTTAGTGAAGGATTATTCATTGAGTTACATCGATTTACATAAATTTTAATAGATTATAGTTGGTTATGATTTTTCTCATACTAGAAACATTGAAAAAGGGATTGTGTACGTTGTCCGTAAATATGTTAATTTCTTTAATGTTTTTAAATTTTCTTCAATAGTCATTCAGGACCATATAATTCATAGTAAAATGAGGATCAAAAATATTACCAAGCATATAAGATAAATTTTGATGCATGCCAATTGTTATTTTTGTGACAAGTAATGTCCCCATGAGGTTTCTCATCAAGGTAATGACTACCTATGTTTCTGTTTCAATTTCTCTCTAGAGTTTCATCAGTGTTGATGATGGAGAAACAAGAATCCTTAATGTGATAGTGGCCCAATAGAGTTCCATTCTTGTGGTTATATAGGGAATCTCTAGTGTGTCTGTAGGATCATTCAACCATTCTCGAGTGGAAAATGCACAACACCATCTACACCTTAAATAATGGGTTTTATTTTTCCATGTGAATTGAGGAGTTGGAATAGCATCGATAGGACTGGCCAAGGAGGAGGTCATGCCCATGAAAGTTAGACCCCTGATAACAAGTAGTGCCAATAGAGCAGTTATGATCATGGTACCCATTTGTTGGATATAGTCATAAATTAGATCAGTTTCATGTACTAAAACCAATACCCATAAATCAATATATGGGACCATCTACATTTCGAGTTAATATTCTTTTTGAATCTACTATAGTATCTTATTATTTGATACTGCTGCATTAACTCTTTTATCTCTGTATTAATAATGTAATATCTCAAAATGGAGATACAATATTACTATAGTGGGATGACCATGGATACGCCATTAAGGGTATGAAAAGGATGAATATACTAGTTTTGGGACTACCACATTGAGATTGGAATTTATATTTCTTGTAAAACCAATTAATTCTCAAGATGAAAAGGTTTGATGTCATTATAGCGATGAATTGGTAGGTTCAATATCATGATTCTATAGACTGTTTTCACATAAGAGTAGTGTTTACATCACCAGAGGGCAGCGATTATCAAAATAATGGTGAGTGGGATGTCTAGGCTAGTAGATCTAGACTAAAGGTTCATGGGGTAGGTGGAGTGACCACCGATATTAAAAATCTCTTCATTGGGGATCTTGGGTTAAGAGAAGATCGTTTCCCTACAGTAGCGGATCCTTTCATGGATATCATTCTCAATGATATTTCGGTATTACCTCCGAAGAACGAGGTAGAGTTCACGACTAATCTTGCTCGAGATGAAAATCCAATATTCATTCATTTGTAAAGGATGGCAACAACGAAACATCTTGATCTCAAGAAGTAGTTAGTGGATTTATAGATGAATGTTTTTATATATCCCAATAAATCCTCTAATGGTTCTCCCATGTCTTTTTTGAAGAAGGAAAATTGAACCTTACAAACATGCATTGATTACAGAAGGACAAAGCATCTTATGGTCAAGAACCAATACCCATAGCCTCAAATAAATGATCTTTTTGAACATATAAAGGGTGTTATGGACTTTTTTAGATGGAGAAAAACGGGAAGGATGGCAAGAGGGGGGGTGAATTGCCTTTTAAAAAATGATTAACAATTTAAAATCAAAGTTGAAAGTGCAGCGGAAATAAAGAGGCAAGACACAAGAATTGATAACGGAGTTCGGCCAAAAACCCGGCCTACATCTTCGCTCCCAACTCAACCGTTGAGAGATTCCTACCGCTTTCTTTTCAATGGTTTTAGCAAGAAACCCACTAGGCTTTGAGGTAGCACTAGGACCTATTACAGCTTTCTTTTATTGGTTGAGCAAGAACCCACTTACTTTTAATGGTTGAGTAAGAACCCACTAGCCTTTTTAACGGGTGAAGGCTAGCTCACCGGTGACTAAAGCCTTTTAAAAGGAATGTCTTGACTAACCTCTTCACACCTTGAAGGTGGTGTGATAACCCAAAGAATGGAGGATGAGAGAATTGGGAGTTTGTAGACACAATCTCAAATTTAAGCTCAAAATGAATAAAACAATAAAAACCGTATTTGGAGAAGCCTTGGGCACCAATGGATGATTGGAGTTGAAGACGTACACTCCCAAGCTTCTTTGGTGATGCTCCTTGGATGTGGAATTTAGTTGGATCTATTGGGGTTCCCTTGGAGGAATGCGCCCTAGGTACGCCAAATGATCAACAAGGTGTCCGTGGGCTTCCGTATAGTTCCGGTGGGTGTCCGGGGCTTCCTTGGCCTTTTTTATAGGCATGGAACCCTTGGGGTGTCTTTGGAGCCGTTGTAAAGGGCCTCGGAGCCGTTGGAGACCAAAAGGGAGTTGACTGGTCAAAGCCAACGTCTAGTTTGACTGGGCTACCGGCTGGCCGGTGCAGGGCCACCGGCTGGCCGGTGCCTTGGATGTTGAGAAGGCCTTCTGCCCAGGCAGCACCGGCTGACCGGTGGCAGAGCCACCGGCTGGCCGGTGGTGAGGCAGTAGCCATCACTGTTGCATCAGGTTGCCACCGGCTGACCGGTGGAACCTGGCAGTGGGAAATGCCTCTGCCAGGTCCACCGGCTGGCCGGTGCTATCACACCGGTTGGCCGGTGGACTGAATTTCAGTCCACTTGATGTGCTTCATGGCCCATTTCCTTGGCAATCTTTTTCCTATAAAACAAAAACACTTAAAACAATGTTAGATAAATAAGAAAGTGATTGTGATCATGAAAATTAAACCACGAGGGGATACGAGAGGTACAACAATCTCCCCCTATTTTGATGATCACAATCACCGAAACAATCAAAGTAAAATACTGAAATTAAAGACATTCTTAAAGGATAATTTGAAAATAAATCAAAGCATGATAGAAAATACTCTCCCCCAATCAATCAATAAATTTCTCCCCCTTTTTGATTATCAAAATAGCGTGGGGCATAAAAATTTGATTGAGGGAATGAAGAGATTTTAAACCAATTGAAATTTTTGGAAGTTGAATTGAATGTTTTGAATCAAAAATTGAATAACAGTTTGAATTGAAATTTTTGAATCAAAAACCAATTGAAATTTGAAATTTGAGGCCAAATGAAATTTTTGAGATTGAGAGTTTTGAAAAAAAATGAATTTAAATTGAAAAATGAATCGAAAGAGATTTTTGAATTTAAGAAAATTTCTCCCCCTAAATAAAACAAAAGATCATCAGGGAAACGAAACTATTTTTGGCCCGGAGAGACTCACCAAAAGGGATTTTTCAATCCAAATTTGTTTCACGGCGGGTCTTCTCCTATAAAATTCGTCCGAAAATTAAATAGATTTAGGCATACCATAACGGGCATTTTTGCAATCACACTCATAAATGAGGTGCCCGGGTTTTTTACAATAATTACAAAATTTAAAACTAGAGCTCCCCCTTACAAAAACAGTTGGAGCATGGGAGGAGGAGGCTTGGTTGGTATAGCCAAGTCCTTGAGTGGTCCTAGAAACCCTTTGAGAACCCAATAATTTGGTCAAATTTTGTTCACCTTGGGTGAACTTGGCTAAGGATTCTCTAAGGTCCTTGATAGTTGATTCCAAAGAATCAACATTTGGGAAATTTTGGATTTTTAGGGAGAGTTCCTCCTTCTCTTTGAGAAGTTGTTCTTTTTCGGAGGAAAGTTTTTTGAAATTCTTTTTCAAAGAAACAAATTTTAGAAGAATGTTCATGAAAACCATTTTCTAATTGGTCTCTAGCATGTTGGAGTTCTTCATATGATAAATGATTAAAAGAATTTGAAGATGAGGACGAGGATGAGGAATCAGAAGAATTTACCTCGTGAAATGCCATTAGGCATTTTGTACCTTGGTCGCTCGAGGAGGAGGAGGAGGAGGATGAGGAGGTGTCACTCCATGTCGCCTTGAGGACCTTTTTCTTTCCTTTTTCCTTAGGCGTGGCCCGATTTTTGTTGAGTGGGAAATCGGGCTTGTAATGCCCTTTTTGGCCGCACCCGTAGCATTTTACCTTGGGCTCTGATCTTTTGTGAGGTTCTTGCTTTCGATGCTTGCGGGATTTCTTCTTCTTGTGCTTCTTCATAAACTTGTGCATTTGGCGGGCGAGATTCTCCATTTCCGAGTCGCTGCTTGATGATGAAGAAGATGAAGATGATGAGGAGGAGGAGGAGCTTACTTCTTTTTGTACCTTGAGGGCGATGTTCTTTGGTGTCTTGATTGGTGTTCCCTCCTTTTGAGCTTGCCTCCTCATCGTGATCTCGTACGTCATTAGGGATCCGATGAGCTCTTCGACCGGCATGTTCTTTACATCCTTAGCTTCTTGGATAGCCGTCACCTTAGGTTCCCATGAGCTCGGAAGGACCCATAGAATCTTCTTGACCATTGCTTCAGCTGAAACATCATCACCAAGAGATTTTCTACCATTGCAAATGTCAGTGAAGCGTGTAAACATTTTAGAAATAGACTCATTTGGATGCATGGAAAATCTTTCAAAATCTTGTCTATACATGTCTAACCGAGTATCCTTAACTTTGTTAGTGCCCTCATGGGTCACTTCCAATAGTTTCCAAATTTCATGAGATGAGGTGCAAGTGGAAAATCGGTTGAACTCATTTCGGTCAAGGCCGCAATGTAGAGCGTTCATGGCTTTTCCATCAAGCTCAAAGTTTCTAATATCGGCGGGGGTCCATTTGGATTCGTCGGGGGAAGACAAAGAATAACCTTTCATGACAATTTTGTAAATAGGATATCCTATGCTTCTTAAAAAAGTGGTCATGAGTGTTTTCCAATAAGTGTAGTCGGTCCCATCAAAAAATGGAGCCCGACCCAAAGAATAGCCTTCGGGGGCGAAGGAGGTAGATGCCATCAAAAAGGATCTTTAATTTGAAATCGGTTTATGGAATTATTCAAATACTCCCTCTGATACCAATTGTTAGACGGAGAAAAACGGGAAGGATGGCAAGAGGGGGGGTGAATTGCCTTTTAAAAAATGATTAACAATTTAAAATCAAAGTTGAAAATGCAGCGGAAATAAAGAGGCAAGACACAAGAATTGATAACGGAGTTCGGCCAAAAACCCGGCCTATGTCTCCGCTCCTAACTCAACCGTTGAGAGATTCCTACCACTTGCTTTTCAATGGTTTAGCAAAGAAACCCACTAGGCTTTGAGGTAGCACTAGGACCTATTACAGCTTGCTTTTTTTGGATGAGCAAGAACCCACTTACTTTTAATGGTTGAGTAAGAACCCACTAGCCTTTTTAACGGGTGAAGGCTAGCTCACCGGTGACTCAAGCCTTTTAAAAGGAAAGGCTTGACTAACCTCTTCACACCTTGAAGGTGGTGTGAGAACCGAAAGAAGGGAGAATGAGAGAATTGGGAGTGTGTAGACACAAACTCAAATTTAAGCTCAAAATGAATAAAACAATAAAAACCGTATTTGGAGAAGCCTTGGGCGCCAATGGATTATTGGAGTTGAAGACGTGCACTCCCAAGCTTCTTTGGTGATGCTCCTTGGATGTGGAATTGAGTTGGAGCTATTGGGGTTCCCTTGGAGGAATGCGCCGGAGGTACGCCAAATGATCAACAAGGTGTCAGTGGGCTTCCGTATAGTTCCGGTGGGTGTCTGGGGCTTCCTTGGCCTTTATTTATAGGCATGGAACCCTTGGGGTGTCCTCGGAGCCGTTGTAAAGGGCCTCGGAGCCGTTGGAGGCCAAAAGGGAGTTGACTGGTCAAAGCCAACGGCTAGTTTGACTGGGCTACCGGCCGGCCGGTGCAGGGCCACCGGCTGGCCGGTGCCTTGGATGTTGAGAAGGCCTTCTGCCCAGGCAGCACCGGCTGACCGGTGACAGAGCCACCGACTGGCCAGTGGTGAGGCAGTACCCATCACTGTTGCATCAGGTTGCCACGGGCTGGCCGGTGACAGAGCCACCGGCTGACCGGTGGAACCTGGCAGTGGGCAATGCCTCTGCCAGGTCCACCGGCAGGCAGGTGCTATCACACCGGTTGGCCGGTGGACTGAATTTCAGTCCACTTGATGTGCTTCATGGCCCATTTCCTTTGCAATCTTTTGCCTATAAAACAAAAACACTTAAAACAATGTTAGATAAATAAGAAAGTGATTGTGATCATGAAAATTAAACCACGAGGGGATACGAGAGGTACAACAGGCTTATCTATGATTATAATGAGATTGAGTTATCATCGGGTGCGAGTTAGGGCATCAATAATTGAACAAACAACATTCTATAGTGTGTTTGGAATGTATGATTACCATGTTATGTCATTCGGTCTTATGAACATGCCTTCCATTTTTATGGATATGATGAATAGGGTGCTCCACCCTTATTTAAATTATTTTTTCATGGTCTTTGTTGAAAACATCTTCCTGTATTGTCACACTCGTAGAGACAAAGCCAAACATATTGCGATTGTTCTATGTACACTATGAGAGAATCATCTTTATGCCAAGCATGATATGTGCCACTTTTGGATTGATAATTTTCACTTCATGGGTCTTATTATCATAGAATTAGTAGAATCAATTGACCAAGAAAATGATAGTTCTATAGTGTTCTGGGTGAATCACAAAAATATGTCTGATATAAAATGATTCAAGTGGGTGGATGGATATTACAATAATTTCATGTATGACTTTTCCCTCATTTCATCACTACATACTGGTCTTACAAATAAGGCTATAAAGATCATATGGTCAGAAGAATGTGAGAAAGTCATTCCAGAGATACAAGGAAGACTTTTTTCAGCACCTATATTTATTCTTCCCAAGCCAGGTGTTGGTTGTACAATCTTATTTTATGTATTATACATTATTCTAGGAGTAGTGAGTATGCAGGAAGACAAACTCGTTGAATATGGATCTTGACGGTTGAGGCCTCATGAGTAAAATTACATGATTCCTGACCTTGAGATAATAGAATTTATATATTCCTTGCATTGATTGATACACATCCATTTAGGTGATCAGTTTTTGATGTAGTGGATATGGGTCAAATAACTTTAGTACATTGATTTTGATCTTTCCTATATTAATAGTATGGGATATGTAGTTGTCGATGCACTGATTTAAAAAACATAAACATATGCCATAATAAAACTGAGGGATTAATGTATGTTAATGGCCTCTTTTTCGAAGATGCATCTAGAGTTTCATGATAGTCACGAGTAGTCTTACCTATCATCCTTGATAGTTAAATCATCTCTAATCGAGAAGGTGAAGAGTATACAATTATCAAATTCTAAAGGGATGGTTTTCTGTGAGTGTATGTCAATAAATAACCCACCTTTGGATTGGTCTATAGATAGAGATTACATCATATGTCTTTGTGCACATATCTGGGTTGCTACAGATATTAGAGAGGATTTTAGGAAAGGGTCCCATTCTTATTATTTATAATTTCATCCTTCCCTCTCCAGGATGTATTGAGATATGTGATGCTAGTATTGGTGGAATGGGATGGAAATTTATATAGAAGGCTATATCATTAGGTGTTCCACATTTCTACAAGTGAAGGCGGAGCACCAAATACCGTTGATCTTGCAACAACATCTTCTTGACAAATAATAGAATTTGGAACATGTATCCATTTATTTCGTAGTCACATTACCTAGGTCATAATGGGGTATAGATTCTATGTGGGTATTCCTTGACTGAGTAATGAAATCATCCTACATCATTCTTATTCAGGAGACTTTCTAATTTGACGAGCTGGGAAAATGTATGTATGTGAAATCATACGACACTATGGGGTGCTCAGTAATATCCTATCAGATAGGGATGCTCATTTTATTTCAAGGTCCTATTCGGGATTTCCAAATAAAATTGGATAATATGTTCTTCTAAAAATATCCTTACACCCCCAAACCCATAGAAAATCAGAACAGATGATACATGTTCTAGAGTATATTCATCAATCTTGTGTCCTTGATTTCAATGGATAAGGGTTAAAGAATATCCATCTTTTAATTTATGAATATAATAATAGATTTCATGAGACAATTTAGATATCTCTGTTTAGGAATTATATGGTAGGTCATCTCGTTCCCTACTCTGCTGGATAGAGGTAGGTGAGGATTCCCTACAAGGTCATAATCTAATTTAGGAGGATTTAAAAGTGGGTCAAATAATCAAGTAATGTATGAATCCTTCTTAGTATAGATACAAATTTTATGTTGATCTCCATCAATCACATCTATATTTCATGGTCAGCGATCATTTCTTCCTTCGGGTATCAACCAGGATAGGGAATAAACATTTATGAAAGCAAGGGAAGATGTCTCAAAATTTTGTAAGGCCACATGAGATTATAGAGAGAGTATCTGGTCTGTTTATATTTCCTCATAGGTATTGTGTCATGCACGGCGTATTCCACATTTCATAACATCCCCAATTTCATGCCAAACTGCCTCATAGTTTTCACCCTAAAGAAGTTGAGGTATATGTTGATGTTAACTGTGAAGAGTATCTAGTTTGCATTATTTACTGATTAACAAATCATTTACATGGATGTATTGTCTCTTGGTTATAGGTGAAATGGAAACACTATCGCATGTGGGATGAGACTTGGGAGTATGAGGCCGATGTACATGACAATTTCCATAGTTTTCCTCATAAACTGTTTCTCCGCCCAAAGAACATGTTGTCCGAGATGAGTTATTTTAAGAGGGGTGACTATACGAATCAAGTTTATCACTTAGGTATTTATCAACTAAATAATTATCTAAATATTTACATTAGACCCAATATGTATGCTTAGTGAATTAGAAGATGTTTTAGGGGTATCCGGGTCTTTTTTGGACCCCGGAAACTATCTTTTTGGGAAAACTGGCGATGTCTTATTGTTTGTGCATAGTTGGTGCATGGTTTAGCTAACCATGTAGATGGAAATATTCTGATATAACAATATCAAACTTTTTATGCATGGATTTGTAGCCTAACCTTGAATATTCCCTTTCAATCTAGGCATTCATTCCCAATTATTGCATGGTTTGTCAACCCTTACAATGGCAATTTTCTTGGAAATTATACAAATTTACCCTTAATGATAAATTAATACTCATTCTACCCCCTAATATGCTTTCATATGGGATGAAATAATTTAAATCTCAAATTGGAGCCTTTTAAGGCCAACGATAGTAATTTGAATGATCTCTAACATAT
Source organism: Viscum album (assembly GCA_963277665.1). Lineage (NCBI taxonomy): Eukaryota > Viridiplantae > Streptophyta > Magnoliopsida > Santalales > Viscaceae > Viscum > Viscum album. Next base: position 662,977,283 of record OY728151.1, on the reverse strand, counting down.
AGGATCTGATCGAGCTCTCAATCATTGCATCAGATGTGCAATAATATTTACTCGAGTTCATCTGAACCTTTATCCATCTATCGTTCTCTTGATATAGTTATCAATGTGTGTTAATTTTATATTATTTCATATATCAACTCTATTATGATCCAAATAAATGACCAATACCATATTAGGAGAGTCATACAATACTATTGTAACTCATCCCTCATGTTCGTTGATTTTTGAATTGTCATGTGGGGTCCACCGATTTCATCGAGTGTAGTAGATAGAACTTATATTCCATGCTTATAATTATTAAAACTATATGGATATTCTATTTCAATATATGTGGTTTGTTGTTGTTTGTTTCACCCACAACACCATCCATCCCATGTAGGATGTCATTCCATAATTTAATTATTATTATTTGAGATGTTCGATCCAACATTAGGTAGTGACTTAGATTGACCTTTTGAAGGAAAATATTTCTTATTTTAAATAAATTGATTAATATTGCGAATTGAAAAATTGAAATCTCCATGTATTCTCACCACTTGATCCACCAATGTTATGAGCTTCAATTGATAATTAAATGTAAAATGTAAATTGGAAAGTATAATAAGTATATGATTTGACTGGAATAATTATTAATGAACAATAGGTTCCATATCCGTATAGCCCCTTTCAGCATTAATGGAAGGTATCTGAAGGAACCATAGTTATTGAATATAATTTAAATGGAATTTAGAATGGTTTCACACTACATGGCCTAGGAACACTAATGAAAGGCTAGGCTTAGACCAAAAGGGCTTGTTCAATTATAAAGGATGTATGATAATTGACCCTATCACAATAATTAGTCGGTTTATAATGCTGAACCTGCCCTGCCTCAACCTCATGTGGAAGACTACAAGGATCCATAATTGGAACAGAAATAATGATTTCATATCTCTAGTATTATGTATTTTTATTATGTAATACTTTAATTTAATTTAATTCATATATTTCATTTTATCCTTTTTTCTTTTCTCCAAACAACCTATTTCTAACCAAAACATGATACATCATTATACATAAACCAACCCTAGGTATCTACCTTACAAGAATTCACATATGACATTGTCATTCCATATGATCATAATCTATGCATTGGATCCTGGGGGCCCTTAAAATCCAATTTCCTAGTCGGTCTCCTGAGTCTATGTCGCACACCAAGGTCTAATGGAAATGTTATCAAATTAACCAATGCATTCCTTAAAATTACTAATTATAAACTCCACACATCTGTCAATAATCAGTATATATTACCATGCTTATCAAACATGGATATTACATTATTTTATATAAATATTCAGCGCATCACATAAATACATTATTAAGGACCATAAATTTTTAGTGTCTTTTGAAAAAGATTAATAAAATATTATATCCCGGTGAAAGATCATAATAATCTCACATAATCATCTTCGCCATTATTACTTCTAAATAAAATATTAATTATTTACCAGTGAAAAGAAAAAATAAGAAATTGGTGAGGTTAGATGATTAGTAATTGTAAATTAATAATATGTTCAATCAGAACATGAACAAAAGGGTGTATAACATGATCATTACATTTGAAGATCATACCCTACATATCAAATATCATAGTATAGAATTCAATTTTATATGATATTAGTTATATATAAATAAATAATACAATCCATGAAAGAATAACATTGGAATCGAACATGAAATTGTGGAAAACGCATAGTCATATAAAAACCCTATATCAATGTGGTCTACTATGGCATTTGTATCATGTTAGGCATGGGTTAATCACCTATTTACCAACATCAGGCTTGTGATACCCACATTTGTATACTATTGTTTCGATATTCAAATGCCTTTCAGTGTACCATATTGTTTCATGCCTGGGATGTCCTCCTGTGTAAAATCTTATTTTGGTTTTTAGATGTCCTCCCATTTACCATATTATTTTGAGCATGAGATGTCCTCCCATTCATTTTTCATGTTTTGGTTTTGGGATTCCCTCCTGTGTACCATTTGAGATAATAATATTGTTATCATTTCCAAATGTATTGCAGAGAGATATAGATCCCACCCATCATAAAATGATATCATATATACAAGGAAAAAAAATAAAAAATAATAGTATAATAGCATATGAAATGATATTTTTGTCATGAACATGAAATCATATAATAACCTATTTAAAAGGAAATATGATCTATAATCATTTAATAAAAAACATATAATGTGAATGTTAAAAGGATTTCATAATCATATATCTCAAGAAAGAGAAATGGATTTCGAAAATATGAAACCCATAAATGAGAAAACGTATTCAAAAAGACCATGATATTAAGAATTAAAAATCATAGAAATAATATTTATTTAACTTTTATATCATTTCAGATAAAGGTATACGTAACATAAACATATGAAATCATAGATGAAAAATATTTTTTATATATATTTCAAAAAAAAATTTAAATTTAAATTTATTCATTGAAAAATTCATTTTAATTGATAAAAACATTTGATAGTAATTTTCCTGTAATTTTTTTTAAAAATCCAAATAATATGTGAAATCGTTTTAAAAATATTATTTCTAGTCAAATATTAAAATATGATTCAGAACAATTTAGAACACGTTTTATTGGATTAAATTGTAAACAATAAAATAATGATTGAGAAATTTTTGAAAACCATTTCCTTGATAATATCTTTTAAAAACCATTTCATAAAATATAAAAGTTTAATCATGGATTAGATGCTTCACAAAAAATATTGTCGATAAATACCTTCATGTCGTATGAGGTAAAATGATTAATCATTATTCACATTTAAAAATTATAAAAATTCATTATTCTAAATGGGACAAGAATATTCTGATGAAAATTTTTATAATTAAAAATCAAATGATAAATATTTAACGTTTTTTATAATAATAGTATAATATTCTTGGAATCCCTTTTTAGAAAACATGAACACAAATTTGTGGCCGAAAATATAGGTAAATTTTGAATTTCTCAAAAACATTTCTTGAATATATTATGTACCAAAGAGTGGAATAATGGTACCAATAACTAAATATATCTTAAATATATATAAGAGAGTAAACTTAATGGAATTTCTTTATTTATGGAACAAAAAATTTCATCCAAGGAATCATAATCATTAAAAATTTCGAAAACAATGAGATTATTTCAATAATCTATGACCACATGATTAAGTGGGATAATACCTTCCATGTAAAAAAATGAAATTATATTAATTTTAGAATATCATTAAAATAATTATATTCATTATATATATTGTAAAATTGATGTATAAACACCACTAATAAAAAAATGTTAGCAAAAAAATACATGAGTCTCAAAGAAGTCAAATTGAGATAAATATATTTTACCGATTTGGTAACTGTTGAATCATAAACCCCACTAATGAGATAAAATAAATTCGATATTAAAAACCATTTAAATTTAATTATAATAATCATCGAATACATCACCGGGTAGTATACAAACCACACAAAAGGAATGGTTTGCGAATAAAGCCAGTAACATATTGTAATAAACACTGGGATGAAATCCCCTTACATTGTGTCATTAATCTCGTTGTACTCATTCAATCCTACTGCACAATAAATATAAATTTATAATAAATATTTTAAAGAACATTATTATAATATATAATCACATATATTGATTTATTATGACATTATATCACCCTCTTGTTATCAATTTCATGTCAATGTTACATGTCGGTTAATATTCACTTTTTCACATGTGTCTTAATTAGATATATCACAATCCTTAAAAATATAATATGATATCCATAATGTAAATAAGGATATTAATACAAGTTATATACATTATATTATTATTATTATAATATATGGAACATTTTTTTAGGAAATGGAACATAATGTTAATAAAGACGGTAAGTCGTATGTATGCATGAACATTGATTCCGTTTTTTTGTATTGAATGAAACAATGTACATGAAATATATGTATATATATGTATATTTATAATTTTTATTTTCTATTTATTATATCATATATATCATATATGTTCACTAATACCATCATTAATACATTCCATATAGTGTGTGATGGAATCACGTTGCTTTCATGGGGTGTTAGTCTACAATTTATTAAATGGAATTATCATCTTTACAAAAAACGGGAAGTAAAAAAAGATATGTGTTGTAAAAGTAATTCATAAGACTAACGAAATAAAAAATTTATAGGTCTTTTATAAGGATATTGTTCTTTATAATATCCACTATGAGAGGTGGTAATCAATAAATGAGCAATCATCCTTTAGTGAGATGGTAGTTCATAGTACCCATAAATAGTATATTATTTACACATTAGATGGATGTGTTTGTAATTGTAGGTTATCCCCCATTTCCCATTTCTTTCGTCCCTCTCATGTCCCCTTCTCCCTCTTCTAGTGTTCCTCCTTTGTAGATGGTTCTCACACACATTCCCCGGCTATTCGGTGCTTTCTCTTCTCCCTCACCCTCATCATAATTTTCTCCTCCATTGGCATTGGTTAACCCTCAATTTGATGAAATTATCCTTGTTTTCTTCCACCAGTGTTTCACTTTTACTCAGGTGAAGGCACTCAGGTTTCTTTCTTCACAACAACAATTCAACTACAAGGAGTTTTTGGGGTTTCTGCGGATTCCATCAGTCACACTTTCCGTGGATCTGACCTTTTATTCCACTGTGTCACACTATATCGGTTTATGGGTAGTGTTTCTAGGTGGTTCTGGATTTGTTTGGATTAGCGGTCAACAAATCTCAAGGTGTGGTGTTTGGTTTCTTTCCCTTGTATCGTTTGTTCGTTGTTTTTCTCGTCATTTTCGTTGCTGCTGTTTGGAGCTCTCGACCTCTCAATGACTCCTCGTACCAAATGTCCGGCTTCTCCTATCTTGGTAGAAGTCAGAGCAGTGGTAACAACAGGTTTTGGGAGGTGTCATTTGGCCATTTCCACCGTCCAAGACATGGATCTTCTACACCGGTTTATGTTTTTTTATTCCACATGCTTTAGGTGATGGTTAGTCTTTTTTATTCTCAATAGTGGAATATCGATGGTTTGTTCTTTTCCATATAGCATTCATTCTTGTGTTTTTATTTGGTTATTTTTTTGTTACTGGCTGGAAGGATTTCAACACCAAGGGGAGATGTTTTGGGCATACTAGTGGTCTATGACGGTCACTAATGCATGTTGTAGTGGTAGGATGGTGAAGATAATGTGGTGCAGTGATGGTTACAACAATAGTTCTTGGTGTAGTTGGTGATGAAGTGATGCTGACTATGGGTGATGATAACAACATCTATTTCTTTGTGTTTTCCTCGATGCAGCGGCTGCACGATTTGTAGGATCAGTCACTAATGTGATGGTAACCACAGTGTTGAATCTAATTTCGATTTTATAATATGTGGACTGTTGTGAATTTTGTATGTGTCAAGGTGGTTTTGGGCATCATGTGTGGTTCCCACTTTAACCTTAATGTGGTTAATTTTAAAATACTGCAAAAATTATTTCAAGGAGTAACTACTTTTTGTTTCGGAAAAGGGCATCCTTGGATTGATTAATGACCATGGATATGATTATAAGAGGAAGGTAGGTATGATTAGATGTTTATTGGGATGATATTGGATACTCTTATGTTCTTTTATTGGTTTCAATAAGTGAGAGAGGAGGTGGGCTTTTATAGGGAAAGAAAAGGACTCAACTAGATTTTTTGAAAACTTGTTAGGTGAACAAATATTCTTTCATAACAAATGTTCTAAAAACTAAAAAAATTCAAGAATATATTGTTATTCGTAGAAATTTTTCCGGAAAAAAGGATTTGGACAAATGTATCTTTCATTGGATTTACTAATATTATGGTTCTTTCCCCAATTAATTTTAATATGAACATAATTGTTCTGAAATAATTAAATGACATTTACTAATATTATTTTTCAAAAATGAACATGATATAATTAGAATACAAATATAATAGTGATTAAAGTAGTGTATTTTTATTTTCATAAATTAAAATCACATAAGGGGAAATATTTTGATTAATTCTAATCTCACAGATGAGATGAAATAATGGGTATTAATGTAGATTTTTATTTCCCAAGTTTGTTATGTTTTTATAATCAATTACAATGTGAAAATGATTGGAATAAATTATATTTTATTAATATATTTTTAATTTATCTAATGTAACCATAAATTTTTTTATAAAATTTATCATTAATAATTATTTATAATTAAATTAAAATTTTAACTAATATGTGTTATTTTCCTCTATTCAACAAAAAATGATGTTGCTTAGGAAAATACAAAATATTAAACCTAAGATAATTTCATCACTAAAAATTAAAAAATTAAGATCAATAAATCAAATTTTATTTCTATAAGTTTCTAAAATTATTATTTTTATTCTTTACAGAAGGACATGAAAATTTTTCCCTTCAGAAAATAGTATTTTAAGATATATAATGACTTTTAAATATATATATTTTTCCGCATCAAATTATTTGGTTTATATATAAACATTATAAAATAGTATAAATTTAGTTAAAACAATTAATTTTGATATGTTTTAATGGATATGTAATAACTATATCATTTAAATAATTATAATAATAAAATTATGTTATATATGAAATATGTATTTGATGTAACGTACACAATGTCAATGTTTCTATTAACGCATTCCAAGCCACTGTTCCATGTAGCGAATGAAAAGTGTTACATGTAATGTTTTCCAATATTGTGTCATTATTTATTGTTTTAATAAAAAAATTTATGAATTTATAGTTTCACAAGAAATGAAAAATATAAAATAGATAAATGAATTTGAAACAAAAATATATTTCACAAAATCATTGGGAGCTATATTCTATTCACCTTAAATTTTTTTCCATTGAAATTTTTCATGGTTATCAATGGTTTCATACATGAATGTTTATTTCATAGAAACCTACATTATAAAAATGAATACTAAACCATTGTTAAAAAATGAAATATGGAACCATAATGATTACACAAACTAACATATAACTGGGTTTTCACAAATAATAACATAGTATTGGAGTAACCATAAGACATTGAGAAAATTATTATATATTTATTAGGATTGATTGAATTCATAAATAAAAAAGTTAAATGATTAAAAAACATTAGTTCCTCTATATCATAAATCTATGATGATTTAAAAGTCCAATTGTTAAAAAAATTAAGTTATTAAAAAAAACATTTTTTAATTATCCAGTTGTTGGGAAATACTATTATAGACCCAGGATATAAAGAAATATACATACCTGATATATTTCTATAAACAAAAATTCATTCTTTAGTTATGCTTCTAAATATATCTAATTCATCAATTTCATCAATACATGGTTGTCAAGAAATGTACACGGATTCCTAGATTGCTAAATTATACATTTAATTGATATTAATTCATATAAAGTAATGAATAATATAATAATTTTTCTACAAATATTCTTCATGAACTATGTATTTAACACATTAATCCTCAAACATTGAATGTAAAACTAGTATTTTACCATAAATAATTATTCATCCAAAATAATTATACATAACCATGACATTACGTAGGCTAGTCGTTAGTGAGAAATAGTTATCGTATATCAATCATGGTTAGAATATGAATTTCTTTTCCCAACATGATTGGTTGTCACCTTATATACATGATGTCCTTTTCTCAAAATTTGGTAATATAATATCAAAAATATTATTGAAATTATCATGTTTACTCATTATAGAAACTATAAAAGTATGATCTAAATGAAAAATAAAGAATCATAAAGAAAAAATAAACATAATATATATCATATATTAAAATATTTCCATCATAATTTCCACCATAAGAGACGGTACCAGATAATCGAATAATCATTGTTTTGTGATGTAGTAGTTCACAGTCCACAAAAACTGTATGTTATTTTCCCATTAGATGGAGGTGTGTCTAAGTTTAGTAGGAATACTTCCCAAAAAAATACCCTATATTTTGGGGAAAAATGTGGTTCTATAAAATAATTGAATAAATTTTTTTTATGGTGTTGGATAACGAAAATAAAACAGAATAACATAAGAGAAGATGTTACCTTTAAATCGGGAAACTCTCATTGGTTTGAACCAGAAAGATTTCTTGAAGTGCCTTATGACTAAAGTAAGGATTCTATGTTGTATAAAAGTATATAGGGAGATTAATTGGGTAGAGGATGGATAGGTGCTGAAATGTTGCGAATAAAACCTTTTTTACTACCAGAAGATTCAAAATCAGAATTTTGAAATTCTCCTCCATGATCAATATGAATAGTTTTCAATGGGAGGTTTTTTTCATTTTTAACTTGGGCTCTAAAACATTTAAAATAAGAAAAATCTTCAGACTTCTTTGTTAGAAAATAGACCCATGTAAATCTAGTGTAATCATCAACTATTACAAAAACATAATATTTGCCTCTAATGCTTCCAGTTTGTGTTGGACCAAAATGATCCATGTGCACCAACTATAATGCATCAGTTGTTGAGACTTCACCGATTGATTTAAAACTAGATTTATGTTTCTTTCCATACTGACAAGGATCACAAACTTTAGAAGAATCAAATATAAGCTCTGGTAGATCCTTAACTAGTTTCTTCTTAGAGAGTTTACATAAGTTTCAAAGGTTACAGTGACCTAGTCTTCTATGCCACAACCAAGTATTATCTTCCATTTCACTTAGGAAAGTAAAGTCTTGGCTCTTAAGGTCTTCTATGTTTAAAGTGTATACATTCTCTATCCTATTGGCAGAGAGAATAAAATATTCTATGGAATTTTGAACTAAGCCTTTATCATTCCTAAAATTCACTAGTTATACTTCATCACATATATGACTTATTCTAGTGATATTGTGCTTAAGACCCTTTACAAACAAAACATTTGAAATCAACGTTTTACCAAGAAGAACAATATTAACTATACCAACAATTTCTCCCTGAGCATTATCTCCGAAATTTACTTTTCCACATTTCATCTTGATAATCTTTTTAAAATAGTTTTTGTTACCAGTCATATGCTGGGAACTCCACTCTCCATATACCAAGTGTTGTTGGTACTTTGTTTATCTTCATGAAAATAACAGAAGAATTAGACTTTCGGAAACCAAACATGTTTGGATCTGAGAATTTCAAATAACAAAATTTTGGGTATCCACATTTTTTTAGAGATGTGTGCATTATGAAACCCATGAGATTGAACTCTATTTAAAGAACAATTTTTCTTCCAATGCCCACCACATTAACACTTAGTCCAAAAAGGGGCATTAGTAGGAACAAAATAGTTGATTTTAAAACTATTTTTTGGTGAGTATAACCTACTTCAGTAGTGTTTCCTTTAGGTTTAATTTTAGAATACATCTTGTCAAAATTTTCCTTCCCAGTGGTAAATTTTACGTGGAGCTTTTTAAGGCAAAAAATTTTGGATTTCAGTCTATTGACTAAATTCCTAGACTCAGGAATCATTTCCTTAGAATTAGGTTTTTCCTCAAAAATTTTTATCTATAAAATAGAATTCTTAAGATCTTTAGAAAGTTCTTCCTTATCAGAATTTTCTTTCTCAAGTTCTTTAGAATGTTTTTCTAAAAGCACATATTTATCTTTATGATCTCTAGAAAGATCTGAAATCTCTTTTGTAAAAACTTCTTCCAAAGTATTTTCCTTGTCTATCTTCTTATAAATTTTACAATTTTATGCGTCATCTAACATGGAAAATCTAGATACTTCTTCATGTAAAGGTTCTTCATTTTCTGAGGATGATGTGTCTTCATTAGAAGTACTTTTTTACATATAGTAATTTTGGACAAGAGATAAATTTGTTAAAGCCTCGGTAGAGCATACGTTGGCCATAAGACATGTATGTGGAAAAGAAGTATCAGCAATGAATCCTATATTCTTCTGAGCTGATGAATCATATTCAGAAGATTCACTTTAAAAAGAATCTCCACATCTATCACTCTAATTATCATTAGCTTTAAGACTTTTCATGTAATTTGATCGATAGAACTTCTTCTTATTTCTTTTTGAATTTCTTTCCTTCTTTTATTTCCTTTTCAACAATGGGTAATCAAGTCTGATGTGGCCTGTTCTTTTACATTTGTATCATGTGACTTATCCAACTTTCTTGTCTCTTTAGTCTTTCTTCTTATACTTATTCTGATAATTGTTTTCAGAAACAATCTTGTTCATTCTCCGAGAATGATTAGCTAACTCATTCTCTGACTTTTCTGTGTCACTAGAGTCTTCCAGAATAACAACCTTCTTAGTTTGCGATCTATTTACTCTTTCTGGGGTCTTGGATTTCTTGTGTTTAGCAGTGTTTTTAAAACAAACTCCTCCATTCCCATTATTCTTCTTGATATTGTCAGCATCCATTTTTATTCTCATTTCATGCTGAAGAAGAGTTCCAAACAGATCATCTAATGAGATTTGTGTGACTTTCCAATTTTCATCAATGGCTGTCCTCTTGGACTCCAACTCATTTGGCATAATTCCGATGTTCTTGTCTACAAGAGCTTCATCATCCAAACCTTTTTATCCGATGGATTGTAAGAAATTCATGATAGTCAAAAATCTTTGATGTACTTTTCTTATAGGTTCTCCATAAGGATAATTGAAACCATGATACTCAGCTCTCAACATTTCTCTTCTTGTCTCAATTACTTTGGAGGTTCCGAAGTGAGTAACTTTGAATTTCTTCTATATAGAAATAGCTACTTAATAAGATGAAATTTGGCTATATATGTTTTTTGTCATTGAACAGAGTAGAGTATTGTGTACCTTATAATTCAATTGATAATGATGCTTCTCTTGAATTGTGAAAGTACTCACTTCCTTGTCCGGAATTTGATATCGACTAGTAAGAATAATGAAATTTTCTACTCCAGTGTAGATAATGAAATTATTCATTCTATCTCTCCAATATTTATAGTCATTTCCATCAAAAATAGGAGGTCTGGTAGGATTTAGATTGTCTATGGATCCAAAATTTAAACCTTCCATTCTTAATATAACCATTGTCACACAAACATGTTAGCAACAAGAGTTCGTAATGAATGAAAATATATGAATCTGAAAAAATATGAGTCCAAGAAATTAACTCCTGAAATTATATGCACAAAAAATATAGAACGTTAGTAGATGTAAGCAAAAGATGAATCCGAAATTCATGAGTCCTAAAAACTGAATCCGAAATATCTATTTCGAGAAAGAATATGAAAATATCTCTTAGAAATTTAATTGTGAGATTTAATCTGATTGAACTAACCCTTAGGGTTTTAGTTAACCACCTCTGATACCAATTGTATGATTGAAATAACAATGTAGATGCTCAATATACAAGAGGGGGGTGGGGTGAATTGTACACTTTAAAAATTTCCTTAAACAATGAAAGATATAAGTTTAAAAAAGTTATACTATAAAAATTCACAACACCTCTAACACCAATTGGAAAATTTGAACAAGGTATGAAGTTATAAACATCATGTTCCACAGTCTTGCATAAAACTGGAAAGGGATTCTGAAAAACAGTTTCCAGAAATATTATTCCGGAATACTGAAACTTAACCAAAGCATACAATATGGGATTCTACCTTAAAGCATATAGAATCTAAATGAATCAGAGTATAATTTTATGGAAATATAATAAGGTTATACATTCCTTAAAATAAAAAATTCAGCATAAAAACTTGTAACAAAAACAAGTAACAAGATATAGATCATTTAACCCAAAGAGAAGGCTATCCAACAACCTTGTATAAATGTCCCTTGATTTATATGTTCAAGAAAGTCTGTCATATCCACCCCTAGGTAAGCCCTCGATACGAAGATCAGATTCTTTGTATTGCTATACCTGGAAGCCCTCAACTTCAAGGTAGTTGGAACCTCTGTCTTCCTCAGCAAAGAAGCCCTCAACTTCAAGGTGTTGGAACCTCTATCTTCCTATCCCCAGAAGCCCTCGAATGTAATCACCAACATTCATAGTTGCACGAAGCAAGTCTGCAGAAGGAAAAGTTTGAAAAAGCTGTTCAAACTTTATACATGAACCTTGAGAGTTGATAAGAGCATATCTCTTTAGAAATCACTTCAAACAGCATGTATGCACCAATGTCAAAGTTGTCAAAGTTGTTTCTTCTTTTCAAATGAGCTTCTATTTATAGGCGAATATCCAATGGTCGGCTCTACCCTCCAACAATCAAATTTTCCTTAAAATTTGGAGGGACTTGTACACGTGTAACTCAACCAAAGGTTAATTAGAAAAAGAATGGATGATATCGTTTTATAACAAATCAAGTGTAACTGAAGGAACACCATCATTTTATAATGAAATGAGTGTAAGCATAAGAAAAACAGAAATTCGGAATGTAAGAAAATAAAATTCCGGAGTCTATCCAAAATGGAATTCGGTGTCTATAATAAATGTATATTCGGATTTTATTTTATATGAATTCCAAACCTAAATACTGTGGAAATCCAGAGACTGAATTTCTAAGTAAATTTGGAATCTGGTTTCACCAGTGTTCAGAATGTGAACTTACAGAGTTCGGAGTCAAACTTGTAGAAGTTCGGAGACAAAATAGATATAAGTTCTGATTCGAACTAATAAATGTTCGGAGTAGAACTCATAAAAGTTCATAGTCGAACTAGTAAATTTTCGGAGTCGTACCAATAGAAGTTCGGAGTCGAACTAAAAAAAGATCAGAGTCGAACTAATAAATTTTCAGAGTCGAACATATAAAATATCGGAGTTGAACTAATAAAAGTTCGGAGTCAAACTAGTAAAAGATCAGAGTCGAACTAGTAAAAGTTCGGAGTCAAACTAGTAAATGTTCAGAGTCGAACAAGTAAAAGATCGGAGTGGAACTTATAGAAGTTCGGATTCCATAATTCGGAGTTGAACTTTGTTATAGATCATATCTAGAATTTGGAATGGAATTTTATTAGAGTTCTTCTCCCGAATTTGTAGTGGAACTTTAATAGAGTTCATATCTAGAATTCGGAGTTGAACATTATTAGAATTTGTATCCTTAATTCGTAATGGATCTTTATTACAGTTCGTTTCCATAATTCGGAGTGCAAGATTATTAGAGTTCGTATCCAGAATTCAGATCCTGAAACAGAATGCTTCATAGCTAATCATTATATGATTCTGGGGTTTTAATATGAATCTGATTTTACACTGATGAAAAATATTGAAATGTGTAAGGAAATCTAGGTTAGTGTAAAATTACTTATATAAGTAAAATATAGATTTGCTTTTGTATAAGGTGTTTGTGATTTTCAAAACATGATGGAATGGAAAAGTCATAAGGAAAACCTTGTTGACTCAAAAAACACAACAGAGTACACACGAGAAAGTAAACACTAAGTAAAAAAGATCAATAGAGTGTGCTGGAATGTAAATGGGCCAGTATACAAACCCAACTGAAAATTAAATTATAATTGGAAAGCTAGTACAACAGAATTAATGTAAAATAGCAAGCACTAAGTCATCCTCCCAGAATCCCACCTGAAGGGTGGGTACAAATGGTCTCCTCATCACCTCAGGTCCGGTCATCCGCTCTGTGTACGTCAAGCCCAGTGGTCCACATCTGAGTACCATCCATTTTCACAAGTCCACACCTCGATCAGTGTTGTTTTTCGTCTGCATCCAACACAACCTAGTGCGGGAAAATCCCGTGCATGAGTGAGTATACAATACTCATTAGGGACTGCGATACCCTTGAATGTCTCCCAGAATCCACGAATGAAAAACCACTGTAGTGAGACACAATAATGAAGTATCAACCAATCCTATTTAGGTATATGCTCATAAATATACCTAAGTTATCAATCACTGTTCATCTCAAACTCTCGAGCTGAGGCACAACACAGTCCACACAAGAAAGTAGTCAACCACATCGATGATAATGATTGTGATTCAAGACTCAACTCACACAAGGTACACACAACATAAATAGAGTAAGAGATGATTTGTTGTAGCCGATGAATCATCTTTCACTTTTGAACGGAAGATACCCACAGAAACCTAAAAAAATAGTATGTCATTGTTATCGAACCCATGGAGGACTCAGTCCAGTCTCTTTGCTGTCGAACCCACAGAGGATTCAGTCCAGTCTCGTTGTTGTTGAACCCACGAAGGATTCAGTCTATTCTCGTGGATGTCGAACCCACATAAGATTTAGTCCAGTCTCATTGTAGTCAAACCCACGGAGGATTCAGTCTAGTCTCGTTGTTGTTGAACCCACAGAGGATTCAGTCCATTCTCGTTTCTGTCACAGCCAGCTCTAGGGTTCTCGCACACTGCACGCTCGAATCTGAGAGGGTCCGCTCATCGAGAAAAGGTATCGGTACATAAACTATCATAAATTCTTGAGTTGATGTATCCCAATGTTTTGTCTCATCATAAGGAACTGAACGCGATAGACGGCGCGTCAATTGGATGCCCGGTCTGAGAGTTATTTGCTTTTCTGTTCTAGGATCCCGGTTGGATTTCGCGTATAATACAACACGACCATACTCCAATCTCATCCAAATCCCATGTGGAGTATTCAAAAAGGTCCGTCTCATAAAAATTAAACCAACATAGTTGACAAAACATCAATCGGACTTCTGATCCTTAAGTTATAAGTGTTTCTGCTCCGAGGGCACTGTTAGTTTCGAGACCGACCCAACCGGGCCATACACAAATTTATCCAAAACCTTGAGTGAAATATACCAAAACGACATTCTTAATCCAAGGAATCCTATTCACCTGATGGTGAATTGATCAGAGGTCCTTAGCACATGCTATGGCTGAAATACTAAAATAGGTCCGAAGAGGGGGGGTTTGGGTCTGGTCCGATCTGCCCCAACCTGCCATAGGTCGGCCCGAACTGGGTCAACCCGACCCGGGTCCGGGTTTGGCCCAGTTGGGGGTGGCCCTACCCGATGGCCGCGGCCAGGCCTAGCTGGCGCTGCCGTGCCTGGCTGGCGCGGCCCGGCTCGGCCAGCTGGACGAGCAAAACGGGGGGGGGGGAATCGTGATTTCTCCTAAATAGCGACACCGAGTAGCGCCGCCCCTCATTCCTGACTAGTCTCTTCTGGAATGAGCATCCCGTGTGGGTGGGCCTTTGTTTCCCCCAGCGTGGCGCCAGGAGGGCACCGTGGGGTCTTCCCAGCTAGGTCGGCCGCATGCCGGCTGGTTCGTCCACCGAGTGGCCCACGGAAGCGGGCCACGTCTCTTCCATAGCGCGTTTCCAAGAAGGCACCGCATGGTCTTCCTAGCTTAACCAGCAGCCTGTCGGACGGTTCGTCAACCAAAGCGGCCCACGGTGCATGGGCAGTGGTCCTCCGCAGCGCGGCGCCACGTGGCGCCGCGGTCCTCCGCAGCACGGTGCCACATCGTGCCCCGGTCCTCCTATCCGGCCGGCTATGACCAGCCGGTTCTTCTTTGGCCAAGAAGCCCGGTTGCAGACTGTGGTCTTCCCCTCTCTGTGTTCCACCCAGTGTCGCGGTCCTCAAATGGGCTGGTTCATGGTCACCGTTGCAGCCACCGCCGCGGTCGTCGTCGCCTCTTCCATCTCCACCTCCAACGCGAATATAAACAAGGATTAATGGACGGTTGTCGGGCCGTGTTCATTCATCCCATTCCCTTATCTTTAGGCGGTATCAAATGTCCATGTAATATCACTTGCATTCAAAAAGAACAAAGTTATAATTTATTCAGATTAAATTATACAAACCCTATACCTCGTAATTGAAGTCGCACGTCGAAGAGCCGCGGAAGACGAGTGTCGCGGTAGTCGGGCATCATAGAAGACGATGTCGTGGAGAATGGTGTCGCCCCATCAACGTTGGAGGAAGATTCGTTGTCGTGATGCTGAAAAAGAATCCGAGGACGATTTAGTTTACATGATGTTGAGGTGAATCCGAAGAGGAAGCTTCGTTTGAAGAAGTCCTCTGCATTCTTCGTCGGAGATGTTTTTCGTTGAAGAACTATGTTCTTCGTTGAATAAAAATGTTCTTCGTCGAGAGAGGAACACCTTTCTTCAGGTTCTTTTGAGATTTCCCCCACCAAAATATTTTCCAAGACACTATTATAATAAGGCATCCACAGTTCTAATATAATTTCTATGCAATTCATATTGATTCAAAAGAGGTTACAAATAATTAATGAAGTTATTAATTAGATGGGTTGGCATAATAAATGGCTGGTAGGTGGAGAGACTCCACCACAATAAATGAGAGGTGAGGTCAAATTAAATAATAGGGAGTTAATGGGGAGTTTAAGGGAGTTGATGGGAGGTGAAAGGGTTTGGGTTTGTGTGGGCCCCACCACACTAAATCATCTCATCTGAGGTTATGTGGGTTGTGGGCCCCACCCCAAAATTCTTCTTGGAGGGAATAACCACAACATAAAATAAATTTGGTTATCACCAAAATTTTATTTAATTTAAGATAAATCCCCAAATTATACCTTTCAACCAGCATAAAACGTTACGGTGGTAATGTTCCCCATAAGTGAATACCGGCAATGAGAGTGCATCGGTGTCCTCATATTTCAATTCCGAGCACTGGTTCAAAAGATAGAAAATCCCGTGCATAAGTTTACTAAACCTACCCTGACAACACTTCAGAAATTGATTATGGGCACACCAGGCCTCAGAATCAGGCGCCGTCAAAAACTGCAGACTCGTATAATTCAAATGAATTATGAAAAAACATTTCCTTGAAAATTCCAGGTCATTAAATTACCCCCACCTTAGGTCATTGCATCCTCGTAAAGCTACAACATACAGTAGGGAAACAAAAGATCATACTGAGCATGCATCTGAGCCTCCCACTCCCAAGTGCTATCCTGGAGGTTCTCGTGTTGCCAGCGAATGTGCACAAGAGGAATCGGCCCTCCATGTAGGACCCTCTCTTGTCGATCATCGATCTCCACCAGAACCTCCTTGAATGTCTCACAGTCATCAATGTACATCTAACCTTGGTCAATTATGTGGGGCGAGTCATGTACACATCTCTTATGCTGAGATATGTGGAAGACGTCATGCACCAGGTGAGGCTGAGGTTGAAGTGTCAGGAAGTAAGCCACCTCGCCTACTCTGCTGGGGACCTTCAAAGACCCGATGAAACTCAAAGTTAACTTTCCGCCCAGGTCAAATCTCAGTAGACGTCGTCGAAGTGAGACGTGTAGGAAAACATGGTCACCATCATCAAACATTAGTGGTATACATCTCATATCATCATAAGACTTTTGTCTTCTATGTGCAGTCTTCATCCGCTCCTAGATGATCTTCACCTTCTCCTTCGTAGCCTGAACCATCTCTGGTACTACAAGTGCTGACACCCCAAGTTCAGTCTATCAAAAAGGTGACCTACAAGGTCAGCCGTACAATGCCTCGTATGGTGACATCCCGATGGTGGAGTGGAAGCTGTTGTTGTCCGCAAACTCCACCAAGGGTAGGTGATCCTCCTAGCTACGACCGAAGTAAAGGAAACATGCACGGAGCATGTCCTCGATAGTCTTAATGGCCCCCTCCATCTGGTCGTCCATTTGAGGATTGAAGGTGGATCTCAAACAAAGCTGTGTCCCAAAAGCCTCATGTAACCCTTTCCATTGACGGGAAGGGAAACAAGCATCTTCATCAGAGTTGATAGTCGATGGAACACCATGATGCCGAACAATCTCATGAATGTAGAGGCATCCCAGGCTCTCTACTGAGCCCTGCACTCTTATTGGTATGAATTAGGCCAACTTGGTGAGTCAGTCTACGATCACCCTGATAGAGTCATGTCCTCTAGATGTATGTGGAATCCCCATCACGAAATCCATTGAAATCTAGTCCCACTACCACTCTGGGACCTCTAAGGGATGTACCAAGCCTGCTGGTACTTGATTCTCCGCCTTCACTTTCTGACATGTGAGGCATTGTGAAACGAACTCTGCTGCAGATTTCATCATACCTAGCCACCAGTGTAGTCGTCTGAGGTCCTGATACATCTTCTTCACTCCTGGATGTACCTATAGAGGGGAATTGTAAAACTCCCTCAACAACTCCTCCATTAACCTCAAGATGGGCGCACTATTAAACCTCTACCTCAGCTCCTGAAAGCTCTTCTAGCATCACTCTGACCACACAAAGGGCTTCCCAGTCTTCATTAATGCTGAAAGTGGTGCTGCATCACTTGAGAAGTCTGGCACATTTGTATGTCTTGCTGACTCCTGAGTGATCAACTGCACCCACATATGCATGATTTCATCCGGTGCTTCTTGGGGTTTTCTTTTTCCAATACCAAGGAAAACTCATACCAACTTTGTTGTTAAACCACTACCTTTTAGCCTAATAAAATCAATCTATGTATTAGTTCTGGTTTCCCTGTCAATACCCATACATACGTTATAAGTCCTCGACACTTCCACCAAGAGGTTCCAACTGAAACTCTCACATCAAGGGTCAAATCACACCATCGGTGTATGTAGGATTATCGAGTCTCCTCAGAAAAGTATCTTTAGACGTGAGGATCAAGTCAACGACATAACCGGAAATTCTAGGTCTGGGACAAGATTCGTTGAAGGAAGGCATGATTGGTACATATGTCTATTGATACGGAAGCTGTTACTAGACACAAACTGTACCTCAAATAATTCTTAGAGCCCTTGGGTCACACACCTTGATTGAATGTAGCTACTCTCTTCCCCTGACCTCCTACTCCATGAGCCTAGCGGGTTCTACAAAGACGGGTGGTTGTAACATGTTGAAATGTTCACCACCTCATGCTTCTCTCCTAGCTATACTTCCATGTCTTCTTCCTTGTATTTTGATATATCATTAACACTTAATCTTCTCGAAACATTTTACACGCTTAGTTATCTAAGAATAATTCTAGTTTCATGCTTTCCAACTGTAAACATTGACTCATTGTATCAACTAAGCAAATGAACATTCAATCACAACGTTCTCTCTATCACCCTAACATAAGTAGGACTACCTTGAAGAACAATTATTGTCTCTGGTGACCTTAAACACACCTCTCTCAGATGTTTGATCTCTAAATCACTATTCGCTATGTATTCATCAAGTAACATGAATGGCTGGTATCCCTCAATGAGTACCCAACTACCGACACGTCGTCCTGCTGAAGCAGTATAAGCTCTAGAAAACACTAATCCACCGCTTCAAGCCAGTCCTCAGCCGCCTGTGGGTCGGGCTCACCTCGTAACATGAGAGATATCCGGTGCTAAAAAAACATGTAAGGCAGTAATCCTACAAGTTTCCTCTACTGGTACCGTCGTTAGTGTCTTTCGACCAACATGCAGTGATATAGTTAGCACACTTCCTAATGACAACATCTCAGAAAATTGTCTATGTACCGAAACATCATCATTATGCGGACCATCCTCATGGTCACTCGCTGAAAAATACTAGTAGGTATGATCAACATCTACTCTACTTGCATCTCAACTATGTGAAAAACTCTAGTAGTTGCCTCCATCCAATCCTCTACTGCCCAAAGGGTGATGGTGCTTCTAGTACACCACCCGAAGGTGCCAACATAGTAAGAGAGCCATGCACTAGAGCCCCTTCACTCGGTGTGCCGTCATCGTGTACTCTCTCTCAAAAACCATAGCTGGCTGTCTTCGTAATGGCATACTGATAAGGAACGGGTGCGCCATGATAATAAAGTTAAAACTGATTAGCTGACATAAAGAGACCACAAAGGAAACTCTTGAAACACAAATGCAATCAGTGTTTTTATGCACTAAGTCCGAAATCATAGGTCAGGGTCCTGGTGTAAGGATACGTCGGCCGACGCACCAACACTAGACTCCCTAGACTACAAACCATACTCAAAACTCTTAACATTATTGCTTATCAGAAAAGAAAGATAATATTCATATGTTCTGTGGTAGAACTGAATCCTATGATACCAATTTGTCACGACCCGTCCTCCAGACCCGTGTCGTGACTACCCCAATCGCACCATCTATAGGCCAGGGGCAGGAAACTAGCACCAAATGCATAAATACCAAAGTTGGAAAGGAATTTCCCTTATAAAAGTAAACAAACACAATATAGTACGCAGGAGGAAGTAAACATTAATTAAAATTGAATAAAATAGAGTGTGATGGAATGTAAATGGGCCAGTATACAAACCCAACTATAAAGTACAATACAACTGAAATTCTAGTACAACAGCAGTAATGTAAAATAGAAACCACTGAGTCGTCCTTCGGAAATCCCATTTGAATGGTGCATAAATATGGCCTCCTCAGTACCTCAGGTCTGGATGTTCTCTCTTTATACGTCTAGCCAAGTGGTCCACCACTAGGTACCGTCCATATCCACATGTCTCTACCTCGATCATTTTTTTCCATTATCTTTATCCAACGCAGCATAGTGCGGGCAATGATCGTGCAGGGGTGAGTATACAATACTCAGTAGGGACCCCGAGACCCCTTAAGGTCTCCCAGGATCCACAAAGGATAAATAATTTAAATGAGATACAATCACGAAGTATCAACCAACCCTACATAGGTATTTTCCCATGAATATACCTATGTTATCAATCACTGTTCGCCTCCAACTCTCGAGCCCAAACACAACCCAGTCCACACGAGAAAGAAGTCAATCACATCAATGATAATGATTGAGTGTCAATACTCAACTCACACCAGGTATTCACAACATAAATAGAGTAAAAGAAGATTAGTTGTAGCTAATAAATCATCTTTCGCTGTCGAATTGCTGATACCCACCGAAACCTAAAACAACAGTATGTCGTTGCTGTCGAACCCACAGAGGATTCAGTCCAGTCTCGTTGCTGTCGTAACCACGAAGGATTTAGTCCAGTCTCGTTGTTGTCGAACCCATAGAGGGTTCATTCGGGTCTCGTTGCTATCGATCCCACAAATGATTCAGTTCAGTCTCCTTGCTGTTGAACCCACGGAGGATTCAGTCCAGTGTCGTTATTGTCGAACCCACAGAGGATTCAGTCTAGTCTCATTGCTATCGCAGCCAACTCTAGTGTTCCTACACACTGCACCCTCTAATCTGGGTGGGTAAGATCCTCGAGCAACGGGTTCAATAAATAAACTATCAAAAAGTCCTGAGTTGATGTATCCCGATTTTTCTTCTCATCATAAGAAACCCAATGCGACAGACAACACGTCAATCAGACGCCTGGTATGAGAGTTATTATCTTTTCCGTTCCAGGGGCCCGGATGGATTTTGCATACAATCCAACCTGGCCATAATCTAATCTCATCCTAATTTCATGTGGAGTATTCCAAAAGGACCGTCTCATCAAGAGTAAACCAA
The DNA here is from genome assembly GCA_963277665.1 of Viscum album. NCBI lineage: Eukaryota > Viridiplantae > Streptophyta > Magnoliopsida > Santalales > Viscaceae > Viscum > Viscum album. The sequence continues at coordinate 662,955,910 of OY728151.1, read as the reverse complement.
CATAGTTGATGGCATGTCAATCAGACGTCTGATACTTATGTTATAAGCATTTGCGCTCCAAGGGCCAGGTTGGTTTTGTGTCTGAACCAACCCGGACATAACCAATCTATGCCAAAACCATGAGTGTTATATATCGAAACGATCTTCTCAATCGAAGGAATCTGACGCAACTAACGGTGTGTCGATCGGAGGTCTGTAGCTCATGTTATGGGTCAAATACTAAAATGGGTCCGAAGAGAGGGGTTTGGTTCCTGTCCGATCCGGCCCAACCTGACATAGGTAGACCCGACCCGGGTACGGGTCCGGCCCTGCGGGGAATGGCCCGGCCTGGCGGGGAATGGACCAACCTGGCCGGCATGGCCCGACCCGGCTGGAACTGCCCAGCATGGCTGGCGCGGCCCGGCTCGGCTGGGCGCGGAGCAGCCTGCTGGAAGAGCAAAACGGGGGGTGCGACCCCCAGTTTTTCTGAAATGGCGGCACCGAGAAGCGCCACCCCTCCTTCCCGGCATGCCAAAGATGGCCAGTCTCCTCCGGCATGAGCGGCCCACATGGGTGGGATGCTCTTTCCCCCATCGTGGTGCCAGGAGGCCGCTGCGGGGTGTTCCCAGCCCGGCCTGCCGCCTGCCGGCCAGTTCGTCTACTGAGCCGTCCACAGAAGCATGCTGCCCCTCTTCCGCAGCACGGCACCAAGAAGGCGTCGTAGTGTCTTAACATCCTAGGTGGCCACCTGACGACCAGTTCAATGCTGAAGCAGCTCGCGGAGTGTGGGCTGCTGTCCTCCACAGCACGACACCACATGGCGCCGTCGTCTTCTTGTCCGGCCAGCTATGGACGAACGCTTATTCATCAGCTGAGTGGCACAGTTACGGGCCACAGTATTCCCCTCTCCGTGTGGCATCCGGTGTCGTGGTCCTCTAACAGGCAGGTACATGGATGATGTTTCCGCCACCGCCCTTATTGACGTCGCCTCTTCCATCTCTGCCTACAACGTTAATATAAACAAGGATTAACAGAGGGTTGTTGGGCTGTGTTCATTCGGCCCTCGCCCTCTGCGTTAGGTAGTATCAAATGGCCATAGACGATCACTTTCATTAAAAAAGAACGAAGGTATAATTTTTTCAGATTAAAGTATACAAACCCCCTACCTCGTAATTAACGTCGCACGTCGATGAGCCGCGGAAGACGAGCGTCGCAGTAGTCAGGCATCGTAGAAGACGGCGTCACAGAGAACTGTGTCGTCCAGTCAATTTTGGAGGAAGAGTCATCATCGTGATGGAGAAATATAATATGAAGGGGATGTAGTTTCCATGACGTCAGGGTGCATCTACGGAGAAAGGCATTGTTGGAAGAAGACCTTCACATTCTTCTTCAGGGATGTTCTTCGTTGAAGAACAATGTTCTTCATTGAGAGAGGAACACCTTTCTTCTAATTCTCCAGAGGTTTCCCCCACCAAAATATTTTATGAGGCAAAATTATAATAAGGCATCGCCTATTTTAATAGAATTTCCACGAAAATCAATTTTATTCAAAAGTGGTGCAAAATAATTATTGGCGTTATTAACAAGATGGGTTGGCATAATCAATGGGTGGGAGGTGAAGAGACTCCCTCATAAGAAAAGAGAGGTGTTGTCAAATTAAATAATGGGGAGTTAATGGGGAGTTTAAGGGAGTTTAGGGGAGGTGAAAGGATTTGGGTTCTTGTGGGCCCAAAACCCTAAATCCTCTCAGGGGAGGTTATGTGGAGTGTGGGCCCCACCCATATCTTCCACTTGGATGAAATAACCACCTCTTAAATTAAATTTGTGTATCATCACAATTTTATTTAATTTAAGATAAATCCCCAAATTATAACGTTCAACTAGTATAAAACACAACTGCAGTAAAGGTCTCCTTAAGAGAATACCAGTGTTGCGAGTCCATTGGTTTCCTCAGATTTCAATTTTAGCACTAGTTCAAAAGATAAAAAAACCCGCACGTACATTTACTAAACGTACCTGAAAAAAATTCATAAATTGATTCTGGGCACTCCGGGCTTCGGAATCAGGCGCCGTCAAAAACCGTGGAGATGAAACATTCAAAAGAATTATGAAAAAAAATTTCCATGAAATTTTTGGGTCTTTAAAATATTATGCATCAATTATTTACCAATTAATTTCCTTATTTTTCTATTTACCTTAATCATACAAATTTCCAAAAAATAAAAAATGTCTTCAAAGTAACATTAATAACATAATCCATAAATCAATTTTCCAATTCTTATTATTTCCATTTGGTAAACCAAATATTCCCAATATCAACTTATTATGATTTCATAAACTGGTTAAAATAAAAAGTAAATTTCATACTAACTAGGGACATCATGTAGGCTAGTGGTAATAGATAATGCCACGTCTCACTTTGGTGGTGGATTCGATTCTTAGGACCTTTTCCCACACGAAAAGTTTTCCACCTTTATGCAGGTTGCCCTTTTTCAAAAACTATATTATTCTTATAAAATTCCCAACATTATATTATATAATAAATTATCCTCATGTTTATCTCAGGAATTTCCAAATTTAATAACATGTAATTGCATCAAAATCAAGGATCATATAAACCATAAATGTTTATTATAACTATATCTACAAAAGAAATGATAATTCTTCCTAAATTAATATTTTTACATAAAATCACAAGGGTTCCACGTACTATACGTCTTCTAACGAAATCCCATCATAAAAACATTCAAACATTCCATCATCCATAGATCTAAAATAACACTTTAATTCTCAAAATGTAGACTTATTAATCCTTGATCATTTTTCATGATCCATTATACAAATATTTATGTATTATTTTTTAATACATATTTCCTAAAAACAAAATAATGAATAATTTCATAATAAAAAATAATGTCAAAACATGTTATATGAAATAATTCATATCATTTAGAGGTGATTTTCAATTTCTTCATCATCATTTAGAATTGAATTAGGTATTGGAAAACATATATTTGTATGGTCCTAATGATCCCATTCCAAAAACATCTTCGTAGAACATTTATTTGGGTAATGAACAGGCACACCACATTTAAAACATTCAATTATTCCCACATAAGGAACATCCTTCCCTTTCATGGGGTCAACTGAATTCTTTCATTTTCCGTGAGATGTTATTACTTTATGATCTTTATTATCAAATCTTTAAAATCTTATCAACCCTTTGAAACATTTTTATAGGTGTTTATTTCATGATCCCTAACAAATTGTTTTTTTAAATTAAATACATGTATGGTTATTAGCTTGACATCCATATGGATTTTTTTCCTTGCATATATGATGCCTTAGGAAAATCACCATGTTTAAAGTGTTCAATATTGACTCCTGATAGTTGGTTTAGATTAACTAGAAGAGTTATCATTACACCTGAAAATTCATTTTTTTATTTAGAGACCCACCAAAGTTTCCTTCACATCCATTGTTTCTTTGGTTCTTTCAAGATCCATCCTTTTACTAAAAACCAAAAATTTCGTGTGATTATATCTGTAAAATCATTATATACTATCTTATGAGGAATGTAAACAATAAGACATACTTATTCATGTGATCTTAAACTCATTAAATTAATCTAAATTAACTATGAAACTTTCTTATAATCTAACTATTGTGTTCATATAAAACATGTAACATATGATTAAATAACTACCTAACTTATACTATTTTCTAAATCTACCTCTGATACAAACAATAATTCCCCATCCATAAATGATACATAATATTGACTTATATCAATAAATTACTTTATGGATATTTTCTGGATTGTAGTTTTAGAGAATTAGGTCATAACTATTACATCACAACTCCAAATTTAAAATGTTGACTCTTCCAATCACTATAAATTTTTATTCATAAAACAAAAAATAATCGAGAAGAAACATGTTATGGTTTCATATTTTAACAAAACAACTTTTTGTTGATCAAATATATGACTCAATATTTTTAAGTCCCAAGAAATACATTTCAAAACATGGAATGGGCCTAAAAATCTCAGTATGGGATATAAAATAATGAAAGAAAACATTAGTCAATGAATACAAAAAAAATCAATGAAATCATAGTTTTTTCTCATAAAATATAACCACTTTAACATACCACATGATATCCTATGATTTTCTATTAACTCATATAAATCACAAATCATAAATGTATAATGTGGCATCTATAAGACACATACATTTTATCTTCAATAGCTACATGCTGAGTAACCTTCATGGTTATTCTTGGTATACCCATAATTTTATATTCCATAAATATATTAGTGGAAACATTAATGTTTACCTCTGTCAAGTTACCTAATGCATTTGAGAGCTATCAAGATAACACCCCCTAGATTATCATAGAACTACCCATATTGGGTTTATTATGCAACCACTGGTCAAATTTCCATTTACCATTAAAAAATCATAACACATAAATTTTTGAAATTATAAAAATTTCTGCCATTAATCATAAGAAATAAATTAAAAAATTTAAATATTCAATTAATTTCCTAAACCATTCAAAACATTTAATAATGATAATTTTGTATCAAAGTGTCCCAAACCATTTTAAAACATTCGATATAAATTAACATTTTAAAATAATAATTTCTATATAAATAAATAAATAAAAATCATTTTTGAAAACATGGAAATGAAATAATAAGTTTAAGAAGAATAAATCTATAAAACATTTTCAACGATGTTTTTGTTAAAGGGACATTTTCTACTTACCAACCATTTGATTAAAAATAAAAAATGAATAACATTAATAAAAAATAAAATATCATTATAATATACAAATTCCTAATATAATGAGTTGAAACAGTTTTAGATAGCCTTAATGGGATAATAATGGTGCATAACATCCAAATACACCTCAATGAAAGGAGATTGAGACATAATATCTTACAAATATTGTATCATTATATCAAGGATAAATCAAGGACATAATTATGTGTGAAAAATATATGTACACAAAATATAAGTATATATTCTCTGTAAAATAATGTGTGTTCCCTGATACATATTCATAGAAAAACAAAACCAATGACATGGATATTTAACTCAATGAAATGATTTTGAGTTATGATTTCTCTTGCAAGGTTCATATAAATGAAATAAAAATTTATCCAAGGGGTGATTTTATGTAGAAATATTTTACCCATAAAATGAATTTAGAAAGTACAACATATATAAATAAACATTTCTTCCACACATAATCTTGGCATAATCTAATAGACGATGTGTAGAACCCAAAGAGTGGAAACTAGGTTTAAATATTCCATTACCATGATGCTAACTTTTCTAGTTCATTATTTAATTTCCATATAATATTATTATGATAATTTATAATTTCATTATAACCTTTTTAAACATTATTATTTATTTTATATCACTTATTACCATGTGATAATGATTAGTTTCTTATTTGAGTTTATATCGGTCATTTTGTTGATGTTTTGTACTTGAGTCAAAAATGCAATTTTTTGGATGAATGTTATCAATGTAGTAAAAAGTAATTAAGAACAATAATAAAATTAGTGATTTAAATATCATTGATAAAAAATATTTATCCTTAAATTTTTTATATATGATATGAATTGCCCCATTTATGGAGACGACAGGCCATACAAACGTGCGAACACAAATTAATTCCATAGTCAAATTAAAAGAATAATAATTAAATGTTATAAATGTATATTAAAAAACTAGATTTATGTTTATATCATTTTGGTCTCATTGTTTTAGTAAAACTGTCCTTTATATGTTCCATGTATTACAGAAACTAGTCACACTACTTTGAGGGACTATAGTCCACACTTTCTCAAACAAAATTATGATATTTACACAACATGGAAAGCATAAATGTTTGTGATAAATAAAAATTACAGAATAATATTGACAGTATAAAATTAATATATATCATATATGAATATAGTTCCATCATAATAGCCACCATGAAAGGTGATTGGAGAAAATTGAACAATCATCATTTTGTGAGGCAGTAGTTCGTCGTACACAGAAATAGTATATTCATATCCATTAGATAGAGGTGTGCAAGTGTAGTTATAATATTTATTATAAAAAAATTATAGTATAGTTATAGTACTATTTTTATTATGTATAAAAAAAATTATAAGAGGATTGGGATTGTAGAAGGAAAATAATAAAAATGAACATGAGAGAAGTCATTTCCTCTAAATCAGTTAGCATCTTTTTATTTGAGCCAAAAGACATTCATGAATTTCCTTCTGAAAAAATTAAGGAAAATATTTTTAGAGGATAGATTTTTGGAGCTTATTTGAGAATAGTTTTGAATATTTAAAGGGCATGAGAGTTCTATGTATGTCGGTGGTGGTGGGGGTGCCATTTTATAAGTGGGAGGAAAGGCACATTACGAATGTCTTGAAATATTTTTTTTATTCAAAATTTATATTATAATTATAATAGCTAAAATTTTATATAAATTGAAGATGAGATGTGGATGGATCAAATTCACCTCAAACATCATCTTTTAGACACATTTATGTCCTAAAATCAACCTTGACTTTATCATTATCCATTAGTTAGAATCCTTAACTCTTACCATGTCTTCTTATATTTTGATAATATACAGTCACTATAGTCACTATAAATAACCAATAGAACCAAAATTGGATCATTAATGAAATTTTTTTAATAATACAAGTCTTTTGGAATAATGTTATATTTTTATTTTTATTATATCAGTTAATATAATAGTATTTGTTTCAAAAACTCATATATGTAAATTTTATCACTTTATTTGTAATTGATATTTGTTAATGTCCTAAAAACATTATTCCATAAAACCAAATGCATTTACTCAAAAATAATCTTTCATAATCTTTCATAAAATTAATTTATGTCATCAAAAGATTCTCATATTAATTTTTTTAATATTTATAATATGATTTATATGATTCATTCTCTAATAAAGTAAACGGTGATTTATCATTGTGTCGTATATAAATAAATTTATTTATTGTCTAAAAATTAAAAATAAAATACCATGATGTAGAAAATATTTTTGGATTTCTAATGACTATTTTCTCTCGAATATAATTGTTATAGAACACTATATTACTTTTTTTATTAAATGATATATGATTATGTTATTTTTCCATTTTTATTAAATTAAAAATTTTAAAATCTCATTTTCACACCCAAGTGTCTCCCAAATTCTAATAGTACAGAAACCCGATTCTCGCTGTCGAATATATATCATCCTATATTATTTGGACACATTATAGGGTAGTTTTATATTATTATAATATCATTTTTACCCATGTCTACCAGATTTACCATTTAACCATGGAAAATAAATTTAATTACTGATGTTACTATTCATAATGTTAAAAAATAATGATATCTATTTTAAAAAAGTAGTAATTATTACTCTAAATTCAGAATACATATTTACAAATTAAAAGCACATAAATTATAGTAATTAATATAAAATTATTTCTCGTTGTCAAAACGAGAAAACATGTCTTTCATAAGTAAAAACTATCAATATATTGACACATGTTTAGGCCCAATTTCAATGTGGAATTGTGTCCGATGACCAAAATTGATTTACATGGTAAAAAATTAGATCAAATACTCTTTAATATGTATTAAAAGGACGATTTAATTACAAAAACAAATAGGATTAAAATGTAGTATTGAATTAAAATATAGTAGTTTTACTATTCATAAAAATATGGATTTTATCTGAAAAATACCAAAATTTCATCCAAAGTAAAATTTCATCTCAAAATAAAATATAAGAAGTTTATATGTAAAAAATATCATATAATAGTGAGTAAACTAGATTTAAAAAATAATCATTATAAAAAATTAGTAAAACGACCTTTTAAATTTATTAAAGTATTTTATGCTTAAAAATTGGATTCATAATCATTCTAGGACTCAAATTTTTATTGGATATATATAAAAAAAATTAAAAAACATGTTAAATTTTATTTTAGTTATTTATATTCATTCCCACCAATTAAATGGCTAAGAGTTAACAACCTCGAAAAATTACAATATTATTATATTATTTTTTCATATAATTCAATGTTTTGTGCAATGTAAGATATCTGAGAAACCCTTTGTTGTGTGTTTGATATGATATCAAAAAAAGTGAAGTCATAATTGTAAATGTAATATCTTATTCATAAATATTAATAAATATGAAAATTTATTATTCAATAAATAGATAGGTTGTTATAGAAGAACCCCACCTCAGAGCAATGTGAAAATAGTGTAATAGATATCACATATGAATGTAGTTATTTCACGAACAAGGATGTGTCATACAATTATACTTCAGGTGTGTTATAGATCCACATCGAATTCATTTTTAATTGTTATGAGTATTCAATGGAAGGTTCAATGATCGTACCGTTAGATTATAAGCCACAGAAGCACTGTGGAAATACGCGTCCCTCTTCTTCTTTCTCTCTATTATTGAGTAATTACTATTTACCTTGAGTATGAAGGATATCCCCTACCTCATATCACTAAATATGTAACATTATTCCAATATTTCATGACTCACCATTTTGGTATAATCACTTATAAATTTAACCACTTTTTTTATCAAATTTCTTTCTATAAGCCAAATAAAATGATGTACGCCTTCAGGGATGCTATAGTTGCAATATCTAGTAAAAAATAGACTATATTAAATAATTTATTATCATATTCTTATACTAAAATGTTCTATTTATTAAGGCTGAAGTAATATGTTGTTCAATGAATATTGAACCTATGAGGGTATATTGTTTTGTTAAATATTTCTTTACAACCCTCCCAAGTCATACCATAGTCCATTCCATCCTGAACCAACAACTCCCACCATAGATTTTCAATGTCTTCAATGATGTATGTCACCAACATCACTATTTACTCAACTAGTGTTCCTAGGTAATTAAAGGTTCAATTCAACCTACTTTTCCATGATTCCACCCATTCTGTTTTTGAATCACCTAGAATAATGGTTGGATTTTAAATTTGAAACTCCATCGAGTGATCAATATGCCTCAGAACATTTCATATATTACTACTTCCCATGGCATGAAAATGTTTCACTATGCTATGTAGTAACTGCTGGTTCACCTGTGGCTCAGGTGCAACCACATTTCCCACATTATCCCCGTATTGGCCTCTATGACGTCTACTCAGTTCCATTTCTATCGACCCAAGAATCAACATATATATCACTCTTTATGCAATGATTGCTTACAATTTAAAATTCAATTAATTTTTAAATATCACTACATTGAATTGCATTATACCACATTTCCCATGTTAAATATTATTTTTTAAAAATTCACTATGTTTTGAAAATAGACCCTTTTTCCAAATAGTACCACCATTCTCTTCAAAAATTCACATATTTTGAAGTCACTTCCATGTTCATAAAAAATCAGAAAATTTAAACCACACATAAATCATTATTGAAAATTAAATATGAATTACTAGTAATATGTCATTTTTACCTTGAATTCTATGTTCTCTTCATTGGATACACCCATGATAATGAGAACAAGATCCTATAAGATTTTCCAAAACACGTACATACCAAAATCCATGGTAGCTTGAAGTTCAGTATAAAATGGTTACCAATGTCCTTTTATGGTGATCCTTTCATGTTCGGACAATCCTAATCCTAGTTTTCATCCCAACTCAAGGAACAAAACATGTATGAGTATGAACTACATGACCGACAACCAACATCAAATAAATATAAAAAACTACTTTAACATAAAATTCATGTACAAAACAAAATAATACCACATGTAATATCTCAACTCTCTTCATTATGTTGATTGGAGTTAGAGGGGATTCTTGTCTTTGCTGACAACACCAAGCACCAAATTATGGTAATTAATATAGAGATCATCCTGAGCAGTGGGGGTGACTTTTTCTTTGAAGAAAAAATCTCATGCCAAATGATCTAGTACCATAAAAAACTATATGATACAAGTCAAAAAAGTTTAAAAATCTACAAATAAAAAATTTACAGTCCAATAAAACCATGAAAATCCATAATCATAGTACCAGGATATTGACTGTATAAGAAAACCCTTTTGAATCCATGGCGTATCTCCATATCTCCACACCATGTTCCATTATCTAAGAACTATAAGGCCACCCAATCATTATAATTAACCACGAAATAAATGAATTCTTTAAAATTATAGGTGTCTAATAATACAACATCTAAGAAATCACCAATGTTCCAAAGAAGGGGTTGAGTAATAATACTATAAACAATAACCCTAAATGGATTCCCTATACACCCAGTAGGGTAAAAATGATTGGTGATATTTATATAAATAAATTTATATAAATACAATTAAAAATGTAAAAATTCATTGCAAGAAAAAGAATCATTAACATAACCATTTCACCAAAACACCTCATTTTCATGAGAAGCAACCAAATAAGACATGCCCATTTTCCAAAATCATATTGGCATTACCCAATTTATCTTCCATGTATACATACATAACACAACCATGTAAAAAAACAAACAACATTATATTGATGTTCAATGAAGGTGGAACTTAGCATCCATAACCCATAACCATTATATTTTGGTACTTCACAACAACTTGATAGTGGTACCTAAAGACCATAATCCATCAAATATATCTCGTCCTTAACCACAGATGCATGAAACTGTGCCAATAAAATTATAAAAATAACTACAATAATATAACAAATAATTTCCACATTGTATGAAATAATTTTTTTCAAAAATCATGACAATCTCAAAAAAATTAACAAAACAACCCTTTAATCCATAACCATAATTTAAAAAATATACAAAAACCATTTATTAAAATCACATTTTTTTAAAACACCATCATGCCACATCAATGACCACCCTCATTTCAATGAATCCCTACTTTTATGAAAACCACTTCGGTATCTATTCTTACTTTATAAAACCAACATAGTGGTTTTAAAATTACAATTTTAAAATCCCACAAAAAGCATAATGCACAAAAAACACCATTTTCCAAAATTAGACAAATTAAAACAAATTGGGTTCCATTCAATCTCTGAACATCAATATCACATTGAATTTCAAGAAAAAATCATTAATATGAAATTAAATCATTCATTTTTTATATTAAAGGGTCTCTTAATTGAATCCTCCTAAAATATGATTTTAGAGAAACCTACCAACACAAAACCAAACCACAAGTCAATGTGATAACTACACAAAATTTCCTTACTTCTCTTTTCCAATAGAATATCTCAACTCTTATCATTTAAGGAAAAAAAGAACCGAGATATACACGAGACAAATTTTAATATAGAAAATAGATAGAGAGAGAGAAATAGATCAATTGAAAACCACAAAACAAGCATATTGAGAGACTTACCTAGGATAAACCTCCTAAAAACCTCCAATTAAACAATTCTATTTGTTTCAAAAATGGAATGGAGATCCCCTCTATCACTTGAATATAGTTAATCATAATATGGGAGTAAATGGAAAGATGAATGAGTGGTTTAGAGAAAATTCAAAGTGACACTATTTTTTATAACCCACTTTTAATGCGGCTCATGATTAGCTCGCTTGTTCAGATAAATTGTGTGCTAATTTTTCGATTTCCACTATCCCAAAGGGTTCCCCAAATTTTTGGTGTGCATGGTTAGACATACTATACTCTGACCTTGTGAGAGAACACTATTTCAGGTTTCATGCTTTATATGTAGTGACCAGATGGCTTGAAAATTGTGCACCTTAACCGTACACTATCCCATAGTCATCTTCCTCAACAAAAACAGTTTTTCCAAACAATACTCAAACTGTGGGCCTTTATAAAATCCCCCAAAATTTCTGAAAACCATTCAAAACTATCCCAAGAATTTCCCAACCACATTACATACATAAAAACACCTAATATTTTTTAATACCACAAAAGGGGATACAGTAATATTGTACATTTAAAAAAAATTACATTCTCAATATCTATAAATTTTAAACATGTATTTTTTTCAAAATAATTTAATGAATCTTTTCAAAATATTATAAAAAATTTCCTAATTTGGAAAAATAAACAAAATAATTCGTTTCTAAAAGGTTAAATACATTTTAAGAAACTTAAACAAAAAACATGGAGTTGGTTAAAAACCAATTTCGACCTCATATAGAAATAATGTCTAATATTTATAAAATCATTTTGTAAATAAATGTTGTTACCGAAGATTGGAAAATGATACTATTAATTTAATATTAAATTAATTACAATATTATTAGAAATTAATTTAATTATGAGTGTAATAAAATATAATTCTCCCCAAGGGACAAAAATAAAATCTATCCTGAATAACGATGATATTTTGAAATAAACGATTACCACATTGGTAACTTTTGAATCCTAATCTCCATAAATAAATTAGATAAAAAAGATAACATAAATAATATGAAGGAAAATGTATTCATGATATATAATATTTAAATTTTATTTATATACACCATAAAAATATCATGGGAATATAATGTATACATCATTGAAGTAAAAGTGAGACAAAAACCCCTAACACTGGTTTTTGGTCCTTTTTATGTATTCAAAAGCCATGTATAATAAATATATATTTTTTATAAATATATTATTGAAATATAATCATATATTTCAAACCATACTATTTATATTATTCTATCATCCATTTAATAAAAATTCCATCATAATATATTTATATCAGTTAACAATTTCATTTTTTTTCTTGTATGTTAGGGTTAAGTAGTTTCAAACCTTTTTAATTGATTATGGTTAAATCACATATTTTTTTTGAAATAATATAAATATAAGAAATATAAATAATATTTTTTTTAGTAATATATTTCTCATAAATATATGAATGAAGATTACAAAATTTATGGATATGGTATATCGTTTTTATGCATGAATTTGTTTCCATCTTTTTAAATGTATAGTAGGAAATTAAAATAAATAAAAAATATACTATACATGGTTAATATTTTAATTTATAAATCATTTCAATTAATGAAATATTTTATTATTAAAATTGTTATTATAAAATTGAAAAACAATTCAAATCACTATGTGGAGGAGGTAGCCCACTCTTACTAACAAGCAACATTATTTTTTTCCAATAGATTAGAAGGTTATAAGTTAGATGTTCTATAATATTTCAAAAATTTTGGTTACAATATAAATATGAAATATATTAATAATTTTTAACCTTCATGCATTCCATGTAAATACAGTGTAAAATATTATTCACAGCATTATGAAAAGTGATAGTTCACCATACACAAGATTTATTTTATGTTAACAGAACACAAGTTAAATCAAGATTTTATATGTGATATAAAATCATATAAGTACTATAATGACATAATTGACATTAAAATATTACCAATAATCATTATTCCCATCATTTAATGGCGTTAACGAAATAGAATTTACATCTGTTCATAAAGTAGAAGTCTGTTTTATAGACGATTAACCGATTCATCTCCCATTTAATGGAAATGGAGATGAATATAGGCTGATCTATTAACATATGGAAATATAATTATATTTTATAGTCATGTTTTATTATATTTTCATAGTTTAATAGTCTTATATATATGTGGATGATGAAATAAAGAAAAGGCACAAGTTAGATAATATTAAAACTTCTTTGGATATCTTTTTTATATTAATACAGATATCCTACATTGAAGAAATTATAAAACCCTATAGGTCAAATAAAATTATTTTACTAAATAAATTATGTAATTTGGGATGTTATTTATTTTAAAAAATGTTTTTGGTAGTATCAAAAAAATGAGGATAGGGTGTTTCAATTTATTAGTGAGGACGATGATAGAAATGACTTTTTGAAATTAAAATGTGACACACCATTTTATTTAATTCAATAATCCTTAAAATAGCACATTTACTATCATTACAGATTTATATGTTAAAATATGGATAGAAAATGGTTCTAGATATTATTATTATGTTTTAAACCCTTATCTTTTTAGTTAAAGACTTTGAAATCCTATTTTACCATAACCAAATTAATGATTTTTTTTGTTTTCATTAATAAATATAGTAAAAAATTAAAGGCAAATTATTTGATAATATATATTATAATATATCCAAATATTTAATCCATTATTCTAGTTTCAATTCATATAATTTGAAAAACTGAATTTAAATTTTAATCAGAAATGTTATTAAATAGAGTTTTTCTAATGAGAAAAATATTGTAAGTATAGTGTGTTTTAATATTACAATACTATATTTAATTGATTAACTAAATTAGTTATTATGTAATATAATTGAAATAATTTCACTTTTACCTAAAATTAATATATAATTTTACATTGTGAAATATTTAATAGATTTTTTCAATAAAAAACAGTATTTTCTAATGTTCCTCAAAAATTTATTTATTTAGAAAATAATATAAATAACAACCAATGATAATTTTCACTATTATATTTTAATAATAATCATTATTTATTAAAATAATATTTCTAAAAGTATAAATGATTAGATTTAATATTTTTTGTAAAGCTCGAGTACACCACAATTAAATAAAATAAGCATTTTTCATAAAAAAATGATATTATCATTAAAATGGGTATTGTTATATTTATCATTAATAGATACCCATTGAATATATTTTATACATTTTTAAACCATGTAATTTTCATAATTTAGTAATAATAAAATTCATTCTCACTAATATAATTTCCACATTGGAATGTTAATGATTAAATTAAAATTTCATAATAGTGTATTATGTTTCATACGAACATGGTATTGTGGGAATAAAAATATATTGAAGAGTTATAATTTCTTACAAAATTTATATAATACTGTCTTGTAGTGTTTTATTCTCTTCTATGATTCATGTGGTTTTTCTTACATTCATTCAAACATGATCATGATGTTTTAAAATATTTTGATGTTTCATTTAACACCACATAAATAAATTATTTCCTCATAATTAAATCATGATAAAAAATTTAAAGGGTATTTCAATGGAAATAACTACGTTAAGAAACCCACAATTTGAAAAGGGATAATAAAAAAACTATAGATGAGATTGAATGAAATGTCTAAAGGGAATCATGAATAACTCATAACATGGTTTCATAACATGGTTTCATTGATGGATGACAGTGGTGGGAAGTAATGATATGGACATGGAAGAAAAACATAATTAATAATAGAATGTTATGGAGAAAATTATTTCCAGGATAACGATTGATCAATGGAATGTTAAGGGTCTAAAATTATAAAATAAATGATGAGATATATGTTTATTCAATCCAATGTTTATAATCTTATATGTATAACAATTTATTCTCATGATCATTTTGTGATGTTGATGAATTATTTTAAAATCATGATAGCGAATAATAAAAAAATAATTAATTTAAAGTTGTTTATTAATTATTTAATCATTTTGTTGAACTTTATGTCTTTGTTAAGGAAGTGAATAACCATGTTGAATTATTTTATTCTAGGATAACTAAGGTTATCTTTTAACATGTAATTTGATAAAAAAAATAGTAATAGTCCATTCCAAATGTTATTACTAATCCCAAATTGGTTAGAAAAAGTTATCGAATAAAAAATTAATATCTAAAACCTCAATAGTAACTACAATAATTAAAAATATTCAATTTCACAATTCATAATATTTAATACACTTCTAAAATAGTTTGGACCAATTTCTAATTTAAAAATATTATAGAGAATTCAATAAATAAAAATTATATTATCCATATAATATAATTTTTCTATAAATTTAACATTCCATATGTTTGAATTCCTTGGCCAATATAACCACATAGTGATAACATGAATGATTTTAATATATAAATTCTCAAATTGGAAAATATATTCATTAAATTCAAACATGAAATAAAATCCAGTATAGAAATCATAGACCAACATTTCACTGACAAATTCAATTTAAATATATAATATACCATAAATATATATTAATAATTGTTATATCAATATAAATAATATATTAGTGGTTATTTTCCCTCAATAATTTGGTTTCCACAGAGATAAATTTACTTGTAAACCACATATATTGGTCATTTATATTATTCAACATATTCTCTGATATACTTATGAACAAAAGTACTAAGGAATAATCCATATGAATTTCATTATTATTTTAATAGTATTATCAGTAATAATAATACTTTTATAAAAAAATTAATTTGTACTAAAAAAATAACAATAATAAATCGAAATGATTTATAGTAATTACATATGCTTTATGTTGATAAGATATATTATTATAAGGAATATTTCATTTATTCTTCGGTATTTATTTTCATAGTGTTCCATCTACATAAAATTAAATAATTGATAATTGGAAACCTATTTCATTCAATTTCAAATATGTGTGTGTTTAATATCTCACTATACATATAAAAAACTCACATTCCCTTTAATTAAGAACAAGGTCGTTTCATTACAAAATTATGACATGTGGTAAAATCATTCGTTCTCTACTTCCCATTATCCATAATTTTATCTTTTTTCTTATTATTTTCATACTTCAATTCAATGGTATACGACTTTTTAAAATTTTTCTATGTTTTGATAAAATATGTTACATTTTTTATATTTGATGTTAATATTAGTGAGATTAGTTCCTTATTACAGATTGATATTAATCCCCACATTATTATGAACAATAAAACTCAATGGATTAAATATTCATTACATAGCATGAATTTCAGCCCCTATAATTTTTATTCAATCATATCTATATTATTAACACACTAAATTCATAGACAAAGGTATTTTCTCTCAATATACTTTGTTTTATCACTAGGAAAATATTTTCCCAGGAATATTATATTAAATTCATTCATGTATATGTTTTTAGATTTTTATTCATCCAAATTTCTGTAATCAATTACTATGATTGATTTTCATATCCAATGAGACCATAAAAATCCACGACAATCTTCTCTCTTTAATTAATCCTAGTGAAATAAATATATTCACCAAAAATCTTATCCACTGTAATACTATAAATTGATTTTTAGTCTAACTAAATAGTGTACGTTTTTGAAGCATGAAGCTACCAAACTTTATTTCAAAATGTAGGGGATCAGTAGAAAACTTCATATATGAATTTTTAGTTCTATCTATTTGAGTAACCTACCTTAGTATAGTTATTTATCAACAAATCCCTTTTTTAGTTTTAAATATAACCACTTTTGTGGGATATGTAAGAACCCTTCAATCTTCTGAGTTCCAAACCTCAATCCATTCAACCATAAAAAATAAATACCTTAATATTCAATAATCAAAATAATCGAGGTCAGCTGAAAAAATTAGACCAGAGATGTTCAGTCAAGGTTTATAGGACATTTCTCAAGCCTAGCATCCATGAGGTGACCAAGGCAACTCCCACTCCATGTTGTTGCCAGAACATCATCATATGAAAATGCCTTGATCAACAAAACATGGATATTCCACAGGAACATCACTAGGACAAAACCATCTCTAATAACAATGTAAACAATCATCACGCATGCAATGAAAATCCACAGAAACAAATGACCTTCTAGAGAACACAAGACAATATCATCGAGACGACATGAATCCATCAATCCCTGCATGTCATCAGCAATGCTCAAACTATGAAATAGGTAGGCCCTATCATTGTTCAATATGCTGACACACACCAATTGCATTGGAAGAGGGTGTGGATAAGGTAAAAACATTAAGAATAAATTGCAATCCAGAAATGTGGAAAACAATAAAATCGTCAAAAGAAAAGAATGATGAGAAGAAGTAACCCAAAACACAGGACACCAAACATCCATGATCAAACAAAACATATTAAATTGCACCCCCACTCCACTATCAACATTTATCTACCTATTTTAGTTCCTGGATTCCACTTGGTCAAGGGGGATAGTCTAGTGCCACTTTGTACGGGAAGGACTACCACCATTCCTAAAGGAATCAATGAGGAAAACACCTAAAACTATATAGCACTGAGGACACCATTGAACATATTCCTTCAGACCAGAAACTAGATATGAATATCAAACACGGTTTAGTATAAGATGACGTGTCACACCACCTAGCCAGAAGATGAAGGGGGAAGAGAAAATTGGGAAAATATTATATCCTAATATATTAGTAAAAAACTAAAAACTAAAATTTCATATTTGTGTAATCTTATAGGCATAATCATATTTTCCATTAGAATGTTCCAAATCACTAATATTTTTCAAATCATATATAATTAATTTTTCTGAAATTGTGAATTTGTTTATAGATGACCCCCATGATTTTAATTCCATGTATACAACCTTTCTCATCGTGGTGTGTGAGTTAATTATCAAGTGAATATCAAAACCCCATTTTGGGGGTATTTTCCAAATATATATTAGTTTCAAAAACTTGTCTACATGGATTATATAAATAGTTTTTTATTTATATGAAGTACCACATATAAAATATCGTACAAAAACATTAGTGTGTTCTTCAATACAAATTCTCAACTGTTTTTTATTACATTAATATTCCATAATCTATATTTTCGTAAATATAATTCTCAAGGGGTTAAAGATTATTCCAATTGATTCCACATATGAATAACCTAACCCCAATACCCTAGTGTCACTGAATCATTTATTACATATAAATAAGAGGCATGAAATCACGTCTCATTGGACCCAATAGTATTTTAGTTCTAATGAACATGTTAAGGACTTAACATTCATAAAATAAAAGGAACCAAATACAAAAAGTGCTTTTGTTGGAAACACTATTATCCCTCATAATGTATCCCATTATATAAATCAAGAAAATACATACTAGTATCCCTGGAATAATAATAAATAAGAACTGGGTGATCTGAGATGCTCATTAAGTGTATGAATACAATAAAATATGTCAAGAATAAATACTCACAATCAGTATGGAAATGTAAATAACTAGAAATTTTGGTAGTTGATCAATTAAATGATCATAATATTGATGAAATAATTTATTATAATATAAATGAATATGAATAATGAAAAAAAACATGAATATTAAATATTTATACTCTAGATAATTGAATAATCACATGGATATAAATAATTGATCTCATATGGATAGAATTAATTATTTTGAAAAATTGAAAGATGTTATCAACACCATACATAAAATAGATTAAATTTCTGGGTAAAAAGACATTTCTTTTGTCCAACAGATTATCTTCATGGGATCTGCTGATTATTCAATGGGATATCTATAACAGGGACCCCCCATCACACACTAAGACTATTGAATTAAATGTGTGAAATCAGTGAAACTTTACCTACATAACATTCATATTTAATAACAAAAATAAAATATAATATCATTAACACCCACATAAATTAAATATAATTATTATCCATTGTGTTTAATATTGTGAATGGTAATGAAATTTTACCTTCTTAGCTCAATATATCATTATCCATCCAATTATGAAATTATTATTGTATCAATACAACAGAACCCATGGGGTTATATGATATATACAGGGATGCTGTTTTTTTGAATAAAAATATAATAATAATGTTAGATTTTTTTTGAAAAAATTATTATTTTCATATAGATATAATACTGTATAAAAATATATATTAAAAAAACTAATTTTATGTTAAAATAAACACTTATTCATATAATGTATGGTATGATACATTGAGTCTCATGGATCTTATAAAATTAAATTAAAGTCATACATGGTAAAACAAGGATTCGATTTTCAATTTTTTAGTAAAATCGAAAAAAAATTAAAAATCTAATAAAAATTTTATTAAAATAAATTTGATAATAAATTAAAAGGAGGATAAACAACTATTAAGTAAATTTGAAAATTATGAATTAATTTTTGATGCTTTTTTTTGATAAAATTTATTTTTAAAAAAATACATTTTTAAATGAAGAGTGAAATAATGTATGGTTTTTGAAAAAATATTTTTTCAATAGTATTAATTATGAACAAATTAAAAATATAATTATTCATTGAAAAGTTATTTAATGACTAAAATATAAGTAAATAAATATGTTTTAGGATGGAAATACAAAATAATTCCCCCATGGGATACTTAAAAAAATAAATCTGTTGAAATGATGACATTATGAGGCAAACCCTTACCACATTGGTAAATTTACATTCATAGTAAAAATAAATGAAATAACATAAATTGAAAATTTTAATATCTTGTAGAGAAATAAATTCATGATATAAAAAATAAAAAGGTGAATTACAGACAAAAAAATAAATTAGTGGTGAATATGTTCTATGTATCAAAAAAGTAAAAGTGATATGATAAACCTATCCTCTTGTTAGACATAGATTGTTGGTGTCCATGAATCCTATACAATGAATATAAGTTTATTTTAAATATATTAAAAATCATAATAACCTATATCAGACAATATTTAATTTAATTATATTATTTTTTCACCCATTTAATAAAATTTCATTACTAAAATCACACTTTATTGGTGGAAATTAGGACATTCTTCATATATGTCTTGTTTTGGCAATTTTAACACATTTACCAAATTTGTAGTTACATTACATCCATAATATTAATCATGTGTTCAATATCATATATATTCATTATATATGTAATTATAGTAATCTATAAAAGATAGTCAAAGATAAGGAAGAGTGTTATTCATCGAGATGGTTGGTCACACAAACGCATGGATGTGGTTTTAATTTTTCTCCATAGATGGATTGAATGGAAAATAATATTAATAGAAATTTACTAAATCAATGTAATTATATATAATATATATGTTATTGATAGAAAAAATGGATGAAAAGAACAAAAGAAAATCATTAGGGGAAACCTCACGATGCCTGATCGCGGAGCCCCCGGGGCCCCACGACCGACACAGAGGTCCCCCTATGAGAAACCGCCATAGAGACATGAGGTGGGAGGATCTGTGAACCCCTTTTACATTCGCGAACCCTTCCACCTATCATGGAGTGGGGATGCTTTGTGAACCCAATTGACGTTCGCAAATCCACCGTAGAGCAAGGAGGTGGGATGCATGAAGAATCCCTTTGAAGTTCCGTAACACGACACAGAGCCAGGAGGCGGGATGCTATGGAAACACATTTGACAAATGTGAACTCTCCGTGGAGCAAAGATGTGGGATTCCCATGAACCCCTTTAAAGTCTGTGAACCTGTTGCGAAGGTAGATCTGTCTTCACGATAAGCAGACTCTACTTCGCGGTGCCTCTAACCTATAAATATCGGGCTCCCCTCGAGCCCAATAGACGGATTATCCAACCATTCACCTTCTTAGCCCCCAAATCCCAAAGTAATTTTTTCACTATGAACAATAAACATTTCAATGCACTTTTTTATTGCAAATTTCCTTCCCTTTTTCATGAATTTATCCCCTCTTCAAAGAGGGATACCCTTCGGGAAGCCCACGAGCCTCGGAAAATGAAGGACATCCCCAAAGGGACATGGTTCTTCATGGAGAACATGTGATTTATGGAGTACCCTTTATGCACATGTGACCCACATGCTAAGGCAGGGTCCCTGTGCTTCATGAGGCACATATCTTCGCAATGTCACGCTTTGTGGGGAACCCTTGCATCACAAAGCATTTCTCTATGAATTTCCTTCCACTTCGTGTATCACCTTCTATATGCTCCTATTATCTATTCCTAGGATTAGCCACTTCACATTGCAATGAAAACCCCTTCACGAAGCCCCTCCAATTCACGGATCACTAGAGCTTCACTAGGCTTCTGAATTTGAACCCCATTTCACTGCATCTCTATTTCATGTGTGAAGATGAAGTGATTTCAAATTCCTTTTGGCGGTTCATCCCATTGAGTTGCTTCACCTCATGCTTCTTCTCATAGGCACAATAACCTATACTAATTCTTGGCATAGCCACAGTAACGTGGACCCCTGAATGGATCACTCCATAACACCACTTCAACATGGAATTGATGATGCATTCCCTTCCTCAAGGGTAGGAGGGTATCAATTATTTATATCCTAGGGTTGCGAAGAGAACCCGCCTCGTCTGAGCTATAGGATGTTAAATTGATAAGT
This sequence comes from Viscum album, assembly GCA_963277665.1. Taxonomy (NCBI): domain Eukaryota; kingdom Viridiplantae; phylum Streptophyta; class Magnoliopsida; order Santalales; family Viscaceae; genus Viscum; species Viscum album. The sequence continues at coordinate 662,933,778 of OY728151.1, read as the reverse complement.
GTCATCATCCTCAACACATGAATTTAAACAGTGACCTCACCCCCACGCACTCTAAGTGGGGTTGTCCACCTTGGACATTCTACATGTCCACTAGTATCCACGGGAGTGAAATCATTCCTCACATAGAATGATATCTTCTTTAAAGGAGTAAAATTTGACTATGAGGGTGGGGAAACCACCTTGTTGTAAGCCCCTACTGATTCATGTAGGATGAAACATCTCCACTCCTCCATTGATCATCCTGGCCGAAGAATAGAGACGCAGCGATGGGCACTGTGACCCTCCAATCATCGGTGCCAAATCCCTCTCCCTTTCAGCGTTGTTACCACCTAGTCATCCACCTTGGAGCAAGTCCCAACCTCCATCTCCTGGGGATGATAACCACGTATAGGCCACTATTTCCTCTTTGGGATGTAGACCACGTAGAAGCCCCTATTTCATTTTTGGGATTATTACCATGTGTAATCCCCCATTCCACATCCCACATACACACCTTTTGTGATTTGATTTCCAATAAATTTGCTGCCACTTGTTTCTCACACCGAGCATGAAACACATGGATTAGTGTAAGCATCGACCATGAAATCCTATCTTGGAAACCTAGAGTGTATTCCCCGTAAAAACCATTCCCAAACTACATATACTTTTATCCTTTCCAAGGAATGGTATGTAGGTAGCCTCCTTGAGGTTCATGCCAAATAATCATTGGTCTGACCATCTTCACATCGGTACACCAAACACTCCCTTGGAACTACATAGACTTTGATCCTTGCCAAGGCAGGGTACATAGGAAGCCACCCAGAGGTTCAAACCCAACAACCAGTGGTTCCGACCCCCCCTAAAAGTTGTTCCACCTTCGTCCCGTACGACGTTAAACTACATGCTCCCTTTTTTTCATGCATGACATTAAATTGCATCCACCATCTCAAAATATGTGGGCTTTGATCCTTGTCTCATTAACAGAGTTCGTAGGAAGCCTTAATGAGGTTCAACCCAAGGAAGTGGTAAGCCATAGTGACCCCATCTAGCAGAAAGCCATTTTAACCCCATCCAGTAGTACGGTCGTTGTGACCCCAACTAGCGTCAAGCCGTTGTAACCCCATCCAGAGGAAAGTTGTTGTGACCCCATCCAATGGTAAGGCATCCTGACCCCATATAGTAGTATTCTATTGAGATCCTCATCAAGCTGTAATCTGTTTCGATCCTAATGTAGCGGTAATTCGTTGTGACCCCATCCAGTGTTATGTCGTTGTAGTCCCCTCCACTGGGACCCACATTTTTTTCCATCCCCTCTCTACATCAGAACAACTCTTGGGCCGCCAATCACATGTACACCCCAGCATGTCATCAGTTCACTATCCTTCGTACACACCCCAATTTCATTCCCCAACCTAATGGTTCCACTTCTTCTAGGACCCCTTCAAAAGGGTCGCCTCTATATGTGTCCCATCGCATCACGAACAACATGGTCATTGATTCACCACCAATGGGATATGTAGGAAATCTCTTCGAGACTCACTACAGACCGCACTATCATCCTCACGTCTGTTCCATTTAATTATTCATCAACTCTCAACCCTCCATCATCCATCCCAATTCTTATCTGGGCCAACACATGCCGGTGATATCATGCCAATTCACCTCATCACTAATCCCAGCGGTAACCAGGCAAGTGACCACATGTTTTCCCTAATATCAGTGTTTTCTCCGGGGTTGCACCCATCTGATCCACTATAGTTAGTGTTCTGATTAGTCTGATCATTCTTCACTATATGTTAACCTATTGGCATAACCTATGATAAACATTGGAAGATGAGGAAAAACTTATATACATGCCTATGAGATATATTTCCCCGCACTTGATGTGGGATTCCTCACGTTTCCGCATCCTAGAGAAGCCCCATAATAAGGAGAAAAAAATCCAAACGTGCTACTGTTCCAACATCCATACATGCTAGTGATGTCCAACATGATTACTCCCTAGTCCAAAGGTTGTTTCCCTAACTAGACCCCTTCGAATGTCCCGACAGAATTATTGTAATTAACCAACATCCATGTAGACCTGGGACTAGGAAGTGTTTCATACAAAATTTCTTAGTTTATAAGAGATACCAAGACTAGGTGACACGTTTCAAGGAGGAATCCACAGAAGGAAGATAAAAAATCCCAACAACCAGTTTTGATCAAAGAGAGAACTTCCCTGAACAAGCTACAGATGCCTCCCACATTTGGATAGTGTCAATGCAGGGAAACAACAGTGCGTCTTCCACTTTTGGACGCGCGTGCCCCAGAAAAATCCTCAGAAACTGAAATGGTGAACCCTTCGTGGATTTCATCTCTTTAATGTGGAGATTAGTAGCATTTGGGACATCAGTTGATTATAATGTAACTAGATCCAGTTATCTGGGGCTGGGTCCCACCATGAAAATATTTGGCCTGACATGAAACTCACCAGACATTGGGGTAGTTAAAATGTTGGACATCCAGGTCTACGAGATTGTCAACATTGATCCTTCTAACCAGCCATAGGAGATGGGTTGACGCTGGGGGATTGGATGTCGATTTGTTTACTTCATTACTAATGGATTAATCTCCCTGCTTTTCAGGAACCAAGATTCCACACCAGGAAACCATTTTCCACTTACCCACTGACGCAAGGGAAGGGACAATGCCACTACCGCAATCACGTTTGGATTAACAGCATGTGTTATGGATCCCATGCCAATAGAAGAGGGGAATCCATGACATATATCCACTTTTGAATTCGAAAAATTAAGGGTTATAAGCGACCTTGAACACCAATATTTAAAGGAGGGGATTATCCCTAATCTGGATATGGCCCTCCAGGATCTAGAGGCATCTGCACCTCGTCACCACTACCACCCCAAAGGGCCGTGTAGGTAGCCAATGCTCCCCACTCAAACATAAAATTGTTTTGGGATCCTCTACCTAGAACACATTGAAGACTCCCTCCAATATGTCGACAAGGTAGGGGATGTCTGGGCCAGCCCTACCGGGTTCCCATTTCAGGGGATCCCAAGGAGGACTTCACCTAGGCCGCGCCAGTGCTGCCACCCAGTCCCATTAGTCGAGGAGCTGGTAAGCCCTGCTCTTGCACTGCTGGCCCCGGTCCGGCTAACCCGATGTCATCGTTGAGAATAGGATGAGGACACACACTATGGGGAGTCTACATCAGCTACTATAGCTCACGCCACCATTGAAATGTATCATCATCCCCCTGTATATTCTAACCAAAGGCACTTATACACCCAGCCTGAATCATGACCCCAACTGCCCCACGGGCAAGCTGGGTCGACTCTCTCTTCCACTGACTCAGGTAGTGGTTTCCACTACTATGGAGGTTCCCCCATTACACCACCATGGAAAAAGTGGTTCTTCCCTGCTTCCAAGAATAGCATGGGTGTCTACCCGGTGCTACCTTCAATCCGAAAAAGGGTCCTCCCCATGTCGGTGACACTCAGTATGGAAGCTGCTCCTATGCTCATTACATTGGCTAAGGTTTTATTCTTCCTGCCACAAACTGTTGATATGGAGATGTTATGCATCCAGTTAATCTCAAGTATGCGGGGCCATCCAAGGCGCTCACAGCACCTGAAAATGGTCCTCCATGACTGAAAAATCATATGAGTGATGGGTAGATTCACTTCAATAGCACCCATCATGAGGGTCCTACCCCTATTTGGTTTTTCAATAATGAGGTCCCTCCTCAAATAAATGATGATAGGGGAAGCAAGCACGGAGGTCCTACTCATGCTCTAATTAGTTTCAGTGGAGGTCTAACCCCCTTTAGTATTTCATTTGGAGATTCTGAATGCATGTAATCCAGTGGGGATGACGGTACTCCCCATGTTCTCTTTAATATCTATCCAAGCGCTCATCGTACCCCAACTCACTTAGGTAGATGTCATCCACGCCCCAGCACTAGTACATCCAAAAGACCTCCTCGTGCCTGAAATCTACATTGTCCTATATAAAAATCCTTGAGAAGGAGGGAGGGTATTTTCCGTAATAAAATGAAAGTCAAGATGCTTCTGACTGTGATAAAATCAGTTTTCTTCTCGGATTCTAAGGCGGAATACAACTCATGATGGAACCCTCTCCTCGATCCTCCGTGTGATGGGTCGGGGCAAGAACAAGTTGAATCATCCTCTTACATTCAGAATATGATTTCCATTATATTCCCGTCTCCATCCATAATAATATCAAGGTGGACATAAATTTAGAAACTCCGCAGGTATCGGTCGTACTATCACCACCATCATAAACAGAATCACTCTCAACCTCGACTAAAGATCACAGAGAGCTATTCAGGGGACCAGTGGAGGATGTGTAGTAGTGCAGTCCATCACCAGCATCCATAGCCCCTGGGCCAGAAAGTACATTTTTCAGACCATCTTACAGTGATGTGGGGGATAATTCACTAAACTCTTCAGAGGATAGCTCGAGATGTGGCAGTGTGTTAGCTCACATGTCGTATTCTCTGCCAGCTAGCATGCCATCTGAACGGTATTCTTCAGTACTGCTATCGGTTCCCTAGCCACCTACAGTTGATGAGTAGGGTAATGGAGAGACAAACACTAAATTTGAGCCTAGGATCTTATGGGATATCCTATCAGTGGACCAAATTACTGAGATGTTTTGGCCGGTTCCAGCGCCAAACAACTGTGCACCGGACTCCCTCACAAAAGAGGATGTCATGTGTTTCCATCAAAACCTCTGGGCAACACACTTTTTCATTCATCAACAGTGATTGTATTACCTTATAATCCAATAATATTTTCTAGGATAATGTACAATAATGTCATCTGGTTGATTTGGTTGCACTCCTCGTGGCCTAGCACCCTGAGTCACCAAGCATCTAAAAGACCCTCCAGCAACTATGTGTTTGGAGTTTCAAAGTGGTCTGCATGATTATCAGTGAGGATTCTACCCACATACAGATACATGGATGGGGGTAGTATGCTACCCTCTTCTTATGTCCTATCCAGCGCCAACATGATTTTCTAACTGACATAGAGTATATGCCTCTATGTAGAGTCACAGTTTACATAGCTGACCTGTCAGAGGGTGAAAACAAGCTATAGCTTCTTAGGGGGACCTATCCATCGAGGGATTTTAACACTTCCTGGATCCATCAAGAAGTATAAATCTTCAACGCAATATTATTTGGTTTCTTTTCATTCCCACAGAGGAACTTGTCCTTAACTGGAATCCCAACAAGTGTATGGAACACCATGGAGCTATCAAAACCTATGATCCATCTAGCTCAGTGCAGAAGGCGGAAGACGATCCCAGAAAATACTTGTTATGCTAGAAACTCACCAAACACGTGATGGTGGTCAAAAAAACTTTTCTGAATGCAATGTAGTGTGAAAACCTAACTATGGTGATCCTTTACCAGGGTAGCAGGGGCAGGCAGAACATCCCTTCGGTGAACTGCCTCTAGGTGACACTGACCATCCTTCCCATGTAGACAGGGATGAAGCTAGATCTTATCGAAATCGATTTTGGTATGCCTATCCAAATAATACTCAATGGTTTGACAATCCTCATGACATAGATTAGGTTCCTCCCACTACTCCGCAGTTCATTAAACTAGCTGCTCCACGAGCTGATGGGAAGGTTTATCGTGTTGAAGAACCCGCTAACGTAATGATGGTTAGGGATCCCCGACAAGACACAAACCCCCACCCAGATGATCCAATGGCAGAACTCATTTCCTACTTTAACAATTTAGAGACATGACAGGTGGCCATACCACCTGCTAGAAATCCTTATCTAGTGTGGGTGGATAATATGACAGCCCCCCGAGTTTCGGGAATCCCACCTTTTCCCCAACCAATCGGACAAAGGCAGTCCACAACACATAGACCAATTTTTCTAACAGGGGCCCTATGATATCGAGTTTAGTGAATCATGAAGAATCCATCCTATGGTGTTTTTAATGGACCTTGGAAGAGACCGCATTCATCTGTTACTTCCATCTCCCCATCAGGTCAGTGGCCGACTAAAAGGACCTCTGTAGGCAAATCCCTCTACCAGTTTAGTTCCACCACTCAGAAAACGACTATCGCAGACCTTTTCATGTGAATGAAAAGGCCGGATGAGCATGTTGCTGACATTGTCGCCCGATGGAAAGGACTCACATATTCACTCAACATGCCCCTGAATTAGGAGAAAATACAGACGATATGTGTAGGGAATGTCAAGGAAGAAAGGGTCTTCATTATTATAATGTATAACAACCCTGGGGAATTCCGAGACTTCGCCGATAAGGCCCAGTTCTTAGAGGATACCTTACAGCAGGGTAAGTAGGCATTTTTGTTTCCATAAACCATCCCTGCGAGAAGGGCCACCTGGGCTGATCTTGCTATTTTAGCTCAAATAGAGACCCCCATGCAGCTAGAGGTGCTTCTATTAGAGTCACCTCCAAATCTCCACAGAGGCCCTCCACTTGAGGCATAGCCTTCGACCTAGTAGTGGCCACCTCAGAATCGGAAGGCACCCCCATGAAATGTGCCACCACTACACTGGTGAGATAAACAAGATCCACCTACTCGACAGGTTACACAGACTTCTAGCTAGGGTCAGGCTCTGAGGGTTCCCTTTCTGAATAAGAGTAATCAGACCAACTCTTCAATTAGTCCCAAGTTCCCGGTTACATTTGTAGTTACTAGGAATAGGGGATTGTATGCTTTCATGATTGTATGTGTCCAGATGAGGAGAAATTCACTGATTGCCCTAATTACGGCCCATACCACAAGATCCTAAGGAACAATGTCAAGAAGTTCTATATTTTCAATGACTCGCTTCAGGACTAGGTGGATAACTACACAGTCTAGTAAGGCTCATCTCTGGGACAAGTGACATGTATCTTCGTGAGGTCGGACAATAGTAGTGACAGTGAGGGTGAGTGGAATCAGGTTTCTAACAGTGGTTCCAAAATGTATAGTGAAGGGATGGCTCGTAAACCAATCCCCCAAGCCCATGGTGTCATCTATGTGCTACTGAATCAGATAGAACCCTAAAAAGTTGTAGCTACTACTTCTGCATCATTGATTTCATCGTCCTATTCCCAAAAGAGAAAATACTGGAAACATAAGGGAAAATAAAGACCCCTGCCAATGCCATCATCATCCTGTACTCTTTGTAATTTAATGACCTCGGAGATGGAGATACCTCCTATAATTCATCCAGAAGTGCAAGACTCTTTGATTGACCCTCAAGGGTACACCTCTGTTAATATCGTAGATATGGTAAACCAGTACCTGATTCATGAAGATGAGGAGTGCCAGGAGGATCCTCCCAATGTCCCCAGTCGTCGTCAGCATCGAAAGAGCAATAGAAATATGGTATGTAGGAGTGCGTTGGTCAGTATTTCCAGCTAGACTGCCGCATGCAACCGAAACTAGGATGCATGTCCAATGCAGAGCTCGGCATACACATCATTCTTATATGGTGACATTAGGCTCACCTACGCCGTCATTTTTGTTGTTGTATCGGGCAGAGCCACCTTGACCATGTCTTTACCATCCACGTCCTGCTATAATACATTCTCAGTCATATGTCTCTCATCAAGTAGTAACTCATTAAGATTATACTAGCGAGTAGTGGGATATTCTTTGCACCAATCAACCGCTGGTCCATCCGGTAATTCCCACCATCCCGCTGCCATAGAGAGACCTCTTATAAAGAGATGTTCATTCCATGCATGAAAGTGTGACGTCCTCAAGCATTTAGCAATAATTAAAGAACGACTCTCAATTCTTGAGGCTCTTCACCTGTCATCAGACATGCGTGAGGCCCTCATCGAGGCTTTAATAATCCCCTTTCAGTTTGAGACGGAGGTAGCAGCCTTATATGAAATTCACGCTGAGGCGGTCTAGAATTCTGAATTCCAGACCATCATCTCGTTCTATGGAGAAGATGAAGGATCTCCCATATAGTGCCACATTCTACTACAATATATCCCTAGCCAGTTCAATGGCGTGGAGGTTCTTCACACTCTTGTTGACATGAGATCTAGAATCCACCATATCATGAATCAGACACTGTGAAAACTAGGATTTTCGGAAGATGATCTGAGTCCCACTGACCTGATAATCCACAGATATAACATGACTGAATATAAATCGGTTGGCATGATCCACCTGAAGACCCAATTTGCTTGCATAGTTTCCCATACCATGTTTTCGATTGTCTATTAGGACACCACCTACAATTCATTAATGGGAAGGCCATGGATCCTCCTACTTGTAGTGTTTCAATAATAATATAACTAGATTGTCAAGTACTCTTTTAATGGTCTTGTGGGTGTACTCCAAGGTGAATCATATCCCATTTCCTCTTGTGAAGATCTCTATTTAGAGTTTTACTATTACAAGAGAATGGAAAAGCAGATTCAAGCTAACGTGGTCGAGCATGCCACGATTGCAACAAACAAGAGGACATACCTAGTTGATGCCTACATATTACCAATCCACCGATTGGAGGATAAAACCCCTGAAATGTGACAATTATTGGTCATTTCTAGGAAGAGGGGGAAAAAATTACAAGACAATGCAATGTTAGAAGATTACCTCATACACCAATACAAATAGGGATCATGTGATCCCAGAGCCACCTACTCCCATAAGGTATCATGATGTCCACCCCATGGCAATGGCAACATTTCATACATTCTTGTTTCACTAGGATGGAATTAACTGGATCAATATGATGTTCCATTATTGCTTCGATATCATCAAGCATGCCACCCCTTGGCCAAAGACCAGATGAGATTAGATCGACAACCTTCATCGTTATGGTTGCAGCAACACAAGAATTCCCAGATCCAGTGTCCACTGCTGCTCAGGCTAGAACCAACATCCTGTTTGGGTCTGTAGAATTTGAAGAAACTCTTCACTCCATAAATCCCTCCTATATAAGTGAAAAATATGATTTAGTGGATGCTCTCCCTGCCTCTGAATAGGGTGTATCTGCCATGGTCGATGAATTGGTACGGGTGAACCTCGATAGCGATGAAGACCAAAAACACACCCTGATCTATCTTGTAATTCCCCTTGAATAGAAGTAGAAGTACATGGGATTCATTAATCAACACCATGATGTATTCATCTAGAGTTATGACAAGTTGAAAGGATTAAATCCTTAGGTACCCATCCACCACCGTAGTCTCCTGACAAATCTTTGTGGGTTCTAGAAACCTCCCAAAAAGATTAACCCTTCTCACATTGCCATGTTTGAGGCATAAGTTCATAAGCTCATCCGATCCAATTTTGTTAAAGAGGTCCAGTACCCCAAATGGCTAGCCAACATTGTGCCAGTCAGGAAGATGAATGGACAGTCCAAAATTTTCACTGACATCCGGGATCTCGACAGTTAGTGTTTGAAGGGTAATTTTCCTCTTCCTGTTACAGAATTGTGGATCGATGATAAAGCTTAAATCCAAGACCTCTCCTTCATGGATGGGTACTCCATGTATAACCAGATCTAAATGTCCCCCGAGGATGAGGATTCTACAGCCTTTAGGGAGCCACAAGGAACTTTTTATTACCATGTTATTCCATTCGGTTAAAATAACGAATGTGCCACCTATCTGTGATCTATGCATTGCATATTTAAGCTGATATTCGATGTGTGGGTGGAATGTCACGTTGATCATCTGGTGGAAAAATCATTCCAATGCAAGAGCTATCTCAAATACCGTGAGAAATAATTTGGCTTCCTCCATTCGTGTCACCTAAAGATGAACCCATTGATATCTGCCTTCGGGGTCACCTTTGGATAGTATCTCATCTTCGTTGTTAGATTCCGGGACATTGAGATCGATCAATAGAAGATCAAGTCCATTATCTAGAAGTATCCTCTGAGAAAAATTTAGGTTCATTGAATAATACAATACCACATAAAGAATATACACCAATTCATCCCGAATTTGGCTGGAAAGTGTAAGCCCTATTCTCATATCATGAAGAACGTCACCGTCTACGTGTGGTAGAAAGTGTGTCATACTGCTTTTATAAAAATCAAGTAGTATGGGCCCCAACCTTCGGTCTTAGTGCCACTCATTTCCTGAAATCCACTGGTCATTTTTTTGAAATCCTAGAAATGCTCCTTCAGTTCCCTTCTTTGTTATAAGAATAACGAGACAATGGAGAATAGACTCTACTAATTCATCCCCTTTCTCCTTGATTACTATGGAGCTAGAGAGCATGGGGCCAAGCCGAGGCTTGCGAAGCTGCTGAATTTTATTTTTTTTTCTTTTTCACTTTTGTTTAGTATTTTATTCCAACATTGTGAATTGTTTTCCTTCCTTCTAAGACATATTTATCATTCATCACTTTATATGTGTGTTCTGGTTGTTTATTAGTTCCAATGTTTACTTGTTTCATTTTATTTCTATTTTTGATATTGTTATCATTTGATTTCAGTTTTATTACTATAATAATGAGGGCATTGTTTCCAACTATCACAACCATGTACCTCACTGCTAGTCGGTAGCCTCTAGAATTTGGGAAAATGCGCATGATTCCAAGTCACCAACCGAGTATGGGGGACCTCTGTTCTGTTCCGAGAACTAGGACATTATAGAATTCTTAAATGCCTACATCATTGTTTTCCTTTAGTTTGTTATTTTTCTTGTGGTTATGCATGTTACATTCATGGCAATGAAGGAATAGTTGAATGGAACCACATTAACAGGATAAATAGAATTTATACAATGGGGAATTATTTTATTAATTGGGATGTGCTCTGGTTGTGGCTATTGTGTTCTTGTGGATGTAGGGAAGCAGAATGATTAGTTGTGTGTGGCATGGTTTTTTTCTAGATCCTTTGGTTGGGATGAGTTCTTGATTACCAATCTGTAAAAAATAATGTTCATGGGTATCTTATATGCACCCCACCCATGTAGATAACTTCTTTCCAAAAACCCCAATTTCATTTGGGGGGTGTTTTCCCCACATTCCTATGAGTGGATGCTTATTACCTAACTTATGCTCCCTCTCCCTGGTAGTTAATTTCTCGCATTGAACGATATGATCCCTTTAAGTTAATTATGGGACAAGAATCTTTGCTCATTGTGTGTTGTGGTGGTTGTCCCAGGTGTGCGTGGGAAGGTTGTTTCCAATGTGTCTTCGAGATAAGGCCCATGTGTCTTCCGGTGTGGCAGTGGTTGTTATGGCCCAGGTGACTTTGGGTGTGGGTGGTAGCTATTACAGTTCAGGTGTCTGGAGGTGGTATTATTGGATTTGGGGACCCAAGAGTTTATGTGTGGGATGGAATATGGTTAGGATGGACCATAAGGTTGTTGTTGTGGAGGATGTTGGACTGCAGTGGGATTTGTGGTAGAAGTCTGATGCGTAGGATTTTCTAGATAACTAGTGGGAAAGTGGTGATTGGAACCAAAATATCGATGTCCTATTTCTATTATTTTACCTGACTTTAATTATCCGGGCAGAGTTCATTTGGTGAAGTTGGGAGGATAGTTTGACTTCCTGGGTGTTTTGATTACCTAGATTATATCACGGGTCATTAAAATGATTCCCCACTTGGGAACGAGAGTTTTTGGTTATCCTAGAGTGTATACAAATATAATCACCCTACGTATATAATATGGATTTTAGGTTTCCCATTGAACATTGAGGACTGTGATGGAACATACTAGCTCGGGCGTTGGGTTAGTTTTTATTGTTTCTTATATTTCTTTTGGTGCTTTCTTTTAGTGTTTTCTTGTACTTGTATCATATTACATTAATCATGCAAGTAGAAAAATGTTTTTGGTCATTAAATTTACATTCAATATTTTTATTTTTTATGAATTTACTATATTATCCCCTGATAATTTTCAATAAAAGGGGTATGGATTCTATATTATGTACGATTATATACATGTGGTGATAGTTTCCACTCTGGGTCCAACTTAAGGCAGGAATCAGGGGGTTATTATCTCACCTTCAACATGAAGAAAGATGTGTTACGAAGAATTATATTCCTTCCCTCATCATGGAGAAGGTGGGTCTTGACTGTTATGGTTCTTGGAAATTTCATATGAGGATGTTTTGTTCTATAATAATCCAAAGGAATGTGTGCCAGATATATATTAAAATGAATCTGGTAAAGGGATTGATTGAACTAGTTACATTTTTTTCTATGAGATTATGAAAATATATTGCTATATTTTTTCCAACTATAATAATAATGTGTTTTTCAAATATATCGTTGATGGATATTCTAGGCATAAAAATGTTGTTTATTCCTTATTTATTTATGAATGATATGAAAATGATGCATCATGTTTCAAACATAATTTATCATTTCTTCATATTGAATTGTTTTAAAAAAATTGATTTCGTAATGCAATGGAATGTAAGTTCAACTTTGTTTGGTTGAAAAGTCTAACATTATGAGAATAAGTGTTTACGAGTTTTTCAAAATATGAAATTGAACTTTCGTGATCTTATTTTTTCCATTAATATTTCTTATTAAAAAAATAATGAAATTTTGTTTGGAAATAAGTTGATTTCCTAATGGAAAAAATGTTATTTTAAGACAAATTCTAATTTTAACATGGACCAATTTTTATTAATAATCATGGTCTAATAGTCAATTTCATTATATGTATGTCCCATACTGAGATTTTTTTTGGTTAAAAAAAATTTTTAATTGTTTTTTTGGTTTAATGATGGGTAATGGAATGGATGATGTTATGACTATGATAACAAATAATTGCATGAAGTAAAAAAAAATTTGACATTAAATGTTTTATATTGAGATAAAATTCATACTTAGATGACGTGTCAACTTTATAATATATGAGATTATTATATAAAAATCATGGCTCAAAATCTATAAAACTATAATTCAAAAAGAGATTTGGGAATGAAGGATTATGAAATATATTAAATTGAAACTAGATAATATAATTTTGAAATTGAACTCCTAATATTTTGTATCATATCCTAGTTTAGATTACTTTATAGGTAATTGTGTTTTTAATGAGAAGTTAAAAATAAAATATTTCCATAATTTATAGAGAGTTATATATTATTATGGTTATTATTGAATAATATTAATGAGTTAAAAGAAACCATGGATTTGTATATCATATAATTTATCATTTTCATATGAATTTTGATTATGAATTTATTTAATTTATCAAACTAAACATTTTAGTGTATTAATTAGATATATCTTGTATGAAATAATGTAACAATATATTTGAATGAAAATATGTTTCTTTACTGAATGGTTTAAAAAATGAAATGGGGTTTTCTAGGGAAAACATTTGGTTCTTCATTACCATAAATCCCATGATATGATTCGTAACATGATCCTTTGGGTGTTTCCTAATCAATCAAAAATGATTAAAATGAAACTCCATGAACGTTCACATCATATTGATCATAAAGTAAAAAATATTCAATGGGTACTATATCAATACTATGGGATATAGGATATGGTAAAAGTTATTAAAATAATTAGTAGAATATTTCTATATTTCAATGAATGGGATAAAGAAATATTCATACGAGGGAAAATATGAAGCATCCAGTTAACTCAATGATATGGAATTGTGTACTTTTTATGGAATCAATTCAATTTTTTTCAATTACATGTATTATGGGAGTTATATAAATTCATATAATATGGGTTATTATCAAGAATATGCTCAGGAATACCACATAGTTTAATGTAAATTAGTTCAGAACTCATTTACTACTAAAAATTATGAAACAAAATATTATATATGAATGGTTTTGATTATATATTGGATACTGTTACTTTATTCTTTCATATTAGTACGTGATTTGAAATATGTTTCAAGGGATTATAAAGGAATATGCTTTTTGATCATGGTTCATAATATATCTTGAATGATTATAGTTTCATTATATAGACATTCAACAGTTATGATGGAGTGTTATATTTAAGGATGTTCATAAATTTGTTTCATTAAAAATCCAATTTTACGTTTTATGGATGTTAATATTTGGGTATAAATTTGTAGAGTACTGTGGGATGATGGATGTATAGGTAACACTTATGATTATCACATGAAAAAATTATTTATGAATTAAATCTACTTTTATTAGGGGAAACATATATAAAGGTATTGAAATCATTATGTTTTAATATGATCGTTGATTTTTAAATAAATTTATTGATGATGTTAATAATATTTTTTTGATCATTATTGAAAATATACAAATATATAATTATAGAATAGAAACATTGACTATTGGGAGATAACCTATCTCATTTGGTGGGTTTTTGTGATGTGAAACCACAAATGAAGTGTGAAAATAGAAAAATATTTTCCACAATATTATGTGAAGTCCTGAGTTAACTATGGGATTGAAAAGTTATTTTTTGTTTTTGTGATCAATGCAAATTCTGAATAATACTAATAATTTAGAATCCCTATTCCATTTAGACAAATAAATTCTCATGAGATAATATTGAATTACTTGTTGGAAGAATATATTATTTTAATGTTTCTTTATGGTGATTCTTATTATTAATGGAAATAATTAGAATAATTTAGAGATTAATGTTCTATTTCATCATATAATGGATTATTATTTTTATGAATTATCTAATAATTCCACCACCATTTGGTATTTACATAGTTTTCAAATGTTTTTGGAATTACATGTTCTAGTATAATGGATTTCTGGATCAATTTGATGTTTATTTTAGTACTACCGAACTAAAAAATATATCTTTATTACTCATAATTCAGAGAAAGTCATGAGATTTTTATTGAATTGATCAAAAGAAGAAATTAAAATTTTAATGAAAGTATACTTCCTTATTATTTTATTGATTTTGATAATGTTATTCATCAACCCAATGAAATATATTTTGAAATAAAAATATTATCCAATTACATTTCATGATGAAAAATTACTAGTCTTCTAATCCATCAATGACTTTCAGTATTGTGATGGTTATTATTCTCAATACAATGATCTTTATCCCTCTCTATATGTCCTTGGAAATTACTTTTCTCTTATACACATATTAACACATCAAAACAATTTTTACCTACATGCAATCCATGTTAGGTGTAATTTGATATGGCCATTATATTTCACTTTTCCTTATATCAAGAGGGTGTTCTATAAATCATTTATTGTGATTTCGGATTTCAGATGTGGGAAATTATAATTTCTTATTTTTATAATTGAGGTAGAGATAAAAATATTTATGAAAACATTTCTTATATTGGGGGGGAGTATAATATTTAATCATTTTAAATGAAGAAATATATTCAACAACATAAAAAATACACAATAATGGAAATAAATAAACCAACAAAATTATTATGTAAATCTGAGATTTATAATCTAGGTATTTATTTAGTGATTATGGATTGGAATAACATGTATTTGAAATATATATTCTAATTTGTATAATTTAACGAAATAATAATTACAAAATAAGAACGCATGTTTTAGTTGAACAATTATATTCATCAGTGTTTTCGTTTCATTTAATTGTTTTTTCATTTTTATTTTTAATGGATATAATATAAATAATTTTTGGAAATTTTAGAGTTAAATTTTGTTAAAATAATTATCATTAATAAGATCTAAATATGAAAATTATCTTATGGTGAAATTTTGAAATATTTTTTTAAAAGTTTGATTGTTCTATGATTATGAAAAATATTAAATTTTAATAAAATCATTATTTTTATTAAAATATTTTTAAAATATAATAATATTATGGTATAGTTTTTAAATTAAAATTATCCATTTTTATAAAAAATGATCCAATTTTGGTTTTTGAAATGATTTCTTATTATTTATTTAGTATAACAAAAAATAATAAAATAAAAGGGACAATTTTATAAAAACCCATTTTTTGTTGCATTATTGGAAAATTATTTTAAATTAATTTGTGACACTAATATTTATTTAAATTTGAGAAAATAATTTCATATATTGAAAAATATGGACTAAATTTGGTAAATATTTCACTTTTAGTTTTTTTCAAAAATGAATTTTGAACTTACTAATTTTCATTTCCACGGTAATGAGAAATTACGGTAATTAATGTAAATTTTTTTTATGATTCTATTAAATAACCATAAAAATGATAAAAATTATTACAAGATACTATTTGATCCATACTCATTGAAAAATTATTTATGTGGGATTTTGATTAAAATTTTATCTGATTATAATCATTAATTAATTTTCTAAAGAAAATAATAAAATTTAAACTATTGTATTTAATAAATACAATATTTTTAAAATCTTTATAACCATAATAATGTTTAGTAATTCATAATATTAAGAAATATAATTGATTTATATTATGCATAGTAATTTATTTTTAATTTTTATTAAATAAATACTTTTAAGAAATTAATACAGAACATTAATGGAGTAATTATTCAACTAATTAGAAAACAGAATAGATGATAAAAAAATGTAATAGTAATATTGATAAATAATGTGATATAAATAATTTTTAGATAATTATAAATTTAATTATATATTGTAATAATTTTCAATAAAATTATTTTTTTCTCATGATGTTATATATAATCAATGTAAAAAAATATTTCATAAATTCAAATTATTGTTATTTTAGGATATTAATAATTTAAAAAATAATTAAATACACCAAAAATTTATATGTTTTATAAAATTAATTTGATATGGAAAATGAATATAATAATATTACATTTATTATACCTATTAAATTTTATTATAACATTATTAACCCTTGAATTTTTGAAAATATTAATACAATGTTTATGGTCAAAAGGGTTAAAAATTGGTAAAACATTTCATTAACATATAACACTATAAAAACGAAATATTACTTATTTAATGTGATGAATTAGATTTTTCTCCAAAGTATATTCTAAATAATTTAGTTTAGAGGCATTTTTTTTTGAAAATTAAATTATATGAATTTAATATATTGATAAATTTCAAGAGAGCCCATTAACATTCTTATGACTGAACATTACATATTATATTTATAAACACTTTTAAGGGAAACAATAGAATGATAAATATAGGTAAATAACCGAGTCAACTCATTTTTTCACACTATATAAGCCAACAATGTTTGATGTGTTTGATGGGTGTGTCTCATGAATGGTTAGCGCTAGGGTTGAAAATGAAGCTTCATGAAAACAATGATCATATAATCATGAATGTAGTCCAAAATACATCCAATGCCACACTCTTTCCCAAAAAAATTCATATCATTTATTAATATCTCTCCTAATGATGTGGATACTATTCCATTCTATGTCTTAGAATTTCCAAGTTGTATCTAGGATTGTTGGAGGACTATATTTATTTGAAAGATCTCATTCATAATTTTCTTCTCAATATTTATACTAATTCAATCTATTGTAATGAGGGATTATATTCCTTGGGGATATAATTAATTCATTTTATGTCAATAATTATGTGATATTGTTATATTTATTTAATTTAAAAAGATATAATTAGATGTATTGAAGGATTGATATCTGTATTTTAAGGTTATTTTCCACTCTATGTCTTCCCCAAACATTGATAGGTCTACGTCATATCCTTAAACTCAAATTGATTTGAAATTTATTTCATGGTCTCAAATTGTGTGAGTTTTTAAAATTTAATTTTTAAATGGATGTGTGATTGTTGATGGAAAAGCACTTTACTGATGGATATGGGAAGTTGTTAAAATTTGAGTGATTTGAGTGATGTAATTTGTTTATATTTTAAATAAATGAATGTAAAAATATGATTAAATTTTATTGATGTGAATTTTAGGGAAAATGATTTCAGAAAAATAAAATTTATTGACTTTTTTGGGAAAATTTTGTTTGTCATGGTAGTTTGTATATTTGTTTGGCATGATTTCATTTCAATTACATATTCCATAACGAAGGTGTGTGATTCATTACGGATTCTGGTATATCGTTACTATGTGACGACATGGTAGATCGATGATAGGGTGATCCTGATTATCAATCATCCACCTATTTATGAATGAGTGGATATGTGGTTTTGTGATAAGTTTATTCCAAATTGATTTGAGAAATTATTAAAATAGTTGTTTTATTTCATTCCATGGAAGAATATTTTGGTTTGGAGAGTTTTTTGGGTTTGATATAAATTTAATTAAATTTCTATTAAATTGATTTACATCAATGTAATAATATGTTAACTAAATGATGAGTTATTCTAGAGGTATTTTGGAAAATTATACTATGTTGAGACATACCCCCTTCATAAGATCTGTTGTGTGTTTTTAGACATCATCTAATGGGATATAAAAAAGCAATGCAATAACATTTCGTTAGATATATATTAGGAAAATATGGATCTCACATATTAAGTTGGATCTTTGATAAAATCAGGAGTTGTGGGGTTGATGTATTTGGAGTCCATGATTTTCTATTTCTCCTTGAAAATATTTATTATCTATGACTTGAATTTCATTTTATTGATGCATCATTTTTTTTGGGTTTCATCTTATTGTTGTATTTTTTTTATTTCATAAAATGGTAATATAGTTCAACAAAAAAAAATTTATGCCATGTAATTTATATTAATCTATTTTTTCTTGGGAATGTAACTGATGTCCAGTAGCAAACCCTTCACTTATCAACAAAATGAAGAGGTATAGATAATAATAATTTTATATACTTTTCCACAATTGGAGTTGGAAAATTGTCCATATAAGTCCCTGATTTGGGTTTTGAGAAAGGATAACTTATTGTAGGATCATGAAATATATAGAATAAAAATTGGTTGGAATCCTTTATTATTCTAAACAAGATGTTTCCAGAGTGTTTAGATACATTAGTGCTTGGAGACACTTGTAAAAATTGTTACCTATTCATCCTCAGTTTGTCCAATAATAATTGAATGAAAATAATTAATAGGAATGACTACCCATTGGGATTTTATAATTAATATTGAGTAATGAATTATGATTCAGTTAAAATGTATTGATTTGTGAAAATTTTTGACAATTGATTGATTTTAAAAAATGGTGGTGGAATTAAACAAATAATATTTAAAATGGATATTGATGATCTGTTTGGAATTTTTTTATATGTTTGATATGGTAAATTTTATATTTCAATGTTTTTTTGTTCTATAGAGTGATACAATGTGATGCCTGTTTTGGTTTTAATAAATGGATTTGGATTTTCATCAGTGAAATTAGTCAAACAAGGATGTAGAAAATACAGTTTCACCTAATTCAATGGGGGAACCAATAGCTAGTTTACAATATTGTTAAATATTTTCAAGATGTTTATATATGAAATAGGAAGGTTGAACCTCATAGTATAGACAACTCTTCCTAGTTTCATAAGTAGAATCCAATTATTTTCAAGGATGTTATATTTCATAGAAAGGAGAAGTATGGATAAATTTGATGAATAAAAACATCAATTTTTTATAACATGAATTTGGATTTTAATTAGAATATTGAATCTTATATGTTTCAAGATCAATCAAACTAGTGTTTAGTTTTAGTGGTTTATTACAAAATAGTCAAAGGAATGACATATGAGTATTTTAGTGAACTAATCTTCAAAGTTTTCTAACCTCACACGTTCCAAATTTCTAGAATAATATAATTCTTCAATATGATGATGAAAATATCTCAAATAAATTTTATTCATAAAAATATATGTATTTAGCATGATTTTAAATAGGTGATTAATCATGTACTTCCTTGAATGCATGAATTAATTTCAAGGGTTAAGTCCAAAATTTCACTCAAATATATCTAGACATTATATAACAAATTTTGTAGAGATGTTCAATAATGATAGTGTGGGAGAAGGATATATCATAGGAAATATAGCTACAAGAATCATGTTACTTCATATGGGAATGGATGGTCCCCCTAATACTATATAGTAGTGTAGGAGGGACTCTTATTCTCAAGCGAGCTTTAGATATCAGAATCATACAATAGGATCTGTCAATTTACCTTTGAGAAATATAGTAATACGATATGATTTTAGTGTTGTTATTCTGAGCTTATGATGTGATATTGAATGAAACTACTAAGATCAAGACACTATTGAAACAAAATTTTAGATATTAATTATTATAGTGACAGTTCTCCAAGGTTGAGTTCTAGGAATACATCAAATTGTTCTCAATATTTATATGATTCAATGGGATTAAAGAAAAAGAATAATCCTATTCATTATAACTTATCATGACATGGCCATTATTAAAATTCCAAGACTCATAAACTAGTGTAATATCTATATAGTAACAAAGACCAAAAATAAATGAGTAATACATCGTGTGGAGAAAAAAAAATGATCACATGACAGCCATCTAGACCATCAATGGAGAGATGTATGATTATTTTGAATTCAAAAATTATACGTGTTTTTTTGATATAGTTGAATTCCCTTCTTTTATTTATCTTCATTAAATTGATCTTATTGGTTTTTAGATGGATATTATGACTTTTCATTAGAATATTCAAACTCTTATTGGCTATAAAATTTCCTAATTTTTGTGAAAATCACGATTTATATATATAAATGGGGCTAAATTTATTCAGGATTTCTATGTTCGTGAGATATATATATATATGATATAATCCTTGGTAAAGATTCATTGAAAATAGAAAAATATAATTCCTAATTTTATCAATAATGTTTTAGTTTTACAAATTATGATGGGATCATGAATTTATAAAGAAGATTTCTGAATGTAAATGTCACGACCTGACTTCACCAAGATGAGGGTAAGGGGAAGATGATTTCTAATCCCTTCCATCCTCATGTTGATAGAGAGATAATAATGCACGATACCCACCTTCAGTAGACCTTAGAGTGAATACTATGGCCAATTTTATAGAATCACACATAAAAAATGAATGCATTACCCATTTAATTTAGCTGGATAAGGAGAATGCCCAAACAATCATTTCCCATAAGTGTGTTTCTAATAATATGTACTATAATACAAGAAAACACCAAAGGTAAATACGAATGATTGGAAAACAACAACAACAACTATACCAACGTCCAAATTAATATGATCCCGTATAGTCCTCAATGTCCTCTTAGAAACAAAAAAGAAGTGTTATATACGTAGGGTGATATATAGGTATACTCAGTTGGGAAAACCAAATTCTCTCATGCACAGGTGTGGAGGAATTCTAATTCCCCATGAGAAAAGGAGATAACCAAAGATCTTTGCAAGAAAACTATGCACCAAACCTCAGCAAGGCACACTCCCTAAAGAAGCGCAAGTCGTATAAGGTAATAGTAATAATACATCAATTTTTGGGTACCCCTAATAACTTCCGTATTGGTTATTGAAGACATCCTACGCATTAGACCTTCCCATCCATTTTCACCATAGTCCCATTGTCATACCTGTCTTGCACACACCTGGTCTACCAATACCACACATCGCACCCACAAAGACATGTTCCATAACTACTACCACACCCGAAGACAGTAGCCCTGAACAACTACTACCACACCCTAAGACACCTATGCTTTATCCCAGAGACACTTGGGAAACAGTCTGCCCGCAAACACCTGGGCTGACCACCAGAACAATCCTACTCGAAGAATCTAGGGAAATAATGGACCTCCAACCGTTATATCCTACTCGAAGTGTCTTGGGATACCTGAAAAAGGGAGTAGAAAAGAAGGTAATAACCAGCCACTCATCGGAGTGTTTGGAAAATCACCCTCTCCCATGAGATGGCGGTGTTCGGCACGAAGTGCTCTACTTGGGTGGGGAATGAATATGAATAATAATAACTGAATTATAAATTATTGTAACAAGAACTCATCCATAACTAGGGGTTCTAAAACTAGCCCATATACAAAACCATCATTACTACTCATTCATAAAAAGCACCACAGCGGCATCCATGTCACAAATCATTCATAAAAAATGCCATTAAACCCATTCTTAATTTCATAATAATGTGATTCCATTTAGATGATTATTCACTACTGGGAAACTAATAGACACATCCACAATCCATGGATGTAAAAACAACCAAACATCAATTTAAGCATTGTCACCGAGTTCACTTGTAATGTCACAACAACAAAAAAGGGATTTGTGAGATCCCTTAATGTACTAGAGCCAATCCAATCTCCATCATATGACCCCACAAGACCCCAAATACTCTAGATAAAAATGTAAAAAATGTGGATCTCATCCCCTTCCATGTCACCTCATAAGAATGAAGAAAAAAACAATACAAATTACTATAATAGAGTATTAGAGTATTCATATTTAGACACGCCTTCCATTAGTTATGTGTTTCTGTTTGGTTATATAGGGTGAAAATATAAGGAGTATTTTTTATTGGGAATCCTTTTAATCATCCATGTTTACATGATTAACCAGTTTCCATGTTATTTCCATTCAACCATAGAATTATATAGAAAAAAGGTTCATTAGTGAACAAAGAAGGACCACCAATGGCTATGATTTTCAGTAGACATAAACCCATATAATTCAAAACATATAAGAAAATGTTGAAGAGTACATCAGAATCATTAAACACACCCCATCATACATTAAAATTTCGATTATTATTGTCATGAAGGTTTGGTTTCTTTCAACCCCATAGAAACATTAGCATACCCACCCCATTGGATACACAGTAAAGATAGTCAAAGGTAGGACCCTACATGGATGATCAACGATCAATGTTTCTCTCCATGCACCATGAACTGTTGATGTGTGTATTACAAAGGAGGAACTTCGGGGACACCAAGTGTGTTCAAAAAAGCTCTAGCACAGTCACACCACCTTTCTTGGGAAGGGGGGCTCCAAACAAACCAAGGAGAATAAGGATACCACCCAAGAAGAAAAAGGAATGAATTCCTGTGCGATAAAAAGGGGAGATCCTGAAGTTACGGGATATGAATTTTTAATGACATAAAAGGCAGATCATTGTATCACCATGCGGTTGGGTGGTTACACATGATGGAATTAATCACCATTTAATAATTCTCCTTAGAGTGACAGCCATAAGAGCTGTGCGTTAAACAGTTTCCTATAATCTGAGGAAAATGAACAATAGGGGTGGAACTGGAATGTACGGTTAAAGGTGTGACCCCAATGAGAAGCCACATATTTTAGTAAGTCAAGGGTTTCCTAGATCTTGGTGGAATCTAGATATCATTTATGGCATTTAAAAGGATTAAAGGGGGGTATTAAACACTTCGACGACAATGATATGTTGTGGGAGTGGAAAAAGGGAAAATTTGGTAAAGAAAAATTATGAAACACTATTTGGTGAGACACCGTAAGCGGTGCCATGGTCACTTTTCCATAGTTATGGTGCCACCCTAAGGGAGGCACGCTAACGGTGCCACCATTTTGGTGAATCTATCAACGGTGCCACCGTTTCAGTGTGCGACCATGACAGTGTGCCCATTACGGTGCCACCATCAGAGGTACCACTATTTCGGTGTGGGACAATGATCGGTGCCTCCATTTTGGGGGAATCTTTTCATGGAACCAAGTTTCAGGAAATGTCCTTAATGAGCCACTGCCCAGGTCATTACATCAGATGCCTCTCAATGTATTCTCACCCTAATGAATTAAACTACACACGAAGAGAATAGAGGGGACTGAACAACTATCTAGAAATATACCTATCAGGAGTAAACCTCATCGACATCTAGGAACACATCTCCCACAAGTAACTGCACAAACATATAATGGTGTCACTGCATAGTCATATGGATCAGGGAGTCCTTTCCCCCATGTCAAGATACTATCCATATTGGACGGAACTCACTCACCCGCACAGGTTTAATCACATCCTATCAAATGCATCTTAATTAGGGATTGATTCCTTTCTTCCCCACAGGTAGGACTCTTGACACACAATAAGATAAAAAGTAAAAAAACACATTTCATAGTTACCAATTATAATCACTACATCACAATGAAGTATGAAAAAAAAACAAGATAGAACTCAAAACTACATTGGGTATTGGGTGTAAAAATGTGCCTCACATTCCTAGGTACTCTCATCGAGGCCACCATGCCTCAATATCACATGAAGAAAGTGAATGGTTCATCCATGAAGCACCTTCTCCTCTTGACATTTGATCATCAATGGTCGCTCTATGAATTTCGCATCGTCCTCAATATCTATCTTTTCCTAGTCGAGGGGGTTATAATCATCGTGTCGATACTGACAGAGTGGAGAGACATGGAAGACATTGTGCACTCTCAGTCGCACCAGTGGTAGTGCAAGATGATAAGCCACTTCACTAACCCTCTACAACACCTCTAAGTTGCTGCTGAACCTGGGGGGAAGCTTACTCCCCTCTTCGAACATCTATTGGCCCCATCATGGGAAGACCTTTAAGAACATGTGGTGCCCGACCTCAATCTCCAAGGGTACCCTCCTACTATCAGAATATGAATTATTCCCATCCTCGGCCACATACATTGTCTATCGTATAAGCTAAATCATCTTCTTCATGCTCTCAGACACATCTGGGCCAAGAACACCTACTTCCCCGACCACTATCCAGCACAGGTGTGAGAGAAACAGTCTTCCATACAAAGCTTCAAAGGGCTCCATGACAATGGTAGAGTGATAGATATTGTTTTGGGAAAACTCTACCAGAGGCAAGTGTTGCCACCACAATCCCCAAAAGTCTAAAACACATTCTCATGGCATATCCTCAAACATCTGGATGGTGCGCTCTATCTGCCCATCTGTTTGGGGGTTGAAAGAAATGTTGAGGCATTGTTGGCTTTGAAAATCATGCTGAAATCCTTTCCAAATATGTGAGGGAAACTAGGTATCATGATCAGAGACTATGGACCTCTTAACTCCATTAAACTGCACCACCTCGTCTGTATACTACAATGATAGGGATTCTACTACACTAGGCTCCTTGATTGCCATGAAATAAGCCGATTTCATCCGCTAGTCTACCACTACCCCAATGGAATCACAACCACCATGTACTCTTGGTAGTCCAAGGACTAAATCCATCGACTTGATTCCCTAATTTCAATTAGTGACATCTCAAGGGTGTAACATACCTCCTAGGATTGCAATGTTCAGGCTTCACATACTAACATTCAATACACTACGCCACATACTCTACCACTTCCCACTTCACCCCAGGACTCAAAAACTGACCCCTCAAACCCTAATACATCTTGTAAACTCTTGTGTGCACCACCAACAGTGAGTTTTGGAACTCAATATGAACTCTCATGTACTTCTCCACAGGTAAAAAAACCTCTCATGAAACATCATCTGATTCTACTTGTCTTCTAACCATACATTCTAATCTTTGCCCTGCATAACACAATCACACATCACTTCTACCTCTGAGTCATCCCTCTGGGACTCCTCCACCTGCCTCAATAGAGAGGAATGCACTGTTATCTGAAACAGACACCCTCAACTTCAATCCACCCATGCATCCAAGTGTAGGGAAGCCAACACCTCCATCGACATCTAAGCATCTGCTGAAACTCAAACTACATCCTTCAGTGACATCCTGCTCTAGGTATCAGCCACCATGTTACCCTTTCCTAAGGTGTAGGAAATTTTGATGACATAGTACAAAAGAACCACCATCCAACTCTATTGTTGCATGATCAGGTCCCACAGGGAGGAGATATACCTCTAGCTCCTGAGATCCATGATGACCATAGAGCACTCCCCTAAGAGGTAGTGTTGTCAAAATTTACGTGCAAACACAACTTCTATGAACTCCAAATCATTAGTGGAATAGTTACTCTCATGGGTATGTAACTGCCTAGATCCATAAAAGGTCACCCCACTAGTTTCATTACCATAAACCACAAGCCTTGGCCTAAAGCATCACGGAATACCTCAAACGTCACCCCTTCTTCTAGAAACCTCAAAACATGGGAAATAACTAATTTCCCCTTTAGATAACTAATGGATTCTAGGAATGTCTCAATCCGTACAATATCATGGTCTTTCTTGTTCAAGGATATCAATGGTGCTGCCACATGGGAGATGTTGGGAACAAATCTATTGTAGTAACATGTTAGACCCATGAAACTATAATCCTCTGCTATGTTCTTGGTTGTTTTCCAAGAAATAAATGATTCAACCTAGGATGGAGAAACCATTATACCTTCTTGGACTTCTCATGTCCAAGGACATGCAGTTGTCATATCCAGAATATGCACATGGAAAATTTCTCGTAGAGCTGATGCTATGGAAGGACCTCTAAAACAATCCACACATGCTCAGCGAGATCCTCCTCTAATATTGAGAAGATCACGATGTTGTCAATAAAAAATAATACATACACGTATAGATATTCCCAGAAGATGGAGTTCATTATCCCCATGAACAGAGATGGTGCATTTGTAATTCCAAACGACATGACCACAAACTCAATGTGCCCATATCAGCACCAGAACGTAGTCTTCAAGATGTCACCCTCCTTCACCCCCAACCGGTGATATCATGACCATACTTCTATCTTTGATAACCACACTACCCCCTTCAATTTGTAAAATAGGTCATATATCCTTAGGAGAGGGTAATAGTTCTTCACCGTTACATAATATGGTCTATGGTAGTCTATGCACAGCCTTCGACAACCATATTCCTTCTTAGAGAATAAGAACGGAGTGCCCCATGGTGACTAACATGGTCGAATGAAACCCTTCTTCATCATATCATCAATATGAATCTATAACTCTCGTAGCTCAGAAGGTTCTATATGATAGGGAGACATCCAAATTGGATGGGCACCATGATTCAAGTCTATCTCCAACTCAACGTCATGTCGAGTAGATAGGGTCACCTCCTCCTCAGGTAAGACGTCTATGAACTAACTATAAATTCCATAAAAATCCACCATCTCTGTATCAGCTGACTCTATAGACACCTAAACATACAAATAATGAAAGGGCTTCACTCCCCGGATGCCCTCTGGGAATCCCTGCTCGCCGATGATGGTCACACATTGTCTCCACACATTTGAAAACACGATCCTTCTTAGGAAGTTGTCTATAAAAACAAATATACAGAATAGCTAGTCGATACCCAGAATAAAATCATATGGAAACATTTGTAGAAAAATAAGGTATACACTGCACTGATGTGGTCCCAAAACCAGTCTACAATCTCGGAAAACACAAGACAAGCTGGTCTTACCACTGACTAGAATACTGAAAACTAGGGGTACAAGAAGTAACTCTACATCCAAACCTAAAGCATGATATATACTGGGTGCAACAAATGAATGTGAAGCTCCTGAATTAATCAAGGAAGATACAAGAGTGTTAAACAGACCGTTTGAACCTAGAATGACCCTCGACCCTGCTGGAGCTACTGCCTTTGTGGCATGTAAGTGCCCATGCCCAGCTCCACATCCCCTCAAATGTCGACCACCTCCCCAACCATTCCCTGTTCAAGGTCCCTGAAGAGCTCTATAAGGTCACCTTCCTCCCACAATGTCTGCTCTCGGAGGAGCGGGAGATCGTTCTCCCTTATGTTGTTGCCAAAAGGTCATGGCTAGGAATTACTGCTGCTGAGGTGGGTGCTGGACCAGCCCACACCCACTTTACTGTACTCGGTCCGAGAACTGATTCTGAAGGTTCCCACTACTTCCATAGATGATTCATCTCAGTCATGTGCCCAAAAAGAAATATCTAGTACCAAGAGATCGTAATTGGTACTATTGAGGCCTGCTCCCCACCGGCCGAAACATAGAAGGCCCTGACACTGGAGGCCTTCTAATGATGTCGTTTTCATTTGAAGAGCCCAAATAGCTCCCCTCACATGGCACACTTCCTAGTGTGTACATCCTCTCCACCAAATCAAACTTTTATGGACTTCCAAGTATGTTGGTAGGGTGAAAGGAGTAACAGCATACTAAAGAGAAGGTTAGAGGTCCTCTTCATAACATCTCTCTATAGACTCCTCATCCGGAAAGTGGTCCAGATAAAAGTGAAGGAGATCATTGAAAATGATCCCCAACTCCATCAATGAGTTACTCCCCTTCTGAAAGGCGAGTAGCTCCTGCCTCTTCTCGACATTCATCTAGGATGAGTGTATTTCCTCCCAGAACTCCCTCTTGATGTCGGCCTACAAAACCATAGCCTCTCTCTTCTCCCCATGATAGAGCATCTACCACTGATGAGCTCCTCCCCACATCCTACTCACATCTATAGGAACCACATACTCCATTGGATCCCAAAAAAAGATTAAAGTTATAACCAAATCCTTGAGTAGGCTCTCTCTCTCCCCATGTCGGAGACATTGCCCTTGTAATTAACAAGGGTCTTCCGCAGAAAGGCACGGCGCGTCCATTACCACTGATCATCCTCCTCATTTCGGTCATCCCTCAACTGATTAGCAAAATAAACTTATTGGTCCTTGATCTCCCTCAATACTCATGGTCTCCATCCAAGTGTCGTAGATGCAAAAAAATAAGGAATTTTAATGCATGTGTAGTGTAGAAGATTTCTTTAAATTTTTCTTATACATTTTATTCATTTTAAATACCCAAAATAACCATGACACAAAAGAACACCATTCATTATGATGCGTGTACCTTTCTTAGGGTCTCTACCATACAATCAGTGTAGCCTCACTTGGTCATTTGGTAGGCCCTGATTCATTACATCGAATCACGTGGGGCCCTAAAATACTATGTCATAGTAAGTATTACCTGGCCTATATCACGCAATATGATTACCTAACACTATTTCCCTACCACCCCATGCAATCATCAATGTTCCAAACTCTGAACCCCATCCTATCTCTCATCCCCTTGAACCTTTGATACCATTATGTCACAACCCACCATACCCAAGATAATGGAATGGGTAGAAGATTTCCAAAAGCTTATTTCCTCAATTTAAAGAGATATAATTACCCCTGAGAACTGCCATTAATTTCCCACAAGTGGAGATTAGCACCAATGGTATAAAATTACAATTAAAAAGGGAAGGCCTTACTCTTTTTATTTAGTAGGATTAGGTGATAAGATTGTATGTCCGGAACAACACCAAAACTAGAAGTAAAAGTAATGCCCAAAAAATCGTTTCCCTTATGATTTTTTCTAATAATAAGTAATAAAATACAAGGACACTCCAAAGGAAAATACCAAAGAAAAGTAAAACCATGGTATCAACTATCCCAATGTCTGAACTAGTAAGGTCCGACATAGTCCTTGAAGTCCTCCTGGAAACCTGAACATGTTTTATATACATTGGGGTAGTATACATGTATACTCAGTAGGGAAAACCAAAATCCATCGTGCACAAGTGGGGATGCATTTTAATGCCCCGTGAGAAAAGGAGATTACCAAATCACCTAGCAAAATAAACTATCTACCCAAACCTCACAAAGGCACACTCCACAAATAACGCAACTCAAGCAATGTAATAGTAATAAAACCTATATGTTTGGGTACTCCCACTACATTCCCACTGGTTATTGAATAAATCCTTCGCATCAGACCTTCCCTTCCATTTTCAGTGCAGTTTCACCGCCATACCCTACTCGCACAAACCTAGGATACCACAAACACACATCCCACCCACAAGCACATGGGACACAACTAGAAAAATCCATGCCCGTAGACACCAGGGCCAGAACATCTACCGCAACACCTAATGAAACATGGGAAAGAACAATTATTGCCTCACCAAAAAACACAAGGGCCACATCCTGAAGTCACATGGGAAACAATATTCTCACACACACATGAGAAAACCTCCATAGATACCATTCCCAAAGAACCATGGGCTATAATTGAACTCAGGCTGTCACATCCTTCCCATTGAGTCTTGGGATACTCGGGAAAGGGAACAAAAAAATACAAAATAACCACCCACTCATAGGAGTTTTGGAAAAAACATCCTCCCCCATGAAAGTGTAGTGTTCAACATTAAGTGCTCAATTTAGGTGGGGTGAAAATAAGAAACACAGAAAATAAATTATAGATTTAGGTAACAATCACTCCTTCTAGAATATGGGTTTCAAAATCATCCCAAATATAAACACCCTCATAAATATTCACTCATAAGAAGCACCACAACCACAACCATGTTACAACTCATTTTCGGAAAACCCCATTGTACACATTATTTATTTCATATTATTATGATTACATTTAGATGATTATTCACTACTAGGCTGCTATGAGGAAATACCCCAATCTATTGAATGGAAAAAAACCAAAAAACAATTTAATTATTAACACCTTATTCTCTTGTAATGTCACAACAACAAAAGGGATCCGTGAGATCCCTCAATGTACTGGAACTAAACCATTTCCCACTATATGACCCCACACGACCCCAAATCAAAAAGATAACAACTGCACAACAAGGGATCCCACTACCATTCATTTCATCTTACCATCATCTAACCGAAAAACTATACACATCAATAGAACAAATTTACAGTGTTATCAGATTTACACACACCTTCCTTTCGTTCGGTATTTCCTTTTGGTTAACCAGGGTGAACACACAATGATTCTTATTCATTGAGCTTCCATTTAATCATCCAATATTACATGATTAACCAGTTTCCATGTTACATCCATTAAATCAAAAAATTATCTAGAAAACAAAGGTACATTATTTCACAAGGAAGGACCACAAATGACCACAATTTTCAGCGGACATAATCCCATATAATTAACAACATATAAGAATGTGTAGAAGAGTATAGTAGAAACATAGAACACTTCCCAATTTTATTTTAATGTCCACTTATTATCGTCATTACGGTATTGTTTCATCTATCCTTGTAGAAAAATTAGCATACCCACCACACACGATTTACAATAAAGAGAGATGAAGGAAGGACCTTACCTAGATGATCAACAATTGAAGTTTCTCTCCATGTGCCAAGAACTGGGGATGTGTGACGGGAAAAGGAGGAACTCCATGGACTCCAAGAGTGAGCCATAATGCTCCAACATAGGCGCACCACTTTCCTCGGTAAGGGGTGCTCCAAACATCCAATGGAGTAATAGGAAACCAGCCAAGAAAAAGAAGGAAATATTTCATGTTTGATAAAAAGGGGAAATCCTGAAGTTACGAGATACGAAATTTTAATGACTTAAAAGGTGGATTGTGGTTTCACCACATAGTTGGGTGGTTACAAACGATGTAATTAATCACCATTTGATAATTCCCATCAGACAGGTGGCCATAAAAGTTGTGTGATTAATAGTTTCCTTTAATCTGAGGAAAACACACAACATGAGTAGAACTAATTAGTATGGGTAATGGTGTGACACTGAGGAAAAAACACATGTTTTGGTATGTCAAAGGTCACTCAGATCTTGGTGGATTTTAGATATCATTTATAGACATTAAAATGGCATTAAAGGGGTATTAAAAACTTCTACATCAATAGATACTCTATAGGAGAAGAACAAGTCTGAAAATGGAAAAGAACAAGGGTGAAACACCATTTGATGAGTCACTATAAGCGGTTCCCCGGTCAGGGTGCCTCTGTTATGGTGAAAATGTAAGTGGTTCCATCGTATCGATGTGTGACTGTGACGGTCAGACCATTATGCTACCACCGTTATGGTTCCAGCCTCATATTCCCACATTTATGGTTCCATTATAAGTCGTTACACAGTTTCAATTTGCAACCGTGATGGTGATACCGTTACGGTGCCACCCTCACGGTGTCACTCTATGCAGTGCTGCCATTTCAGTGTGTGACTGTGACCGGTTCCACCGTTTTGGTGGAACCTTTTGATGGAACCATGTTTCAGGCAATGAATTTAATGAGCAACTCCCTATCCTTTATAGTAAATACAAGGGGAGAAGGATTCTTGGAACCAATTTATGGATCTATCTCCTACCATTTGGAATATTTCACCTCAGATTTCATAAATTGGATCAAGTAATGAAATAATCCAATAAATATTGATCACATTTCTGATGATTTCGCTATAATTGTTTTGCGTTTCCACACAAAAAGAAGTATAGTTTACAAATTACCACTTATTAGGGACCATTATTATCTCACATCAGTCTTATAATATGGATCCAATATAATTATTATAATTGAAATTGAAATTGAATGAGTATAAAACCAAAGTGTTTATTTGTCCTAGTACTTGTTCATGGGAAGTAACATTTATTTATATGAAAATGAATGATGGAATTGTTCTTATTTACAGGATTATCAATACCATAATATTGTTACCATAAATAATCGGTATCCTCTTCCCCACATTGATGATTTATTTGATCAATTTATGGGATCCTGGTGGTTCTCTTAAATTAAAATGTATTGTCAAAAAAACCAACTATGTTCAAGAAAGAATATATTATAATGATAAAATTTTGTATTAGATATGTTCATTATGATTATGTGTTCATTGCTTTTGTACTTATGCACACATCAACTATATTTTAGTACATATGAATAATTAATTTCAATTGAATTTGAATTCTTTTGTGGTGGTGTTTTTGGATGATATGATTGGGTATTCTAAGAAAATTGTTGAGCATTAAAAGGACTTGGAAATATTAGTGGATATATTATCGAATCATCATCTATAAGAAAATATATCAATGTGTGTTTTTGGGGCATTTTTATCATTCAATGTCTTGGATGGGTTTTTTAATCATACTTTTAGATCATGTTATTTCCTTAAAACAACATCAGATATGATTTCAGGAGAATAAAGTCCCATAAAAATACTTGGAATTATCAATTATGTTACACAATTTTAATACATTGAATAATTAAATATTTTGATAGAAATTTATTATGTTTACATATCATATGATCATAAAACAAAATTTACCCATTAAGAGATATGAATCATAGAAAAATAATAGTAATTGAGAATCTTATATTATTTAACATTGAATTAATGTATATAATAGATAGATAGATCCGTGTGGCAGTGTAATTAAAAAGGAATTCATATAATAATACAAATAAGAAGATTTAAATAAATAAAATCTACTTTTATTGATAATTGACATGATCGTGAATTTTGAAGGATGAGGTAGTGTTGATGGTTTCATTAAATTTTACGTTATTACTATTTTGGTATATATGGATAAATCGTATCCCACATCAAAATATAAATTTTTTATATGAGGACTAAACACAATGGTGGAGAGACCACTAAGGGTTTATGGGTTGAAAAATGATTAGATGTTTGGTTTTCAGATTGGATGGTCATACCTTTGTCTTTTTGGATTAACTCTTACATGATTATCCTCATCCAAGATCATATTTTATTCCATGAATAAGTTATATGTATAAGTAATTGAATGAAATATTAATGTTGATCTACATGAATATATAAGTCACTATGTTTTTGTCTATATTCCTCATCTATCAGCAGATTAAGGCTTAGAACCATCGACCAATAGGTATACACTGTTCATTACTAATTCTCATGTGAAAACAGGAGATGATATATAAGTATTATGTAACATTTATACCATTGATTATTGTGAATGATTATACAATATTGTTCATAAAGGAATATAATATTAATTATTCATATTTCTTTAAAATTTTTGAATCTCATAAATTATAAAAAATGTAAAAAATCTATACATGAGAAATATTGAAAAGGGATCACGTTCCAATTTCGATTGTATAAGACTATGATCCAAGTATTACTACACATTTTTTGGAATATATAGAGAATTACCTTTGGAACCAGTTGACATTGAGAATAGATTATCATACTCAAATAAATGGAAAACCTTAATGAACGATCCAATAATTAGAGGATATTATTACGGCTTGTTTAATAGATTTTGGTGGCTCATGGGAAGATTAAATACCAGTAGTTGAGTTTGGGTATAGAAATAGTTATCCATTCCTAATAAATATGTCTCCATTAGAAGAATTACAATTAAGTACCTACACTCCTTCTCTTTTATGGATGGAAATTGGATATAATTTATTTGAAGGACCTATCCTTGTGAATGATACAATGATCACAATACAATTGATAAATAATGGAATAGTGGTAGATAACATAAATTACAATTAAAATGAAGATCATTGACGATGGGAATTTTTATTAATGACGAGTAATCATATCATCATGAGTATATCTATAATACTTAAGAATCCATGTTTTATGTGAAGGACATTTTATATCTTCTATACATAGGCACTTTCGAGATACATGATTCAGTTTTTTGAGACAGTGTATTAAATAGATTTTTTTAAAAAATTATTTCTATTAATACTATATTTTAAGTATCTCAATTGAATAAGAATCTAGATGATCATGAATGGGATATTCAATGGTATCAAATTGACCTAGTTTTGGATGATCTACAAGATCATTTGACATTATGGATTGGGGGTTACAAAGATAATTTTTTACATATGAAAAGAGTTATTCTGGTGATTTTTTATAGAAGAATAGTTATATTATGGAAGAAGAAATGGAGTGAAATAATTAAATTTCTGGAGAAATGGCATGGTCCCATTCATGAAAATGGTATTTTTCAACATTTTGAGGATTTAAGACCAATGGTGGGGAGAATTTATCACCCACAGATTAAGCTAAATGAAACATCATTTATTTATATTAACTATACGACTTCATCGAGATATGTTTTTGGAGGTTTATAATTTGTTTGAAATATATTTTAATGGATATTTAGTGGATAACAGTTTTTGAATGGATTGAAGAATATACTAAACACATCCAAGGAAGCAATGTAACTAAAATAATATGCAGTATGTAGGTACATTGTTAGGTGCACGATTAGCCCAAAACCATAAATATTTCACTGAGACACAATCAAGGAATTAATAGAGGGTAATAATATGATTGGATCATGTTTTTAATAAATTCATGATACAATAATGCGAGGTGTGTTTAGACATAATGAATAAATCATGGTTAGAGAGTCCATTCCAAACTATGTTCCTAAACCATGAACTAGGAAAAGATAAATATAAAAATTATGCATCTAATAAGATTTTCCACTTTATAAACTTCTTCCCCTAAATATTTTATATCATGTATAAACATCCCTAAAATTATTATTGAGACCATTACTTTTTATTTTGGATAAATTCTTTTGTGTATCAATGAGCTTTGGAGGCCCAAAGTCATCAGTAAGTGCTTATTATTCATCATTTTCCTTAGCTGTCATCATCCTTCCACTCTTTGAATAATTGATCTAATCCATTTGGGTTATATTAAAGATGTCAATAAAGATAAGGTTTTATTCATATTTTATAGAGAAAAAACAAGTACAGTTGTTGGATTTTCATGTATGATTTTTGATGTTATTGTTCTGATATTAATTTTCAAAAAATGAGAGGCGGCTGGATAATCTATCAAATCCCCTTGATTAAAAAAGGATTTCATCATGTAAAATTATTTTTATTTCTAGAATTAAAATGTGAAATTTATGTGTTTTTCTTGATTAAAATCCTATTCAGTAATGGATTTCTAAAATTATGAAGGTTATATCATTTTTTGGAATGGGAATTTGGATCATGATTTTAGTATTACAGTTTTAAAATTAGTATTTTATATTGATTTAGGGATTTTGGGGGGAAAATATATTTGAAAATATTAAATATCATATTAAAATGTATTGTAATCATTGTTTTGACATGGTATTTGGCAAAAATGGTGGTGTGGGATCATTTTTATTATACATGCATGTATCAATGGGGTTTGTTTTATTGGTATAATTGATATATGGTTACTTCTTGACTACATGATAGATCTATGAGAGACTACTCATGAGTATGAATTTGTCACATGGGATTGCATTTATGGATGTGAGGATGTGTGAAATTGGTATGAAAAATGAATTCTAGAAAGTTTCTTAATGACTATTTTTATTGTATTCCATGGACAATTGTTTTGGTTCTATGGTTTTTGGTTTCTAAATAAAACATTTTATGTTTATTTTAAATTTTTATATGAACATGATAACTTGTTTGTTTATATTGGTTTGTGTTGGGATATATTTTAGAAATCTATATGAGTTTAGAATGTCCCATTTCAATGGAACTATTGTTCATTTTTAGATGTCATCTATTAAGATACATGTAAATAAAATGTATCGTTGTTGTTTATTTTTGAGTCCTAATTACCTTGTAGTTACATGCTGATTTGAATCATAGAAAATGTCGTGGCTTACATATTGAATGTATTTTGTTCCTTTCTGTATTGTTCATTTTGGTTTCTACTTTGTAATTGTATATTTTTTTGGTTGGTAGCACTTAGAGTTCAAATTTCGATGTACTCATGCATTATATAGTGGTTTTTACGTTATAACATAATGGTTGTATTGTTTTATTTTTAAATGTTAAATAATATCCTACAGTTTGGGAAGCTATTAAATTTTATTTCTAGAATATGTTTTTCAGGATGTAAACCAAGTGTAGTAGTACATACATCATATCTCAATCCACTGAGGAGGGGAATTATGTTACAATGCATGTCTCAAGGTGTAATGAAAATGTTGTTTACTAAAGAAGAGGCATCAATCCTAACAGAGCATTTCCATTTTATTTTTACATCCAACTAATTAAAATATATGTTAATCATGACTATATAATAACATAATTACCTTCGACAAACTATATTTTTTTGATTTTTAAATTTTAAAACCTATATGTATATTCTTTTAAAACATAATAGAATCAAAAACATCTTTCATGTGTATGGGGGAATACCTCCATGAGAAATGTTATAATTTGATTCCCATCACCATCTCTCACAAGATGTTATATTGAAGAAATAAATGTATATATATATTTGGTACTCATGATTAGTTGATAATTATGAAT
The DNA here is from genome assembly GCA_963277665.1 of Viscum album. Taxonomy (NCBI): domain Eukaryota; kingdom Viridiplantae; phylum Streptophyta; class Magnoliopsida; order Santalales; family Viscaceae; genus Viscum; species Viscum album. Next base: position 662,896,956 of record OY728151.1, on the reverse strand, counting down.
GAGGTAATTTAAAATTTAATTCCTTATCATTCCATTATTACAATAATGACCGATGTTATTTTATTTTCATTGCATACCAGTGGGCGACCACCTATATAAAGTGATTTCATTCCATTTTTGTCACCACATCAGATTGATGATCTATATATCTATATTTAATTAAATAATATGATATTTTTTATATAAATAGAATTATATGATGATAAATTTATATTAACTTCAATATAAAAATGATCATATTAAAATGGAATCATTTATCATACGTACATACAAACAACCTGAAAAATTATTGGAATGTAGTTAATTAATCTTAACCATCATTCACGATTCATTTTATATTATAATTTATTTATTAAAGTTATAATTATGTCCTGATTTTATTAAAAAGTTGATAGAATAAGGACCGCTTTGACCGTAATTGACTTAATAAAGAAATTTTGGAATTATAAACCAAATATCCTCAAAACATGTGACATTAACTAAAATAATTATATAACTAAATATATAATGGTAAGGGAAAAATAAATGGAATATTACATATGAAAACTATTAATATTTATGTAAATATTTATACTATGTTTATTTTTAATTATGATAACGAATATATGTAATGAGTAAAACTCATGTTATGGGATATTCATTAAAAATACACTTTTAATTATTCTCTTAATACTCTATTTATATTCAATAACCATATTTCTAAACATATTTTATATATTTTATTTTAGAATATAATAAATTATTTATAAAGGGAATTTAATTTATATTTTACATTCCATAATTTCATTGTAATTGGAATCCTTCCATGGGGGTTTTTACTTTTTTTATTGAATGAAACAAAGATTGTTATAATTTAATATAGAATGTGGAAAATGATTTTCCCACCAATGTAACCATTATTTTATGTCTAGGTTCCTAAAAAATAGTCCATTTTTTCCTCAAATAAAAACCATATTTCCGTTTTAATTGTTAATTTTTTTTGAAATATTAGTTTTAATGAAAAAATATATATTAATATCTTAATTTTCATATGGGTGAAAAGAAAGTATTTATAATGCATGAATTTATATATTAAATTATTTGTTATATAATTATTTATGATGATTTTTGGTTCAATTATAATCTAATGTTTGGTGATCCCATTATATCTCATTAATGCATTGGCTATGTGGATACAGTTAACTGATTAGGATTATCCAATTAGTTTACTGAAATATATAGTGATGGTAATTCTATTTGTAATTATGTTGTTATTTCAAGTGTAACTATGATGGTTACTCCTAGTATTAACATGATTTTAATTCTATTTGAAAATAAAAAATGTTATTAAAATTATTCTATAGTTATATACATGGGTATCTATAATTTCTATGTTATTTTATAGAAACTGTAAAATTTTATAATGATATGCCAATGAGGTTAAATACCTTGAGAGGGTGGTTGAATTAGTGTAAGAAATATATAAACTGATGTTCCTTCCGATCATGTTTCTTTATTAAGAAATAAATATTCTCTTCTTCCCCATTAATAATGTATAAATATAAAAAAATCATTCACAAGGCACATCGTTATTAATTTGATCAATCTCAATGGGTTATGTTCAAGTATAATATAATGGTGGTGGGACAATGTACCAAACTCACTAAGGCTCACATCCAAATTACACAGTTTAAGAAAGATCACTTATATGAATAGGGTCAATGCTATTACAAGGTTTTGGGTTAGGTCACTGCATTCCCAAGGGTCCAAACCTATGTCTGTTTCTCTAGCTCACTACTAATGAAAAGGATCATTGTCTTACTCATCCTTTGCTAACTTCTCTCTGAAAGGATCAAATCACTAATTATTGACTTGTAGATCTAATTAATTAAATTAAAGAGCTCATCATAAAATATAGATATATACTCTGTTGAAGTCTATTTTTCACTCATATATTAATTCCAATTCTTATAATTTTGTTTGTTTGTGGAAATTATATTTTCAAACTATTTTTGACTGTTTCAGAACATGCTATAGTCTTCCATAAACTGCCTTACATTGTGTGGAATGAGTGTTTCACTAACCACATCCCATTCCGTGGAATAGTCCTACTATGTAGACGAATTCATCTTCCTCAAATTGACCCTCTTTATAATTTTTTTCTATTGTGGGATATAGTTCCCTAGAAAACAATTTCGTTAGCTATCTTACAGAACTCCCTTCATAAAATTGCATCTTCAAAACTCTCTCTTTCATGGAATGTTCCCACGATCAACAACAACCTCTGCCAAATATTCCCTCATAGACTCATTCAGACTTCTCTAAATTATTCCCTGAGTGATAATCTTTTATAATATAAATCACCCAGTCTCCAATGATATGATTAACTATCCTTATATATGAATAAGGATCCCAAAATATCAGTAAGTTGATATCCCTATAGTTTTGATGCAGTACAATCTTCACCACAAAAATTTCTATTCGATAAAAATATTTGGATGATCATATATGTGTTTCAATCTAATTGAAGATCCAAAACCTATTGCGACATAAAAAATATCAGCTACCATTCCATAATTGAAAATCCTCCGGCAAACATCAAACCTCATATGAACTGCGATCCTCTCGTGTGTCGTTTCATCCTCTATGGTTTGCATAGTGGTTTTAAAATTCCACATAGTATTGCTATGAATAAATCCTTCCATTTATAAATTTTAATTTTCATTCAGCACATCTAATTATATTTTCATGAATTATTCATGATGGTCAATGAACTATGTTTGATAGAAATTCATCCCCTTTCCAAAAACCCAAAACATATTGAGAGGAAGTCATGGGGATGTTTTCCCCAAAACTATCCCCCTTTGGGTGTGTTAATAATTCTTATTAATTTTATACATTTATAATTCACCATAAATCAAAATTTAGTGTTTAATTCATTCGATTAAGTTAGTGACCAAGGATTATCTCAACACACTTTATACTCCCACATGATCATTGCTTGGCAAGAAAGACAATAGTAGCATGAAAATTTCCTCAATAAATCACTTCCCCCATCCTAAACAACTGTAATTCTATCATTATGAACCTCAACTATCATGGTATACAATCATTTATTTATCTACATTAGAATCTTCATATTTGAAAATCATTCTCAATCGCTTCTCCACTTATCATATTTTCCACCAATCATTATGAAGACATTTTGTCCACTTTCATTGCCACAACATCTCCTCCATTATCAATGAACCCGATAGTCCCTTATTCATGGTCCGCCAGAAGGTAGAGATGAATGATTAGCTCATTTGGAGAATAAACATACCTCAGAGAGATGGGGGCATACATCCATACTTTTTCATGTGTGAGGAGTTGACTAATCTCTATGACCAAATCGAGTCCATTTAAACGATTCATTGGATATGTCCTTTGTTAAAATGTCTATAACCTATTTTTATGTAGGATCATATTTCTAAATTAAAATACCATGCTCCACCTCCTACTTGATAAATGAAAATTTATTTCAATGTGAATTATCTTTATGTTATGGACAGTATTTTTGATGATATTGATAACACAAGTATTATAGCAAAGGATTCTGGTCGGAGGCTTCACTTCTACTCCTATATCATCAAGCTACTAATGAATCCACAATAGATGTGTACAAGCTTGGGTTGATACTATATACACAGCCTCAATATATTACAATTAAATTCAATATTGTTTCTTAATTATCAAAAGAATTAACAATCCACCAAGATATAATGCACCACCTGTCAACTATTTACTATCATCTAATGATCTAGACCATTATTAATCTGTATATCCAAAATACTATTGACCAAATTTTTCATTATATATAAATATGATATCAATTGGGATCTTGATATATAAAATTATTCATTTCTCTAAAATTATATGTTATTTCTTTTTATTTATTTGATATCGTGTTTCATGACATGGGGAAAAACAATATTTTGTCATTTAATTGTTATGTACAATAGGATACCAATGATCTACTGTATTTGGTGACATCAGTCTCTTTTCATTCATCATCTTGCGACTGTTTCATTTGTTGATGTAATATCCTTATAATTATACCTTCCAAATCTTCTCAAGGCTTCCTTTGAATATTTGTATTGAGAAATGAATGTGTCATTTATTCCTTATTTTACTTACAAACCAAATAAATATTTTAGATCACCAATCATTGTCTTCTCAAATTCATTTTTAATGATTTATAAAAAATATCTACACTATTATTTATTCGACCCACCAATGATTAATTCATCAATAGACATGATCACCATATACCATTCATTTCTATAAGTGTTGACATATTGGTTGTAATCTACTATACCACACAGAAACCCATGCATCCTGAAAATCTGATCTATCATTGAATACTATGTTTTATGTGATTTAATCAAACCATATAATGCCTTATTCAACTGGAATACATTATTATAATATTCAAGAATGATAAAACCATTTATATTATTTATATAATCTTGTTCTTCCCTAACACAATTCATAAATAATGACATGACATCTATCTGAATGACATTTAACATTATTTACACAGTTATGCCCAAGATTAATCTGATTGTATCCATCCTTGAAAAATATGAAAATGATCATCATCATCATAAACTCAATTTATGATATAATTTTTCAAACTAGTGGTTCCTTTTTTTAATAGCAACACAATCTTCATTCATCTATTTATGAACGAAAAATTTAGTCCTAATGAAATTATTGTCTAATGGTCTCAAAACCATATCCATTTTCCGATTATTCTTATTTGGGTAAAGATATTTATTCATATACTAAAGCAAATTTTAATCTCTAGCTAGTTCATAATGAGATTTTGGCTCAACCAGGATATGTATGATGCTTGCTGTAGAGTCTTTATCCTCCTAATTTTAATTGGCACCGTATGATCACCAATTATGATTTATCTATCAAATATGACTCATAAATTCTTTATTTTTTCATATATAAAATATTTCTCATCCTTTTTGTTATTTGAAACATCTTTTGAATTAGCGAATTGAACATTAACATCCCATGTTCTTCTTAGCACTTCATTATAATACTCTGATGTCTAATCATGTATTTTCTAAATATTTTCCTAATTATGTACTATCATTACATCAGGGATTTTAACAACACATAACAACTGAATTTTAAAGCATTTATATGATTCTATTTTCTTTGAATAACCAATAAATATCCCTTCATCTCCATGGGTTTAAAACATCATGTGTTTATCATTATTGATAATGAATCTCTTACTTATGTGGACTTGAATGTACTTCTACATTTTCTTTTTTCCATATCATATCTCATATAGAGTCTTCTATTCATTTTGACAAAATAAAGCACTATTGTATTCTTAGACTAATGCCATCACTTCTTATTTCCAATAAATCTCCAGTAAGACTTTACCAATTAGAAATAGCTTATCCATGTTGTTGATAATTCAGTTTCCTCTACGTACAAGTCCATTCTAATGATGAGTTCTTACTTCTGAAACATTGTTCCCTTTCCCAAATTTCTCAAAGTAAACGAACACATGGATATTTATAAACTATGTTCTATTATCAATTATTATCTATTGTATTTTATGAATATTCATATTTAGAATTATCCATCGATATCTATTATTACAAATGAATATATTATATATGTGGGTGATGATTGATACATAAAAAATTCAATTAAAATAGTAGATGAAAAGAACATAATATCTACTCCCAAAAATATCTCTTAGTGAAATAAGTGCACAAATATCCATATCAACCAACTAAATAAATCATGGGGACCATTTCACTTTTTTCATACAAGAGTCTCGAATGAACTTCCCTTAATAGAACGAATCAAACATATGAGTATAATCACATTATATCATATAGAGGTCACACACAGAATGATATTTCCCCATATCATACATATATATTTGGATAAAGTGGGAATTATATTTATTCCATAACTGGTAATATTCTTTCTTAGATGGAAATACAATATCGTATTCTCCACTCACAAGGTAGAAATTTAATATATTTTTTTATTTCCTTGTCAAATAATTTCACTAAATTTTTCCATGATGCCAAAACATTTCATTGAAATGATTATGGAATGTCCTAAGTAACAAATTTGACTAACACTATGAAATTTTTGAATGAGTCCATCAACACCTGAGACATCAGTATGTCTCATGTATTTTACCCAAAAATGGTCTTTCCAAAGACAACATTATTTATTTCTTATTCATTACAAAATCTTATGATACCTTCCTCATCATACATGATCTAGTCACGTGATCATTATAAATAATAATATGAGATGTGCATCCAATTTGAATAGTCCATATTATAGTTTGATCTGATACTTTAAAATTATTCTCTATGATGAATTCTTTTTAAATTATCGTCTGCTATTTCATCCATGTCTTTGACTTCATACCAATTATAGTTTGATAATCATGATCTTCCTTGAAGTATAATGTATAAGATTCATTATTCAATAATGAAAATGGATTTCTTATTTTCATATCATTTTATGATAAATATAATTTATACTTAAGAGCCAAATAATTCGGTATGAACACATTTGTCTACATTATTCATGAAATATATCATTCTATGTTCCTTGATCCTCCTCACCTAAAAACATTGAACACAAAATTAAATTTTTGAATATTTAGTTATTTTTGGATGACTCTATAAATCATGTTCCCTTTGGTACATCATGGATATGGGAAAATATATTGTGTGTTTTTTATTTTCATACAACAATAGAATCTCATGTGGGATGAATTCTTGTGTGGAAATACTACACCACATGTTGTCTTTTGGGTTCTCTAATTCTAATGCTTATGATTTTTTCCCAAATCAATATTCATCATTAGCGTGGGAGTTTTTTGTCTATATTAAACCATTAATACCATATATTTGTGATCAAGCCCTATATGAGCTATATCATTTTGATAAAATAATTCCATTCATGAAACCACATTTTCTTCATCACTTGAACTCGGAATTCAAAATTTCCATTTTCTGCTACATGTGAATCAAGAATATATGGAAGGAATATTTTCTTCTTTTCATTTACTATCATTCACATACTAAAAAAATCTTACTCAATCTTATAGATACATTTGAATTTATCTTAAGAGTAAATAGTTAAACTATCTATCAATATTTCTTATTCATCGATCGTGACATTGTACTCAATATCCTTTTCCGAGCACTTTGGAATTGATAACATCCGTTTTTCAATTTCATCATAAATCTCAAACTTATCTTCTTCATAAGGGCCAGATATAATGTTTGGAATCACTATCCCCATTGTTGGATTTTTTTTGCTCTCAAAATAGATCTCTCCTCTATATAATCATCTAATTCAACCTGATGGATAAATACTCCTAATAATTCTCCTTAATCATTGTCTCTTTCTTCCGTTGTTTTGGAATTTTCCAAAACATTCACCATAGCGTCGACTTCAAGATCATTTCATACTTCCAACTATATTTCATATAAATATTTTGATCAGTAAATTATTTTT